>CM037794.1:41527891-41577891 GCA_021229015.1 Solen grandis
TTAACAAAAAAAAAACTTTCAGGCTCACCAAAAAGAAGAAATAGGGTTTCAAATAGATACATTTTTTACAATGTTTATCATACTATATATATTCCACCCCGTCCCTTGTCGAAACGAAAACACAAGGGAGATCAAGCAAAAAAAAAAATAAGAATAAATAAATAGCATCTACCATCCTTATTAAAAGGTAAAATAAGTAAAAGGTTTACAAAATACAACATTATATGTTAATCGGTTCATTTGCCTTCCCTTGTCGAAACGAAACACGAGGAAAGTCATGAACATACCTAAATAAAGACATCATTACTGAACATTTCATATAATCAAATATATAGTTACCATCATCATTATAATCATCATTACTATGATAATAAAGCCATGATAGCAAATATTCAATGACCTAAAATTTATACTAACAATTATTATTGTGCGTGTGAAAATAATGATCACAGGTGTAAGATCACGGATTACACGAATTTTGAAAACACGTGCTAAATATTGACCTGAACAACAAATATGGAACAATTTGCTTGTGATTACGAAGTGAAAGGGATTTTGTCTTTTAAATTTGATTGACAATCTGGTACATAACGGCCTGAATAAAGAAATAAGTCGTTGTTCTTTGAGAAAAGAGATGAGGATACTGAAAACAAAGGAGGAGAAAAGAGGGCATTGCATGAGCAGCAGTTGGATAGGTAAGCTTTACTTGACTTTGGGATATCTGTTCTAAGTTGTTAAACGCTAGATTTAAAACTCTGCTTCAGCTAATTTACTACATGAAGATTAATATGATTTTTTTTTGTCTAAAAACACTGACGAAATACAAACCACAGCTATGTACATGTACAAGAATAGAACATAAAACTTTAATAATATGCAAATAACCCAACACACTATATGGTACTATAATATAATGGCTGAATATGTGTACAAATCTATTAACAAAATATTAACTTGACCATTCATATATTAAGACAATCTATGATAGAGTAAATTATTTTTCAAATCAAAAGCTTTGGTTACAAATATACCAAGTTTTTTCATAATTTGACAGTTCATATTTGTAAATAATTCAATAAGTTTATACATGTTTGGACTTTTATAGTAATAAGAGGGTATTAATTCTTTTCTTAAATTGTCATATAATTTGAATTCAAAAATAAAGTGAAATTCATCTTCTAACATATTACAAAAATACATTTTCTTTCATCAATTGGTGTAGCAAAAGGCCTGTTCCATCTCCCAAATTCAATATGCAATCTATGGGATGAAACGCGTAAATGAGATAGATTTATTCTGTATTTACTGTAATTTATTTCATTTAAATATGGTTGAAATTTAAAATCGGCAATTTGTCTATAAAACAATGCCCTACTTGATTCTTGTAAATGACTATTCCATTTTTGTAAAAATTAATCATGTATTCTTTGTTTTGCTAATGACAAAAGTACCTTTTCATTTCCAACTGACTGGGAATACCAGACATCAGCAAAACGCAGAGAGAACAATAAATTTCTTAATAGAGAACACCAGTTTTTACATTCAGGTTTGCTTAACAAATCTTGATACAATGCATTATAAATGATTTTTATATACTTCTTGGGATCAGAACCAAAAATCTTAATTCAGAATTTAATAATATTATACAATCTATAGTTTTGTAAAGGTACCCTACCAACTTCACCATAAACAAAATCATTTTGAGTTGATTTTTTTTACATTTAATAACTTCTTACAAAATTGAACATGTATTTTTTCAATTGCATTTCCTGGATGAAAGCCTCAAGTTTCACTACTGTAATTTAATATTGGTAAAACAAGTTTGTCAAATAATTTAAGTCTATGTTTAACTTTTATATTGGTGAATTTGTAAAGATATTTATTCATTTTGAAGATGGATTTTAATGACTGACCAGCAAGTGTTTTTTGTGCTTCATGAAAGCTACCACCTGAGGTAAACACTATCCCTAGGTATACAAATTTCTTGACAATTTCTATCTGTTTTCCATCATAATAAAAATTAACATTATTTGGTATTCTACCACTTTTTTCTAAAAATCATAATCTTGGTTTTGTCTGTATTTACAATTATTTTCCATTTTTTACAATACTCATACAACACATTTAGGCTATTTTGTAATTCTTCACAGCTGTTGGCAAATAAAACAATGTCGTCAGCATACAATATAAGAAAAAGTTTAAACATGTAAATATCAATACCTTGTGTACTAGATTCTATAAACAAATGTTCAATGTCATTTACAAACATTGAAAAAAGAAATGGGGAGAGACATCGCCTTGACGAACACCAAGTTGACAATCAAACTCATTACTTAATTCATTCATATATTTTACTCTAGATTTAACACCATTATACATAGACCTAATTATATTCAAAATTTTCACCCTGATTCCTAACTTCCTGATTCCCTAATTTCATCCAAAGATTTTCCCTAGATACGTAATCAAAAGCTTTGCTAAAATCAATGAAGGCACAATATAACTTTTTATTATTGTTTAACATATGATTTATTTCATGGCGGAGACATAAAAACTTTAAGTATGGCTGACGCTGACGTCATGGTGAATAGTATAGCTCTTACTTTTCTTTGAAAAAAAAATGATCATAAATAAGGATATTAGAAATTATCTTGCAAGAAGTTTATGGAGAATAGAAAATTAATATATTAGGAGCAGGAGACAATTGCTCTCTTATATCTTTCGTTGTCACCTTTTCAATGCTTCGACATACAGTGTTATATCTTTTTGACTAATAACATTACTAGGATATATTATGACAGAAGATGGTGTTTAATTCTATAGACGGGCTTACAATATTGACAAAACATATACGTACGTACGTACCAAAACCTTGAATCCAATCTAAACGCCAGGAGATACGTCTGCCTGTCAACATTCTTCTTTGGCCTATTATTACTTTTCAGTTTATGCCAACAGCACTTTTATAATTACATAGTATAATGAGACAGCATTTAATTGGACGTATTCTGTGATATCATATACTTTTCTTTAGTTTATATATTATCCGTTTGCATATTAAACTTAAAAAAAAAAGATAAATGGAGACGCATATTGACGAACTCCGGGATTTTCATTTCTTTTATATCCTTTTATGCAGTGGAATGTGTTGAGATGTGTTAACGCACGTTTAATCAGCTAAAACATAATAAAAAAACAATTTTTGATTTGGTGATTCCTTTGGGTCAATACCAATTGCAGTTTGGTTTTTCTACAGATTTGGTAGCATAATACGTTCATAAATCAGTGTGTTGCTATATATCTTTATTACAACGTTTACTTTTTGAAAAGAATATTTACAAATGGTTGGCCTTGGTTAAAATTCATAAAAAGGTTATGGCTAATGAAAGAAATAAATGTAATGTCATAATGAAGTAAACATTTTCCGATTTGAAAATGCGGTTGAAAGATTGTCATTAATAATGATATAATGAATAATATAACTTTTAGGTATTGTCTAGCAAAATGGAATTTTATATTATCAGTACATCATGGAACCCATAGCATAGCGAAATAAATTTCTTTTTGGAACCTATTTGAACCAGACGGTCCGCTTCGTAAATATATTACGTGATTTTTTATTTATGCGAAAGTAGAATTAGAATCTTGTTTGTAATATAAACTTGTCTGATGAATATCCAAACTACATTAATATCAAGGACATCACACTGAGGCAATTGTTGTTATAAGTGTAGAAACATATTAGTATTTTACTGCTTTTAAAATCGAAGGTAATTTATTGTAAACTTATTACTTCTACGTGAAAGGGATAACAAGTTCTTTTATCTACTACGAAATCATCTAGACAGTTCCTGGGCTGGACCCCAGCAGGGTTGAAACCAACAAACTTCGGATCTGCATTTATGTACGTTGCCACTTAACTACTGCGTCTTCAAGAAATTTAAATTGCTTTAATAATACAAAAGATGAAATCCCAGACTGATGACAATTACCATATGCCTTCATGAATGCAAATCAGATAATGTTCTCCTGATTGGAAAACAAAATCGATTGTTTTGAGTATAACAGGTTGAAAAGAGAATTGATTAGGGACTCTGTGGTTGGACATTTATCTGCATATAACCGGTCCCGATGACTGAATGGTTAGAGCGTCCGGGGTGGAATCGGGAGGTAGTGATTTCAATCCTCGACTGCGACAAATCAAAGTCGTACAGATGGTATAGCTCTCTTGCTTGGCGCTCAGCATATAAGGGCTAATCTCGAACTGACTGAATTACTTTCTTTGTTTTATTTTATGTTTGTATACGCGTTATGGTGGACCATTAATGACACAATTAAATGAACGGCCCTCGTATGGGACTGATCAGCAGACTAATGTCATACGCAATTAGTTATTTGTTTGTTGGGTTTAACGTCCAACCGACCGTAGTAAGTCATTTTAGAGACTATTTTTACATGGGACAAATATAGTGCTGCCACACTGCAGTATCACGCCGTAGACATGTGGCATGATACAACACCCAGTCACATTATCATGACACTGTGCCAACCAGATTTAGAACTACCCTTATAGACTGAGCGCTAAGCAATGGAGTCATACCAATACCATTTTTACGACTTTGATATATTGCGGCCAGGGATCGAGACCAAAAACTCCCGCTCCCAAAGTGGACGCTTTAACCATTCGGCCACTGGGGACGGTTTATCAATAATTGAAAGAGAGAGAGAGAGAGAGAGAGAGAGAGGTGGGGAAAATAAAGATACCAGACAGAGATAGATTAAACACATGGGAAAGCCAAAAAAAGCGTATTTGCATTACCCTTTATCATCTTTTAGAATTAAATAAACGATAAAAACTTCAGGTCAACTTTTTACTTGGTAAAAAGAACGTTAAAGCAATCTTAAAATATTATTATAGATTGGGTTACATTTTGACATTCTTTTGAATTCTAAGACGTGTGAAAATACGGGTTCCGATACAATAGAGTCACACTACTTTTTAATCTGTGGTACAATAGAGTCACACTACCTTTTAATCTGCGATACAATAGAGTCACACTACTTTTTAATCTGTGGTACAATAGAGTCACACTACCTTTTAATCTGCGATACAATAGAATCACACTAACTTATAATCTGCGATACAATAGAGTCACACTACTTTTAATCTGTCGTACAATAGAGTCACACTACTTTTTAATCTGTCGTACAATAGAATCACACTACCTTTTAATCTGCGATACAATAGAATCACACTAACTTATAATCTGCGGTACAATAGAGTCACACTACTTTTTAACCTGTCGTACAATAGAGTCACACTACTTTTTAATCTGTCGTACAATAGAGTCACACTACCTTTTATCTGCGATACTATAGAGTCACACTACTTTTTTATCTGTGGTACAATAGAGTCACACTACTTTTTAATCTGTGGTACAATAGAATCACACTAACTTATAATCTGCGATACAATAGAGTCACACTACTTTTTAATCTGTGGTACAATAGAATCACACTACCTTATAATCTGCGATACAATAGAGTCACACTACTTTTTAATCTGTCGTACAATAGAATCACACTGCCTTTTAATCTGCGATACAATAGAGTCACACTACTTTTTAATCTGTGGTACAATAGAGTCACACTACTTTTAATCTGTGGTACAGTAGAGTCACACTTCTTTTAATTCTGCAATAAATTAGAGTCACACTATATTTTAATCTGCAGTACAATAGAGTCACACTACTGTTTAATCTGCAGTTCAATAGAATCACACTACTTTTTAATCTGCAGTTCAATAGAGTCACACTACTTTTAAATCTGTGGTATAATAGAGTCACACTACTTTTTAATCTGCGATACAATAGAGTCACACAACCTTTTATTCCTATTGCTATGATACTACTACAACCATAATTAAATGCACATCTTTAATTTGGTATGAGTGTCCTAATTCTCGCGCGAAATGAATATTGAACAAAAATAGAAATGGTGAAAATTTCGTTATTAATTAATGTAATGAACTGTTTTAAAGTTCCAAATTAAAGTGCTCTTTTTCTAGCTCCCTCTTTGTTTAAATTTTCGAAATATCTTATGTATAATTCAATATATACATGACTCATTACAAAATTCAAAATACGGAAACTAATCCGAATCCAAAATAAACACTATAAATGAAATTAATCTTTTTTTAAAAACAAAACTTTTGTATCGCCTTCGTCTTCCTTAAAGATTAACAAATTATTTATTACTGTTGAAATGGCTTTGATACAAATTTCTTTAAATGAATTAGATGTAATTTCGATAAAACATTAACTGATTGACACATCAAGAACAGAAACACTTTTATTAACTTATTCATTTTGCAAGCGCATTGTGCTAGATGAAAAATCTGAATGCTTATATTTGTCACGAAAGCATCTCAATACCTTAATAGAACTTTGTTACATTAAAGCTCACTGATCTTCTTCTCATCACTTTTTAGACAAGAATTTGATAAAGACACCATGATGTTTTCTTTATTTTGTTAAATTTAATTGGAATGTGATATTTGAAGCTGGACAAACATCTTGCACGTCACATTAGACATGAACGCAATGTAAGAAGTATTTCTTTAAATAACGTAATTGCTGTTAGAGATGAAATTATTTATAAGAAAGTGAGAGAAATCGTATTACAGAAGCCAGATGATTCGGAGAAAGTTCAATCTGCATAATGTAAATTAATCAGCATTACCTTCGCCACGTTAATTTCCTCATGAAAAAGATAAACTTTAACCCTTTTAAGTGTTCATACCTTACAAACGATATGATGTGTTTTTATTTATCTATTTTAATTTCTTCGTGTTATACATAATATTTGCAAGGCGTTTCGGCGGGTAATAATTCACGGGGCCACTCATCCTGACAGCGCACATTCCAAAAAAAAAAAAAAAAATACCCTCTGTGTTCACATGAAGATGCGCTTCCTTCTGCTGGTTATGACCCTCACTTTGAATTCGGATCGTTATTGTGATGTCTCTCTCTTCTATGAACTATTTTCGAATGTTACTAGATCAAGAGAAGGTATAGTTTAGCTAGGGTTGCTTCCCCTGTTCGGTCAAGATATAGTTTAGCCAAAGTTGCTTCCCTTATTTGCCACGCCGTTTTTAACTTTGTAAATTGTTCTCTCCCCTTTGAAACACCAGAAAACGGCGAACCACGCCTTAGAAATATAATATCACAGTTTAAATGGCCCCACGGAGTAAGTTTTACAGATAATTTTCCGTAATATAATTTGTTGGTTCAAGTTATATATGATGTCTATATAAAGAAGTAAATGTGTGTTTTAATAGTGATTAACAGACTTCTGTAGGATATTTTAGGTATAACGGAACTAGCAGACGAGTGTATAACTAGTCAATACAACTTAAAGTCACATCTAATGCAAATGTTCCATGTCTTTATTATATTTCTTATTATCCTTTTGTAACTTTGAGTTACGAAGCAATATTGCAAGGTTTATCATCCCGTCGTTTAATCCTCAAGGAACATTTCGCATGTTGATATCGATACTAAATATGATGTTCAAGGAATATAAGAGTAATGGTGTCTTTATCATATATTTTCAGTGATTTACTGCATCACACAACGGACAGTAAAGTTTAGAACTTTCAGCGTCGTTCATCTTTAAAGTCCAGGACTGCATAATATTAAACAAATAAAAGCGCTCAAGGCATTGATAGCCTGCCGGCGGGGTTATCATGAAACAAAACGCGAGAAAAGCTGACTTACTAATAAAGTATTAATCAAAGAATTGCAGGAAAACGTGTGAATATTTTTTGCGTCATATAACCTTTGTCTTTGTTGAGTTCAACTTTGCTAAAATAGTTGGTTTATAACTATTATAGGTCTTCCGAGTAAATCTTGTCGAAAGTCTCTCATTGCCTTAAGCGATTTGATTATTACAATACTCTTAATTTTAATCTCCATTTAATCAATAACAATAAAGATATGCAGATGGAATGTTTCATTCAAAAAAAACAACAAAAAAAAACATTAGTCATTTATTTTTTTGAATTAAGCAAAAAATAAAAATAAAAAATAAAAGAAGAATTGAACTATACCTGTCTCAAGAGGACATAATCTCCAAATAACTAAAGTAGCTATACAGCTTAAACGTAGGTGATTATTGGCCAAAAGACATTTGTTCGGACAACTAGCTGCGTTATTTAAATATTTTATTATATATTACCGAAATAAAATGGGTTTAAGTTGATCATTCCAATTGGCAACAAATACTTAATCTGATTTAAATAGTCGAAAACATGTACAATTATATTTTCAGAATATAAAATAAAATGAGAAAATATCTAATAGAAAAATATCTGATAGGATGTTTCATGGGAAAAATTGCTGAACAATAATATCTTTGACACAACAAAAGAGCAATTGGGCGGGGGTTATTAGAAATGAAAAGAAGAGCCATGTTGACATGACCATCCCCCGCCGAATGCTTCCTCTTTAGAAGATGTGTTGGAGAGTAGAATACTTCATTTTTAAAAGAAAATTTTTGGTAATAAAGAATGATGTTTGAAGTGATTATAGATATGAAACCTAATTTCCCTAGTTTGAGGTCTACAGATAAAATGTTAAGGTCAAAGATTACAGACTTATTGCTTTCAAAAGCAATGAAAGTTTAACCTAAAATAGAATATAGGTTCTGAAACCAAATACACACTGTGATGTTTTTAAGTACAATATTTTTCAATGTTTAACAAATGAATTATTCCTCCTATTCTGATAAAATCTTCACATTTTTACGTTACATACGGGTAAGTGACTGACAATATAATTATATTCTAACGCAAGTATGGTTATGATTAAAATATGAGGTAGAAAATATCACAAAACCTAGAGATGTTGGTGTTATATTCTGTACTATTTTCCCTTAAAGAATCAAATTTCCATATTTCAAATGAGTGTTTCTAAGTTCTCCGGTCATAATTAGGAAAATGGATATGTATATGCCTACGGTTATTATCTATTTACTACATAACAACATTCGCGTTTGAATCAAATGTCCCTAAAATATATCAGCTGTCTAAAATATTTTTTTTATATTTATTTTCGTGCGAAGCTAAATATACCATTAAAAATTAAACGACATTATAATATATTAGCAAAATATGCTTATAAAAATCACTAGTAACATTTTATTATTTAAAAAAACTAATAACATAAACCAATCGTTATTCTATGCGAATTACCGAGATTAGTTCTGAAAGACAGTATCTGTAGTAATAAAGCTTTGTCTTTCAAAATTAATTTGCAAATGTACCTGATGCCATGGAGTTTTGATTATATAACAACAATATATAATTACTTTTATCAGTTATCTGTTAATGGTAAAACTTACATTCATGAAACTGTCACTATTCTACTACCAGACTTAAACTTTGAAAAAAAGGCCTAGCATAAACATACATGTAAAGAGAAATTCAGTAATGACAGATGACCGTCTTTTTTTAATGGCGGGTAAATATTAAGGTTTCTTGAAGACGAAGGTCGCCAATACATTTATTTTAGAAGATTACTGTTTATATAACAATTGTTGTCAAAACGATAGCACGCTAGACTATTCTGGTGTTTATTTGTTTAAGGATTTAATAATTAATATCAATGTCTCATCAATAATATATGGACCATATATGAATCTTTGAAGGGGAAGTGGTTGGGGGCAAGTAACCTC
The DNA here is from genome assembly GCA_021229015.1 of Solen grandis. Lineage (NCBI taxonomy): Eukaryota > Metazoa > Mollusca > Bivalvia > Adapedonta > Solenidae > Solen > Solen grandis. The sequence continues at coordinate 41,537,627 of CM037794.1, forward strand.
AAGGATGGAATGCTTGGAAGACGTATTAAGTTCTTAAATGGTTAGGTAAAACTTTATCCATCAAATTTCCTAGGTAAAAATGTTCATGATTTTCGATTTATCTAAATCAAGATTTTTTTTAAATATTTTTTCAGTAAAGTGAAGTGTTTCGAAGACATGTTTCAATCTCATACATTCAATGGAACTTGAAACACAGCTTTGATAAATCTTGCAGACAAAACTGAACCAAATTTTCTAAGTTAAAAATGGCCAATACTTTTTTTTTAAATACAACTTAACTAGCTTATTTTGATACGCTTGTGGACTGGAAAGACATATGTGAAGTGTCAATCTATTAAATACAATGGCTCTAGAGATTTAGTTTTGAAGGTACTTGCAAGCAAAAGTTTTAGGTCAAAAGCAGCCATAATTTACAAATTACATTCAGCCAAAAATAATGTCTTACTTGAAGGTATGATGCCCATGAACACCTTTTGTACGATTGGGTATGATAGAATGTATTATGAAAACAAAATCTTAGTAAGAAAAGGAGATAGATTTGCAAACACAGGTAAATGTTATCTGATCTTACACAGTGACATTAACACATGATTCAAATATACGTGTACAATTTACAAAACTTGTCTTTGGGAGATAAAACTTTATCCTAATTTTCTTAATTATAAAGGGGGCATTACTCTGAAATTACTGCTAACAGAGTTGTTTTACTTGTCTGAATTATTCACCTTGTTATATTATTAAGTATGTCAAGTTTAAAGCAAATATCTTATATAGTATGTAACATTATAACTTTAATCTCGAAATGTTTCCATAGGACACGAATGAATGCCCACGTCATTTTGTTTATTAGATGATATCTTTGTCAGTGAATAGGATGAAAAATTGGAAATATAAAAGATGAGTTTAAGATCAAATGAGTGCTGTGACCCTGACCTAAACCAAGTGATATGACTTTGACATTCAACCTAGCAACCTACTTGTTATTGTTTTGCGACACACTATTTTATCCTAAGTATCCTTATGCCATAGTATTTCAAAACATGACTATACACATGAAAGATACAGCCTAAACAGGACTGCTTACACAAATTTTAAACTCAACTGCCTTGACATTGAAGCTAGCAATTAGGTTCATGTTTGAGCCAAGTTATATCAAAACACAACCATTCACAACATAATTAAAGATGGAACACACTTTTATGGTTAACCTTGATTTATTTTTTAACAATTTGTTCTAAGGATCACTTTTGCCAATTTATTTCGAAACACCATTAAACAATACAAAGTTGCAGCTGGGACAAGATTAAAAGATCAACTGAGTGCTGTGACCTTGACCTTCAAGCAGTGACCTGGTTCTTGTTCGCGACACATCGTCCTGTCCTAAGAATCACTTATGCCAAGTTATTTTAAAAAGCGACCATACATTACAAAGTTACAGTTTGGCCACGAATACTTGCACACACTAACAGACACACACAAACACACACACACACACACACACTCAAGGACAGGTGTAACGCTATATACTCGTCGCCATTTCATGGCGGGGGCATAAAAACTTTAAGTAAGGCTGACGCTGACGTTATGGTGAATAGTACTGTTCTTACTTTTCTTTGGAAAAAATAATCATAAATAAGGATAACAGAAATTATCTTGCCAGATGTGTATGGAGAATAGAAAATTAATATATTGGGAGCAGGAGACAATTGCTCGCTTATATCTTTCGTTGTCACCTTTTCAATGCTTCGACATACAGTGCTATATCTTTTTGCCTAATAACATTACTAGGATATATTATGACAGAAGATGGTGTTTAATTATATAGACGGGCTTACAATATTGACAAAACAGATACGTACGTACGTACCAAAACCTTGAATCCAATCTATACGCCAGGAGATACGTCTGCCTGTCAACATTCTTCTTTGGCCTATTTTTATTTTTCAGTTTATGCCAACAGCACTTTTATAATTACATAGTAGAATGAGACAAACATTTAATTAGACGTGTTTTTGATATCATATTACCCGTTTCCATATTAAATTTCCCCCCAAAAAAGAAGAAAAAAAGATAAATGGACTCATATTGACGAACTCTGGGATTTTCATATCTTTTCTATCCTTTTATGCAGTGGAATGTTGGAGATGTGGTAACGCACGTTTAATCAGCTAAAACATGAAAACAATTTTTGATTTGGTGATTCCTTTGGGTCAATACCAAATTGCAGTTTGGTTTTTCTACAGATTTGGTAGCATAATACGTTCATACATCAGTGTATTGCTATATTGATTTATTACATCGTTTACTTTTTGAAAAGAATATTTACAAATGGTTGGCCTTGGTTAAAATTCATAAAAAAAGGTTATGGCTAATGAAAGAAATAAATGTAATGTCATAATGAAGTAAACTTTTCCGATTATGAAAATGCGGTTGAAAGATTGTCATTAATAATGATATAATGAATAATATAACTTTTAGGTATTGTTTAGCAAAATGGAAATTTATATTATCAGTACATCTTGGAACCCATAGCAGAGCGAAATTATTTTCTTTTTGGAACCTATTTGAACCAGACGGTCCACTTCGTAAATGTATTACGTGATTTTTTATTTATGCGAAAGTAGAATTAGAATCTTGTTTGTAATATAAACTTAAAGACGATGTCTGATGAATATCCAAACTACATTTTATATCAAGGACATCACACTGAGGCAATTGTTGTTATAAGTGTAGAAACATATTAGAATTTTATTGCTATTAAAATCGAAGGTAATTTATTGTAAACTTATTACTTCTACGTGAAAGGGATAACAAGTTCTTTTATCTACTACGAAATCATCTAGACAGTTCCTGGGCTGGACCAGGACTTGAAGCCTGGGAACGTCAGGAAGAGTTCTTGACCCCAGCAGGGTTGAAACCAACAAACTTCGGATCTGCATTTATGTACGTTGACACATTAACTACTGCGTCTTCAAGAAATTTAAATTGCTTTAATAATACAAAAGATGAAATCCCAGAATGATGACAATTACCATATACCTTCATGAATACAAATCAGATAATGTTCTCCTGATTGGAAAACACAATCGATTGTTTTGAGTATAACAGGTTGAAAAGAGAAATGATTTGAGACTCTGAGGTTGGACATTTAACTGCATATATTTGAAATTTCATACGGTTCTCTTTGTGGCATTGCTTATTCTGTAGTGAGTGAAGATTACTAAATAGTTTAACCGGTCCCGATGACCGAATGGTTAGAGCGTCCGGGCCGGAATCGGGGGGTAGTGATTTCAATCCTCGACTGCGACAGATCAAAGTCGTACAGATGGAATAGCTCTCTTCTTTGGCGCTCAGCATATAAGGGCTGTTCTCGAACTGACTGAATAACTTTCTTTGTTTTCTTTTAAATTTGTATAATTTGTATAGTGCTTTTAAATGAATTACTGTTGAAGTTTCAAATGATAATGGCCGTAAGATTACTTACACGATTTATTTTCTGCTGCCTGTTGTAAGTCAGTGGCTCTGCAATCCTGGCGTGCATTTAGTGCATACACTATTTATTTTCTGCTGCCTGTTGTAAGTCAGTGGTCCTGGCGTGCATTCAATGAACCTAACCGTCACTAACGTGAGCGGTTTGATCCCTGTTTTATCGCAGTGGCTGAAATCAGCCTTACTCAGCTATAGGATTGAATTACTGCCGCAGCGACGGATGTGAAACTCCATCACATCAGCAGCAATAAACAATGCACAATCACAGCAATCAAAACACAAACGTGACTACATTTGTCCATGTCTTACATAAAGCTAAGTTATTTTGAGAGGGTCAGAGAAAATGTGCCGTATGATAGTTTGCCAACAAGACGCTTCGTCGCAAAGACCGCTTCGTACTTTGTTGTATATGTTGATCACATAAACGATACAATTTACCACATGTCGGATAGTAATCTTTACTCTACTTACGTTCAGCTTGGCAATATATCAATGTTCCATTATTGTATATACGAACCCTTTCACTTAAAGTTATCAGGGTTCTACTGGGCGCTGTATTAATCGGCTCATCTTTCAGGTCAGTGTTGAATTTTTTATGCAATCTGCAAACTAACTTTAGAGACCGCATATGTTTCATGTATCTGACTTGACTTGACTATTTGAGTTTACCGTCGCTTCAACAGTATTTCAAATATATAGCGACGTCCAGCTAATTACAGGTGGAGGAAGACACCGAATGAACGGAGGCATCTGAGTAGAACCACCGACCTACCGCAAGCCAGCTGGAAGGCTTCCTCACATGAAAATCCGAATGACCATACCGGGATTCGAACCCACGCGGTAAGAGGCTGAGTGAGTGTTGAAATCAGCGACTAAAGGAGCCCCCCCCCCCCCCCAAAAAAAAAAAAAAATCATACCTACTATAGAAAATCATCCCCCGTGATATCAAAGCAGTTTGCACGTGTTCCTTACAGCCACATATTATGGTGGACCATTAGTGACACAATTAAAAGAACGGTCCTCGTATGGGACTGATCAGCAGACTGATGCCATATGTAATTAGTTGTAATATGTTTATTTGTTGGGTTTAGCGTCCAAACGTCATTTGGAGACGATGTCTACTTGAGACCAATATAGTGCTGCCACACTGCAGTATCACGCCGTAGACATGTGGCATGATACCACACCCAGTCACATTTTCCTGACACTGGGCCAAACAGTCCCGCAACTACCCTTATATACTGAGCGCCAAGCATAGGAATTATACTAGTACCATTTTTACGACTTTGATATATTGCGGCCAGGGATCGAGCCCAAAAACTCCCGCTCCCGAAGTGGACGCTCTAACCACTCGGCCACTGGGGACGTTTATCAATAATTGAAAGACAGAGAGAGAGGTGGGGAAAGAATGATACCAAACAGGTGTTGATATTTTTACAGGAAAGCATCTAAATACCTTAATAGAACTTTGTTACATTAAAGCTTACTGATCGTCTTCTCATCACTTTTTAGACAAGAATTTGATAAAGACACCATGATGTTTTCTTAATTTTGTAAAATTTAATTGGAATGTGATATTTGAAGCTAAACAAACATCTTGCACGTCACATTAGACATGAACGCAATGTTAGAAGTATTTCTTGAAATACCGTAATTGCGGTTAGAGATGAAATTATTTATAAGACAATAAGAGAAATCATATGAAAGGAAGCCAGATGTTTCGGAGAAAATTCAATCTGCATAATGTAAATTAATCAGCATTACCTTCGCCACATTAATTTCCCGATGAAAATGATAAGCTTTAATCCTTTAAAGTGTTCGTATCTTCGTATTTTTGAATTAAGGAAAAAAAAATTTATTACCAATCTATATTGGCTTTAAGTCGATCATTCCGATTGGGCAGCAAATACTTAACCGGATTTAATTAGTCGAATATATGTACATGTACAATAACATATTCAGAATATAAAATAAAGTGAGAAAATATCTAATAAAACAACATAATATAGTTCTTGAACTACATTACTATTCCAAGCAAGTGCGTTAATGGCAAACACAACTACCTAAGAAAAAAGAAAAAGTAATATTTGACCATTAAAACAAGACCTTAATGTAACTTTTTTATTCCTGTTCAAAGTCGAAAAAAATATATAGACATTTGTCTTTTTCAATAGCTATTAGTATAAGAAAGTTCTAAGTATCTCAATAATATTAATCCTGAAATTAAAACTAACGTACTGGCATGACAATAATTTATTTACAAAATGTTATGTATATTTTATTACTACAAAAACACATTAGCTTAATTATTATGCAATACATCTCACCAAAAATATCTATAATGTCATTCAAAATAACATTTAATCATATTTTCAACAGCACGTGTTAAAGTTTTCAATCATTTTCGTTACGTCTGATATATTTATTGCAACTAATTATCAATAAGTGATTTTGACACGTTATATTAATCAAAAGTTAGAGACTTGATGCTTTTAAAAGTATTGAACGTTTAACCTGAAACAAAATATAGGTTCTGAAACGAAAAAGATACTATGATTTTTTTAAGTACAATATTTTTTCAATGTTTGAAAAGTGAATTATTCATCATTTTCTGATAAAATCTTCACATTTTTCGTTACTTACAGGTAAGTGACTGACAACATAATTATATTCTAACGCAAGTATCGATACGATTAAAATATGAGGTAGAAAAAATCACAAAACCTAGAGATGTTTGTATTATATTCAGTACTTTTTTTCTCCCTTAGAGAATAAAATTTTCATATTTCAAATGAGTGTTTCTGTGTTCTCCGGTCATAATTAGGAAAACTGATATGAATATGCCTACGGTTATTATATATTATTTAAAACACAGAACATACTAATAACATAAATCAATCATTCTACTTTACGAATTACCGAGATTAGTTCTGAAAAAAGTGTCTGTAGAAATGAAGCTTTGTCTTTCAAAATCAATTTGCCAATGTACCCGATGCCTTGGAGTTTTGATTATATTACAATAAAATATAATTACTTTTATCAGTTATCTGTTAAAGGTAAATATTACATTAAGAAAGTGTCATTATTGCGCTACCAGACATAAACGACTTTTGAAAGGAAGGCCTAGCATAAACGTACAGGTAAAGAGAAATTCAGTAATGATAGATGACCATCTTTTTTAATAGCGAGACAATATTAAGGTTTCTTGAAGGTGAAGGCCTCCAATGCATTTATTTTAGAAGATTACTGTTTATATAACATTTGCTGTCAGTACAATAGCACGCTCGACTATTCTGGCGCATATTTCTTTAAGGATTTAATTATTAACTTCACTGTCTCATCAAAATATATGAACCATATATGAATCTATGAAGGGGGTGGTAGGGTGCAAGTAACCCCTAAGGCTTGAAGGCTGCGAAGACGTGATAAGTTCTAAAATGGTTAGGTGAAACTTTATCCATCAAATTTCCTAGGTAAAAATATCCATTTTCCATTTATTGAAATTAAGATTTTTAAAAAAAAAAAAAAAAAATTTTCAGTAAATTGGGAAGACATCAATCTCATATATGCAATGGCGCTTGAGACAAAGCTTTAATAAATCCTGCAGGCAAAACGTAACCACATTTCCTGTTAAAAATGGCCAATATTTTTGCATTAAATTCAACTTAACGTCATCGAACGTTACGTCATCTTGTTACGCTTGCGGACTGGAAAGACTTGTGTGAAGTGTCAATCTATTAAATACAATGGCTCTAGAGATTTAGCTTTGAAGGTACTTGCAAGCAAATTTTTTAGGTCAAAAGCCGCCAAAATGTATTATTTACATGCAGCCAAAAATCATGTCTTACTTGAAGGTATGATGCCCCTGAACACCTTTATGGAGATTCAGTCAAGTGTATTATTGGGTATGATAGAATGTATTGTGAAAACAAAATCTAAGTAAGAAAAGGAGATAGATTTGCAAACACAGGTAAAAGTTATCTGATCTTACACAGTGACATTAACTCATGATTCAAATATACGTGTAAAATTTTCAAAAGTTATCTTTTGGAGATCCTAATTTTCTTAAGTATAAAGGGGATATTACTCTGAATTACTGCTAACAGAGTTGTTTTACTTGTCTGAATTATCCACCTTGTTATATAATTAAGCATGTCAAGTTTAAAGCAAATATCTTAAACAGTATGTAACATTATAACTTTAAAATCGAAATGTGTCCAAATGACACGAATGCCCCCGTCATTTTGTTTATTAGATGATACTGTTGTCAGTGAATAGGATGATAAATTGGAAATATAAAAGAAGAGTTTAAGGTATGACTTTGACCTTCAAGCTAGCAACCTGAGATTCAAGATTCGAGATTTTTATTTTCAATAAACCAGAAGGTCATTAGACCCATGTTGTATCGTTACATGGCGACAGTATAACATACATTTACATGCAAATTCAAAACTTCATATTAAATTACTTAATATAAATTTGCTACCGTCAACACATACAGTTTAATACATAACATTTGTATACATGCGAATATTCATTTTAAATTACATTTTTGATTTTATATTAAATTACATAGATAATAGATTTCACACAATTACATTGAAATTAAATAATGACTAGGCGAGAGAGAGAGAGAGAGAGAAAGAGAGAATAAATTAATTAATTAACCAATCAATTAATTAATCTATCAGCCAGTCAATCACTTAACAAAAAAAACTTTCAGGCTCACCAAAAAGAAGAAATAGGGTTTCAAATAGATACATAAAACTTTTTACAATGTTTATCGTACTATATATATTCCATCCCGTCCCTTGTCGAAACGAAAACACAAGGGAGATCAAGCAAAGAAAAAAAATAAATAGCATCTACCATCCTTATTAAAAGGTAAAATAAGTAAAAGATTTACAAAATACAACATTCTATGTTAATCGGTTCATTTGCCTTCCCTTGTCGAAACGAAACACGGGGAAAGTCATGAACATACCTAAATAAACACATCATTACTTAACATTTCATATAATCAAATTATATAGTTACCATCATCAATATAATCATCATTACTAAGTTCAAAAGTTTATTCAAGTAAATAAAGGCCTCCGGCCCAAAATACAAATAATACAGATGATAACAACAAATATTTTATAAGAGTTGTGTCAGATCAATCTAAACAGAGTCAAGTAACTTGTTAATGAAAACAGCTGTTTTATAAATAGTAGTAGTATCAGTTGAATTTAACAAAGCATAAAAGTTTTACACATTTCTCCCTAAAGTGTACCAGTTATAAAGATACTGGTTTCGGATAAATGAAAATTTACTGCAATGAAAGAATACATGAAATTCACATTCAATTACAGAAATGTTATGATTTTCAAAACAAAATTGACAGATTCGCTCATGTAAAGGTGTCTGAATATATCTACCTGTTTCAATATGGAAATGGTGTGACGACGCACGGAAACGAGCAAGTGATCGTCTGAGTTTAATAGGTAAATATATTGATAAATAACGCTCAGTATTTAATAAAGTTTTAAAATGCTGGTAATGATAACATCTACTAGAATCACTTACAGAGCGATGCCAGTCTTGAGTAAAACAATCAATTAATCTCTGGCGAAATTTATATATAAAGCTGTTTATATCACCAATTTCATGTATTATCCAAACATAGTCAAACCCGTACAAATATAATACTATAATATTACTATGATAATAAAACCATGATAGCAAATATTCAATGACCTAAAATTTATACTAACAATTATTATTGTGCGTGTGAAAATAATAATCACCGGTGTAAGATCACGGATTACACGAATTTTGAAAACACGTGCTAAATATTGACCTGAACAACAAATATGGAACAATTTGCCTGTGATTACGAAGTGAAAGGGATTTTTTCTTTTAAATTTGATTGACAGTCTGGTACATAACGGCCTGAATAAAGAAATAAGTCGTTGTTCTTTGAGAAAAGAGATGAGGATACTGAAAACAAAGGAGGAGAAAAGAGGGCATTGCAGGAGCAGCAGTTGGATAGGTAAGCTTTACTTGACTTTGGGACATCTGTTCTAAATTGTTAAACTCTAGATTTAAAACTCTGCTTAATTTAATTTACTAGATGAAGATTAATTTGTTGTTGTTTTTTTGTCTAAAAACACTGACGAAATAATATAATATGCAAATAACCCAACACACTATATGGTACTATGATATAATGGCTGAATATGTGTACAAATCTATTAACAAAATATTGACTTGACCATTCATATATTAAGAAAATCTATGAAAGAGTAAATTATTTCTCAAATAAAAAGCTTTGGTTACAAATATTTAATTTTTTGGTCTTTTATAGTAATAAGAGGGTATTAAATCTTTTCTTAAATTGTCATATAATTTGAATTCAAAAATAAAGTGAAATTCATCTTCTAACATATTACAAAAAGTACATTTTCTTTCATCAATTGGTGTAGCAACAGGCCTGTTCCATCTCCCAAATTCAATATGCAATCTATGGCATGAAACGCGTAAACGAGATAGGTTTATTCTGTTTTTACTGTAATTTATTTCATTTAAATATGGTTGAAATTTAAAATCGGCAATTTGTCTATAAAACAATGCCCTACCTGATTCTTGTAAATTACTATTCCATTTTTGTAAAAATTGATCATGTATTCTTTGTTTTGCTAATGACAAAAATACCTTTTCATTTCCAACTGACTGGGAATACCAGACATCAGCAAAACCCAGAGAGAACAATAAATTTTTTAATAGAGAACACCAGTTTTTACATTCAGGTGTGCTTAACAAATCTTGGTACAATGCATTATAAATGATTTTTATATACTTCTTGGGACCTGAACATAAAATCTTTATCCAGAATTTAATAATATTATACAATCTATAGTTTTGAAAGGTACCCAGCTAACTTCACCATAAACAAAATCATTTTGAGTTGATTTTTTTTACATTTAATAACTTCTTACAAAATTGAACATGTATTTTTTCAATTGCATTTCCTGGATGAAAGCCCCAAGTTTCACTACTGTAATTTAATATTGGTAAAACAAGTTTGTCAAATAATTCAAGTCTATGTTTAACTTTTATATTGGTGAATTTGTAAAGATATTTATTCATTTTGAAGATGGATTTTAATGACTGACCAGCAAGTGTTTTTGTGCTTCAGGAAAGCTACCACCTGAGGTAAACACTATCCCTAGGTATACAAATTTCTTGACAATTTCTATCTGTTTTCCATCATAATAGAAATTAACATTATTTGGTATTCTACCACTTTTTCTAAAAATCATAATCTTGGTTTTGTCTGTATTTTACAATTAATTTCCATTTTTTACAATACTCATACAACACATTTAGGCTATTTTGTAATTCTTCACAATTGTTGGCAAATAAAACAATGTCGTCAGCATACAATATAAGAAAAAGTTTAAACATGTAAATATCAATACCTTGTGTACTAGATTCTATAAACAAATGGGGAGAGACACTCGCCTTGACGGACACCAAGTTGACAATCAAACTCATTACTTAATTCATTCATATATTTTACTCTAGATTTAACACCATTATACATAGACCTAATTATATTCAAAATTTTCCCCCTGATTCCTAACTTCCTGATTCCCTAATTTCATCCAAAGATTTTCCCTAGATACATAATCAAAAGCTTTGCTAAAATCAATGAAGGCACAATATAACTTTTTATTATTGTTTAACATATGATTTATTTCATGGCGGAGACATAAAAACTTGTAGTATGGCTGACGCTGACGTCATGGTGAATAGTATAGCTCTTACTTTTCTTTGAAAAAAAAAATGATCATAAATAAGGATAACAGAAATTATCTTGCAAGAAGTGTATGGAGAATAGAAAATTAATATATTAGGAGCAAGAGAAAATTGCTCTCTTATATCTTTCGTTGACACCTTTTCAATGCTTCGACATACAGTGTTATATCTTTTTGACTAATAACATTACTAGGATATATTATGACAGAAGATGGTGTTTAATTCTATAGACGGGCTTACAATATTGACAAAACATATACGTACGTACCTACCAAAACCTTGAATCCAATTTAAACGCCAGGAGATACGTCTGCCTGTCAACATTCTTCTTTGGCCTATTATTATTTTTCAGTTTATGCCAACAGCACTTTTATAATTACATAGTAGAATGAGACAGACATTTAATTGGACGTTTTTTTCGTTTGTTAAACTTAAAAAATGCATATTGACGAACTCAGGGATTTTCATTTCTTTTCTATCCTTTTATGCAGTGGAATGTTTGGAGATGTGGTAACGCACGTTTAATGAGCTAAAACATGAAAACAATTTTTGATTTGGTGATTCCTTCGGGTCAATACCAATTGCAGTTTGGTTTTTCTACAGATTTGGTAGCATAATACGTTCATAAATCAGTGTATTGCTATATATATTTATTACAACGTTTACTTTTTGAAAAGAATATTTACAAATGGTTGGCCTTACTTAAAATTCATAGAAAAAGGTTATGGCAATGAAAGAAATAAATGTAATGTCATAATCAAGTAAACATTTTCCGTTATGAAAATGCGGTTGAAGGATTGTCATTAATAATGATATAATGAATAATATAACTTTTAGGTATTTTCTAGCAAAATGGAATTTTATATTATCAGTACATCATGGAACCCATAGCATAGCGAAATAATTTTCTTTTTGGAACCTATTTGAACCAGACGGTCTGCTTCGTAAATATATTACGTGATTTTTTATTTATGCGAGAGTAGAATTAGAACATGTTTGTAATATTAATTTAGAAACGATGTCTGATGAATATCCAAACTACATTTTATATCAAGGACATCACACTGAGGCAATTATTGTTATAAGTGAAGAAACATATTAGTATTTCACTGCTATTGAAATCGAAGGTAATTTATTTTAAACGTATTTACTTCTACGTGAAAGGGATAACAAGTTCTTTTATCTTCTACGAAATTATCTAGACAGTTCCTGGGTTGGACCAGTACTTGAAACCTGGGAACGTCATAAAGAGTCCTTGACCCCGGCAGGGGTGAAACCAACAAACTTCGGATCTGCATTTATGTACGTTGTCACTTAACTACTGCGTCTTCAAAATCGAAGAAATTTTAATTGCTTTAATAATATAAAAACTGAAATCCCAGACTGATGATAAATAACATATGCCTTCATTAATATAAATGAAATAATGTGCTTCTGATTGGCTATCACAATCGATTGTTTTGAGTATTACAGTTTGATTAGTGAATCAATTTGAGACCCTGGGGTTGATCAAATAATTGCATATCTTTGAAATTTTAAACGAGTCTCTTTGTGTTGTGGCATTGCCTAATCTGTAGTAAGTGTATATTGCTGAATACTTTCTCAGGTCCCTACGAAAAAATGGTTAGAACGCCCGGGTCAGAATCGGGAGGCAGTGGATTTGATCCTTTGTTGCGACAAACCAAAATCGCACAAATGATACTGGTATAGCGCTCCTGCTAGGCGCTCAATATATAAGGACCTTTCTTTTAGAGACCGCATATGTTTCATGTATATGACACAGTTCAATATATAAATATATGTGAAACTGAAATATACAGACAAACGCGACCTTTAATGTGGGCCCTAATTTTAAAATTTGCTTCCTTTTGTCAATTAGCATATAGCAATATAATAGCCAGTGTAAATGACTGAACCAACTTGAACTTTCAATGATTTTTGAAAGAATGAAAAGATTAGAAAGAAATTTCATACCCATTACAGAATATCATCCCCCGAGATATCAAAAAAGTTTGCACGTGCTCCTGACAGCCACGAAATACGATGGAACATTAGTGACACAATTAAATGAACAGCCCTCGTACATGTATGAGACTGATCAGCATACTAATGTCCTCCGTAATTAGTTGATTGTTTGTTGAGTTTAACGTCCAACTGACCGTCACATTATCATGACACCGTGCCAACCAGTTTTCGAACTACCCTTATCGACTGAGCGCCAAGTAAGGGAGTCATACCAGTTCCATTTTTACGACTTTGATAAATTGCGGCCAAGGATGGAGCCCAAAAACTCCCGCTCCCGAAGCGGACGCTCTAACCACTCGGCAACTGGAGACGGTTTATCCATAACAGAGAGAGAGAGAGAGAGAACGAGGTGTGGGAGAGAAAAACTGACCAGACAGAAATTGTTGAGACACATAGTCAGGAAAGCCTAAAAGAGCGTATGTGTATTACTTTTTCGTTCATTAATCATTTTATAAATGGTAATTTTTTTATCAACTAAATAAACGATAGGAACTCCATCAGCATAAAATATTCCTGCTAAAAAGAAGGTACAAACAATCTCAAAATATTGTTTTAGATTAGGGGTACATTTCGACTTTGTTTTGAATTCTAAGATAGTGAAACATACGGATTTCGAAAGCCTGGTATTGCTTTGTTGATAAGGCAAAAACAAGTTCTGTTTCTGGTCTGGGTGGAGTAGGAGGGTGGTAGGCAGGATGGGATTTTTTTAAATGAAACGAAAGGTAAAAAATGGAAAAGATTTTTTAAAGGCGGAAAAGTAAAAAAATAAACGTAAGGGGCGGTCGTTAAATAAGAGGGTCGGTCGAAGACCAGAAACGGAACATTTTTTTTATATTTTTTTTTAAATAATATTGTTTTTGTATAGAGCCACAGCTGAAATCTGTCGTATATTACAGTTACAATACGTTTTTATCCTATTTTTATGATACTCCTACCACAGTAAATATATGCATCTCTTTAATTTTGTATGATTGTCCTAATTCTCGCGACAGAAAAATAAAAATATCGAAAAACTTAATATGCAGCCATTTTCGTTTAATGTAATGAACTGTTTTAATTCAATTTTAAATACAGTATGCAATAAAGCAATGTTAGAAACCGTAACTGCGGTTGAAGAAATTATACAATACTTTAAATCTCCATTTAATCAATAACAATAAAGATATGCAAATGGAATGTTTCATTCAGAAAAAATAACTTTACAGTCGTATTTTTTATGAATTAAGCAAACACCGAATTTAATTAAACATGTTTCAAGAAGACATAGACTCCGCATGGCTAAAGTAACTATACAGCTTAAACGGAGAATATTATTGGCCATAAGACATTTGTTCGGACATATAACAGGGTTATTTAATTGTTAAACTGATTATTAGCAAAATATATTGGATTTAAATCGATCATACCGATTGGGCAAATATACTAATATAAAAAAATGATAGGATAATGTTTCACGGGAAAATTTATTCTGGACAATAATATTGTTGACACAACACACGCGCAATTGGGGTATTAGAAAGAAAAATTATCGACATAATATAGTTCTTACTATTCAAAGTAAGTACGTAAATGGTATACACCACTAAGTGCGAAAAAATACTATTTAACAATTGAAAGAAGACCTAAATGTATTTTATTTTCTGTTCAACGTCGAAGAAAATGGATATAAATATATACATAATAAATATATATATATATAAATATATTTTGTCTTATGCGTATTAGATATTTCTAAGAATGTCTCATGTTTATTTTGCATGTCGTCAAAATTGAAGAAAAAAAACGAACAGTATAAATGCTGTAATTAAAACTAACGTACTGGCATGACAATGATCTATTTACAAAATGTTATGTATGTTTTATTACTTCAAAAACACATAAGCTTAATTACTATTCAATACATCTCCCCAAACATATCTATAATGCCATTCAAGATGATATTTGATTATATTTTCAACAGCATTTACATTTCATATATACATACAGCTTACAGTTGATACAATCTCTCAGCCTCACCGCTTGTTCAATCTGGTAGGGACTTCGATTTTCATTAGAACTTCCACTGTCGTAGCGTGTTCATACCTTGATGGTTTACTGTAATTCTGATGCTATGAGAAACACGCACACGAACCCCATACAACAACACAATTATATATTGCAACATGCACGGCGGATCACCGCCGGGCATATTGTATTTGCTTCGTAGATTGTCTATGGACACGAAAACGAGGCTGTTTCGCCTCTTTTATAATAATAAATACTTTTTTCATGAATTTGTACAATTTTAAGTTAAAATTGTATGTAGTTCGTATTTTTTTCACTTTGGATCATTTTTTAAAAAATTTCGAAATTTTGTAGTGAGGTTATACTTCTTAGAGATTATTTATGTTATGAAAGTACATTTCGGATAGGTTCGGACTTTTACATTGCTGTATTTTTTTGATGCTTTAGATTTCACAATATGATGGCTACAGTATTTCTAGGCAGAGGAAAAGGTATTTGGTGAAATTTGTGAAAATATCGGCTTACTAGTTCAAGTTTTTACATAACATAATTTGAAAAAAAAAAAAAAAAAAAAAAAAAAACCTAAGAAAGGGGGTGGGGGTGGGAGTGAGGGATTTCAAATAAATTATTCATTCTATCAAAATTCATTTCAGATATCTGCAGCTTTGTGTTCAGCTATGAGTGTAATTAATTTATGGAAAAA
This sequence comes from Solen grandis, assembly GCA_021229015.1. NCBI lineage: Eukaryota > Metazoa > Mollusca > Bivalvia > Adapedonta > Solenidae > Solen > Solen grandis. Next base: position 41,553,651 of record CM037794.1, read on the forward strand.
ATGTATATAATGAGTAAATAAAAATATGGGAAACAATTTATGTAATGAAATTTTAATGCTTTATTGCAATACATTTGTTTTTTATTTTAACACCTATATGTCACTGTTAGGAGAGAAATATTTGCAGCCTGACCGTGACTAGACCTTGGGTCTCTTGCTTACAGGGCCAATGCTCTACCAGCTGAGCTTCACAGCCACATACACATCTTTCTTCCCTATTGTGAGTAATCAGTACTGTGACATTATCCCCCTTCATTTTAGAATTTGTCCCTGAATTCTAGGAGTTATAGGGTAATTATAACCATGTGTAGGCATAATTAGACAGACCTGCCACTTATGTCACAGTCAAACACTGGGCGCCTTATATATTTATCCCCTATTGTGAGTAATATGCAGTATGTGAATCCAGTATCTCTGGAATCTCTTTCTAATTTATGAATTAAATTATGAATATGCAACTAATTATCTTCATTTTTCGACTTTTTTTCAGCTTGCAATACATAGAAAATGGGAGTGGCTGCGAAAAACCTGGTTAATTGGACACTGACAATATATAAGTGCTTAAGAAAGGCCAGGGGCAGCTACATAAGTGTTTCAGAAAGGTCAGGGGCAGCTTTTATCCAGTTTTCAAGCCAAAATTCAGCATTCTGTTCACCTCAGCAGCAGTTAACACCTCAAACAACCATTAGACCATTTCATCAGGGGTTTGGCAATACATTTTTGTGGTATACTTTGTGAAAAAACTGACAAATCTGTGATTGGTGGGAAATCTGAAGCATATGTTTACTACCCAACTGAACACTGTGTGGAATGTCATACCAACATGAAGATTAACTTGGTGACAGTCAGAGAGGACTTCTTGACTTAAAGAACGTCTGATTTCAGAGCGAAATGGTCTGTATATATGTGCCTGTCGGCCAATGAACGGATGCACAACAATCACTGACAAACCTGTTATACTATATTTTCTCTTTTTCTTTTAGTTTTATTTTGATGATTTGTTGTGTTTCAATTTTACCCTCATAAAAAAATGACATTGCTTGCATTTCACAACATTTCAACTCAGATTTCTCTTAACTAAAAGTTCAGAAGGTCTAAAACTCCCTTATTTATTGATCTAGTGATTAAAAGGTTTCTCATGAATGTTCTTATAGCAAATGGTATTTAATCTCATGCTCTGAAATGTAAGAAGAAACTCTGAAAAAAAAAAGTTTTGAACTTATAGATTTGTTTATTGAGGAGAAAATATGGGAGACTGTCATTCCAGATTGTCAGTCATCCTTTCTAAAGTGTAAGCACATCAGTTTGTTTCCAATTTAATTTCAATCAATCAATGAATAACTTAATTTAAACGATGTATCCTGATCATAACCATTCTTAGTTCAACATAGCACATCAAGCTGAAGGTGAGCTATTCTGATCACCTTGTGTCTCATCTTCTGATGGCAACAATTTGCTTTAAAAGATATATCTTCTGAAACTTCTTGTCAGATGCCCATTTGTCGTTTGCAGTGGAAACCAACAAAATTTGATTTTGAAAATTTTTAAAAAGCTGTTCCCTGAAACAAAGAGCCAGAATAATTCAATTTCATCAGTTACAAATTGCCACCTCATGACTATCTACTGTCATTGCTAAAATTAAGTTGTCCCTTAAATTTCTTCCCTTCTGAAACCATTGTCAACAATGTCAAAAGAAATGTTAAGGTTTTGTTTAATGTTGCCATTATCTGCACTTTTACTAAACTGATGTCCCGCAAACTTTAAACATGTGTTTATCATCATCAGACCAACCAGTAGAAACAAGAACAGTAATTCTTCCAAATATTTTTGCATATTTATGGCCCTTTTGGACTTAAAATTAATGTTAAACTTTTGTTTAACATTGCTATTATCTCTAGTTTTACTCAATGGATGTCTCTCAAACTTAACACATGTGTTTATCCTCATCAGACAAACCAGTAGAAACAGTAACTCTTCCAAATATTTTTGCATATTTATGGCTCTTTTTGGACTTTGAAAAATGTTAAACTTTTGTTTAACATTGCTTTTATCTCCAGTTTTACTCAAAAGATATCTATGAAACTTAAAGACATGTGTTTATTATCATCAGACCAACCAATAGAATCAGGAACAGCAACTCTTCCAAATATTTTAGCATATATATGGCCCTTTTTGGACTTTGAAAAATGTTAAACTTTTGTTTAACATTGCTATTTCTCCAGTTTTACTTGATAGATGTCCCCCAAACTTGAGATCAACAAGAAGAATAAGGAACTGCAAATCTTCCATTTTTTTATATCTGTAACCCTTTTTGGACTTAGAAAAACATTAAAGTTTTGTTTAATAATGCTATTATCTCCACTTTAACTCAATGGATGTCTTTCAAACTTCACGCATGCATCACATGCATCATCATCACACCAACTAGTAGAAATAGGGACAGTAACTTTTACAAATACTATTTTTGCAAATTTATAGCACTTTTTGGATTTAACTTTTTTAAAGTTTTATTTAAAGTTTTATTTTACATTGCTGTTATCTTCACCTTCACTCAATGGATGTCTCTCAAAATTCACACATGTGTTTATCAACATCAGACCAACCAGTAGAAACAGGAATGTATGTCCAAGTAGTTACAGGAACAGTAACTCTTAAATATTTTTACATATTGTTGGGCCTTTTTGTACTTAAAATGTTAAAATTTGTTTAACATTACTTTTTTCTCCAACTTCTTTCCATGGATGCTCCTTATAGCCCACACATGAAATTGCATGCCTGTGTTGGAGGTCAGACTGTCATGAATTATAAAACTTTAAATACCTGTTTATGACCATGGCCTCTATTTGTACATGTCAAGAGTACATAACTCTGTTCTTTTGACAAAATTAAATTTATTTTGATAATACTGAGATTCTTATTTTGCCTTTAACTGCAATATTTTTATTGACAAGCATTCAAATAGTCGAGCGCGTTGTCTTACAGACAGCTCTTGTTGAAGGGTAGTAATCTGTTTTAGTTCAGTAAATCAATATATTTTCTCATAATTTTAATTTAATTTTATTAAATTACCATACATTGTATTCTGAAGCATCTTGAAAAAAATTCCTATTTTCTTCATGCTGTATATTAAAATTACTTCTTGAAAAAAATACATAAAAATAAGATTTTCTTTTACAATCTTTTACCACTGTAAAACTTTATAAAACCTTCCAGTCACCCACCATTTTTTAAACTAACTTATGTATTGCCAATAAGTAACACTTATTAGTCAGAGACTTTTAAGTAGTCCAGTAACTTAACAAGTAGAACAATCACCCTTTAGGGGTCCCAGGCTGAAGTCTTGGTCTGGCTGCACTTTTTTCTCTCTTAGTTATTTTGCACCAAACAAGTGATCATTATAGTATCTCCAATGTATATACTGCCTTTTTTGTTTATCAGGATCACTATCAATTTGATCTCTGTTATTCTGCAACAAATTCCAAATTTGCAGGGAATATGTAATCGTTATCGGTGGGAGACTTTTGTAAGTGGTCTCGGGTTACAGTCCTGGTCTGGCTGCACATTTTTCACACTTTCTTGCATTGAAATTGTGTGTTTCCTCTAAATATGTATATTAGGCCTTTGTTTTCATATTTAAATATATTGTGTGTCTTTCTTCATTTTAAGATTCACTTCAAGTCTTAATCTTGTTTTTTTATTTATTCAATTAAATATATATACTTATGTAAACAAGTTCACATCTCAATAAAAGTTATGTTAAAAAAAATCAATTTGTTTTCCTGTTAACCCACATAAATTTTATTATCAGACAATGTTTTCTTTGTCGCCGTGCTTATTTCAATGTGATGCCTCAGGCAGCACTTTTGTACTTGTCAATAAGTGATTTTGACACGTTACATCAATCAACAGTTAGACACTTTTGCTTTTAAAATCATTGAAAGTTTGACCTAAAACATAGATATAGATTCCCAAACCAAATTAAGTACAATATGTTTTCAATGTTTAACAAGTGAATTTTTCATCCTTTTCTGATATAATCTTCATATTTTTTGTTGCATACGGGTAAGTGACTGACAATATAATTATATAAGTATCGATATTATTAAGATATGACGTTGAAAAAAAATGGATATGGGTGTTATATTCAGTACTTTTTTCCTTTTAAAGAATAAAATTTCCATTTTAAATAATTGTCTCTACGTTCTCCGGTCATAATTAGACAGATAGATATGTGTATGCTTACGGTTATTATATATTTACTGCGTCACGTTCGCGTTTGAACCAAATGTCTTCTAAATATATCAGATGTCGAAAATAAATAAATTATTTTTTTATTTTCAAGCGAATATACATATGCCATTACGGAGTACAGTTACATCACATACTAACGACATTGTCATATTTCAGCAAAAAAAGATGTGTTTATAAAAATCACTATTTTACCATTTTAGTATTTAAAAACACAGAACCCATTAATACTATAAAATCAATCATTCTATTTTGCGAATTATCGAGATTAATTTTGAAAGATACCTTCAAGGTTTTTGCAGAAATGAAGCTTTATCTTTTAAAATCAGTTTGCCAATTTACCCGATGTCATGGAGGTTTACTTATATAACAATAAAATATAATTACTTTTATCAGTTAACTGTTAAAGGTAAATATTACATTTACGAAAGTTTACTTATTTCTTAACCAGACAACATAGGCCAAGCATAAACGAACATGTAAAGAGAACTTAAGTAATGATAGATGACCATCTTTTTAATAGCGAGTAAATATTAAGGTTTCTTGAAGGTGAAGGTCGCCAAGGCATTTATTCTGGAAGATTACTGTTTATATAACAAGAGTTGTCAGTAAGACAGTGCGTTCGACTATTCTGGAGCTTTTGTTTTAATCACAGTTAAGTACTTTTTGAGGGTGTGGTGGGGTAGGGGGGTTAGGGGGCATGTAACCCCCAAGGTTGGAAGGCTGGGAAGACGTGTAAAGTTTCTATCCGTTACATTAAATGGTCGTGAGATACTTACAGGTACAACTTTATCCTAGGAAAAAGAGGTCCATGATTTGCATTAAGTTCAGTTATGTTGTTTGTTTGTTTTTAAATATTTCAGTAAATTGGAGTGTAAGGAAGACATGTTTAAAGTTCCAATCTCATACATGCAATGGCGATCGAGATTTGATAAATGCTGAAGGCAAACCTTAACCAAATTTGCAATGTGAAAAAATGGTCAATACGTTGCATTAAATTCAACTTCATCTAACTTGCTTATTTTGTTACGCTTGCGAACTGGAACGACATGTGTGAAGTGCCAATCTATTAAATACAATGGCCCTAGAGATTTAGCTTTAAAAGTATATGTACTTGCAAGCAATTTTTTTAAGTCCAAAAGCGGCCATAATTTATTATTTACATTCAGTCAAGAATTGTCTTACTTGATGGTATGATGCCCATTAGCACCTTTTTGAAGATTCATAAGATTCAATTGTTCAATTGGGCATGATAGTATGTATTATGTACAAAAAAGGAGATACGTTTGCAAATTTATCTGGCCTTACACAGAGACATTGATCCATATTGAGTATACGTGTAAAATTTCAAAAGGCATCTTGGAGAGATAGAACTTGATCCCAATTTTCCTAAATATAAAGGGGGTATAACTCTGAAATAACTGCTGACAGAGTTGTTTTTACTTGTCTTATTCACCTTGTTATGTCAAGTAAGCATGTCAAGTTTAAAGCAAACATCTCTAATCTTTACAAGATGTTATCTTTGAAAAAACTTAAACTTACGCCGACGCTGACGTCATTTTGATTAGTGTAACTCTTAGTCGAGCATAAATAGTATATATAAGGATAATAGAAATTATCTTGTAAGATGTCTATGGAAAATAGTTAAATTGATATATTAAAAGCAGAAGTTAATTGCCCTCTTATATCTATTGTCTCGTTGTCGCCTTTTCAAGGCCTTGCCAATCAGTGTTATATCTTTTTGCCTAATAACTTTACCAGAATATATTATGACAGAAGATGGTGTTTAATTCTATAGAAGAGCTGTACAAAACTGGCAAAACATATATCAAACTAATAGCGAGAAAACCATAATTTATCTATGAAAAACAATAAAGTATGTGCCACAAACATGTGAATTATGCATATCTGTAAAATAACGGTTTAACCATATGCTATTTAAAAGGCTAATGATATGTCAGATATATAAATATTGTTTGTGTTTATATCGAGAATGCAAAGGAATATCGTAACGCATTTTATGTCTAATACGGCTGAATAAACAAGTGTACTGTGTCTTTCTCTGATGGTGTATTTTAACCAAAAAAAAAATACTATTTCATGACTATATTTCTATTCGGCTAAACGCTGTATATATACTCAACAACTTTTCTAATTGGTCACCTGATAATTTCATCAAAATATCACAAGGAAAATAAGTGTATGAAAATCTAATGTATTTAAATTAAAGAACTGTTTATTACAAAATAGAAATCATAGGTTTAATTCACGATGTTATTGTTGGCAAAATCCATGTATACCTCAAGGTTATGTTCATGGTAACTCAATTGTGATGGTTTACCATCAATATATTCACCAGTATTGAAAAATATCAAAATCAAAGGGTGACCAATTAGAAAAGTTGTTGAGTTTAGATATAATTTCTAGAATAAGTGGATGCTTATTTACTTTTACGTTCTATGCACAAGCACGTTTTTGCGCTGTTCTTTTAGGATACCATTGCTTTCCAAGAAAATAAAGTCTTTAACCAAAATTCTCTTAGGCTACATTATATATCACTAAATCATACAATCCAAGAGGTTAGAACATCCGATTCTTTAAGTGATCAATAATTTTTCATAGGTTTGACTCCAGATGTTCTCTAATATTTATCAAAAAAAACAAAAAAAAACAACACACACAAAATTATGAATCGTACAAGTGTAAGTATTACATCAAAATTATTGTTTGGTGTACATTGAAATTTAAATGTCACTTCTAAGACTCAAGCTACTTTTACTCGGTTTGTTGTAGCATTTGAGGTACTACTTTCTGACTTTCAATCATTCATTAATGGTCATCATATATTGTCATGTATGAAATATTCAAAAATGATGTTAATAAATTTGGTATAATCTGTTTTGCCATGAAAGATGTTACTTGTGAATTGCATACTAAACGCGTTCTCCTGCGAACGTTTAATCTCCTCTCTTTACAGGACGTACACACTCAAATCTTTGTCACGAGTAGCCAGTATTAATATATTGGATTTGTCTGTCTATGATGGCGGAACAAATGCTGATATAAATATGTAGGCTTTTTTATGTCTAGTTTAGGGAACATTACGTCGCAATGGGGGTTTAATAAGATATACGTATATTCGATATCTTAGGTTAAATTTCATTCGATCTGCTCGCCAAGATTTCATATCTATGATTTACGATTTTTATTTTATCTTAAACATGAATCAGATGCTGTGTATGCTGTGAGAAATCAAACGTATATTAAACATAACTCCAGAAGGAGGTATATGTAAATGGACAAAAAACGCAGAGACGGAACATTACATAAAAAAATTAAATAGAGAAATACAAATAGCTACTGCCTTAAAACGGTCAGTCGGCAAAAGGATCAAACGGAATGCTCATAGCAGGTTTCAAAAAGTGACATTCTCGCATTCCTGAATTAATTTATCTTACATACGGTCAATGTAAATAAAATAGTCCATCCCATTAAAGCAGCTCATTCACAGATGGTTATTGACTAAGAAATTGATTTTAACTATATGTGTGTATTACGTCCATTAATTCCAATCGAAAAACGCGTGGTCACCCAGATGCAACCATCCGTTATTGTACACAAGAGCACCGCATGCGGGTGCCAACGCTCGCCTGTTTTTAAACCAATCCCTTTCAAAGAAACAATGAGGGATATGTTATTACCGCCACCCATCTGTCAATCTGTCTACTATCTGACCTGTCTACTATGGGTCCAAATGTACAAAATATGGGCTGCCAGTGTTGGCATTAACAATGATTTAGTGATGGGTAGACATAAAATGTATAAAAGTACATTTGAATACTTGAAAAGTTATGGCCAACGTTAAATATTTCAAAAAATAAGCCAAAATTCAAAGGTCAAGGTCAAAAGTGTTACATAGATGGAAAGATCTTGCTACAAGGAGGTCACATGTGAAATATCAGTGCCCTGTTGACAACGGTTCTGAAATAACAGGCCATTTTAAAGTTTTCAAAAGTTACAAAAAAATAAGGTCAAAGTTCAAGGTCAAGAGGTGAAATATTTGCATATGTCTGGGTAGGTCTTGTCAAGATGAGTATGCATACCAAAAAAGTAAAGTTGTATATTTAAATAGTAGAGAAGTAATGGCCAGCGTTAAGATTCCGGACGACGACGACGACAACAACGTGGACGCCGGAGTTACGACAATAGCTCATTTTTGGGTTGTTGTTTATTTCTTCGAAAAACAAACGAGCTAAATTTGGTAGTCTCCCCATCACAGACAATACCGTCACAGACGATATTGAAACTATATCAAGAATTATAACCTATATTTAGATTTTCTATTTTCTTTTATCGTCACTTGGCTGATTACATTCACTCCGCACGCATGCGCTTACTTCATAGGTCGAACTTACGAAATCGATATCCTAAACTAATGAAGACCCCATGTTGCTGAACGTGTCACATGGTACCGCAAGCACCTGAATCGGTGATACGTATTCTATATTTAACAGATTTCGTCCAAGTTGCATTAATGAAAATAACGTGTTATATGACCTAAACTTGCCGCGTTTATTTGTCAGAAAACAAAGACTTCATCAATATCAATGATGGAGAGCAGTTGTTTTTTTTTTCTATCGATCATCTGTGAGCCAACTGCTTCAAAGCACAAAGTAGTTTATTGTCTGATAGAAATAATTTTTAGGATTGCATTTGGTAAAAGCAACAGTTACAATAGAATCACAATCCTACACGAACACACATTTTACAACTTTGGAAAAATGATATTAGAATAAATACAAAAGTTTATATAACATAGTTTGCATTGTCGATTGATACATTTCAAAGCTACACAGTGTTCATCTCTAGATATTTTAGCAGCATTTTACGTCACAAGTCATGTTTTATTTAAATTATATATAACAATACTCCCATGATCTGACAAAACATGTTTATGTGATTACAACATATCATTTATAATCGTTCTTGTCGCTAAAATGGGAATCTTAAGTTTACTTTACAATTAGGTACAAGTGCGCTCTGCTCCTATAGAAAAGAATATTTAGATAAAAGGTGATAACGAATAACACACGTTATTTCTTATATGCTATTAATCATTACCATAAAGCTTACTTCTTTAATGGGCTCCGTGTTAAGTATGTCTGTCCTTTTCCATTATGAAGGTGTGGTATATTTTTTTCAAATATTCAATAAAGTGAGGTAAAACTATATCTGTTTCATGTACACTTCAAGTACAGTAAATACTCCCGGATATAAAAGCAAGGAAGGAAACGTTCTTCCAGACCCACGAACAGAATTTCTTGCATCTCTAAAGACGCGAAAAAGCATGTCCAATATGCTCGATATAGCAGATGAAAGAACGGTGGCATGAAAATGATCTTCACTTTTGTAGTAGCAGAAACAAAAAAGTCAGGTTACACAAAATGTGGTATCATCTTGACACATCATGATCAGCTGAATATCCCACCATTCTTCGCGGAAGGATAATGAATAAACTGGATATTTGCCTATCATCTCTATAATATTTCATTGAGTTTCTTTTGCAAACAATCTGTCATGGAAACGTGCGTGTCTTGCAGTGAGTAAAATAGAGAAATGATTGGCAAATGGGACATTCATTTGAAAGTAAATACAATTCCGTGTGCTTTGTTCAATACGATGTCAGATTATACAATGGCAAACGCATCTGCACGAGTGACACGACTGTCCACATCAGGAACGGATTGTTGCGGGTTCATTCTACTTGCTTATTGTTCAGTATTCTGCTAAAATGTCCTAGGCGCTAAACATATATATAAATGGGCTACAGTCGGGATAAAGTGACTGAATGTTATATCACTTTCAGATACAATATTACTGCCCTTTGGAGACTTTTATAATGCAATGCTTTCCCCCCCGCGGTAACATGCCGTAGACAAGTGGCGTGTTACCCCACAGTCATAGTCCAAAACAAGGACTCAGTAGAAACAAAGGATCTATAGGACCTATAGAAGGAACGTTTCTTTTAAGTTGAGTTTGTCATAACACTAAATAATTATTTAGAAATCTAGTGAAATGTATTCATTTCTGTCTCTCGGTGGCGTTATGTCTTCCTTACAGTTGGAACGTAAAAGTTAAATTAGGTGAAGACTGTTAAGGGTAGAATTTTTTTTTTTTTTTTTTTTTTTTTAGTGTTTTGTTGTTTCTTTTTGTCCTGTGGCATTTTGCTTGCATTGATAAACAAATGAGGTACAAACAAGTTTCATTATGGACGAAATCTAAACGAAATCCAAAGTTCACACACAAACAAAGTGATTGAAAGCTCCTGGTTTATGGCTTTCAATTATTTTGTTTCGTGTGTGAAATTAAAAAGTTAAGATTTCGTCCATAATAAATCAAAACAACACAGTTAAATTTTCATTTAAAGAATCAAGGCTTAAACATTATTTTAGAAATAATAATTGCATCTCTTTGCACATCATGAGTTTGGTCAATAACATGAGTCTTGACAATCCATTAAGGACAGTCTTCCTTGCCGATATAATAACCACCAATATGATGCGGTGTGTTCCAGAGTAGAGTGACCTTATATAAAGGTGTTGGTACCAGTCAACTGACGCTTAAGGTTACGAAACAATAAAACTCGCCTCCATATTTTAACAGTTAGCTGTCTGGAAAAGAGTTCGTGAATTTATGTATTATATTTTAAAGTTTTTTTGCTGAATTTCATTTGATAAAGAATTTAAACGAAATATACACGTCAATTGTGTACCATTATGTCTTGATACCGTTTCTAGTTCTGATTCTTTCCCCATTGCTTCACATCGATATTATTTATTTTAAACTGTCAAGTGAGTTTATATAATCTGCTCTTTATAGCTGACTAAAAATGACAATATCATGGTAAACATGATATATTGTGCAAAGGATTGACTTCGACTATTTGAGTTTACCGTCGCTTCGACAGTATTTCTGTCATATAGCGAACAACCCCGAATGCATGGAGGCATCCGAGTAGAACCACCGACCTACCGCAAACCATCTGGAAGGCTTCCAAACATCTAAATCCGAATGTAGTAGTAGCATTTTATTTCAAGTAACGTAAACATATACAATGTTTCTTGGTACATATCATATTATATACAATACAAAAAAACGTGAATATAAATCAACAAGTATGACTTTGACAACACATGAAGGTGGTAATCACACACACACACACACACAAGGTGCACATTGTATAAGTAAGAGGTTTAATTAGGTACATATCCTCAAAAGATTAATACTGTTAACACACGTCAACAAATAACTGTACATATCTTATTATTGTTCATGGAATGTTATACAATTTAGATAAGTGTGGTATATATAATTATTATTGAATTTGATTTATTATATTTCTACGAATACAATATGCTTGATAAATAAAAATGCACAATTTCCTGTTTTTAATATGTTTTCCGTTTTCATGACCTCAATAAATTTGTATACACTAGATTTTACGTAATAATATTTTTTTATATATTTCTTCCGTATATCATGATAAAATTGACAAACACAAACAAAATGGTATTCATCCTCATGTCACCCGAGTTACATAGAGTACAATACCTTTCATTCCGGGAATTATATTACCATATCTTCCAGATTCGATACGAAGATGACGTGATGATAATCTTAACTTAGTCAATGCAATTCTGTGTTTAAATGGGATTTTATCAAGATAACTTTCAAATTCAAAGGATACCTTAAAATGTTTATATCAAATAGTGAACTTCTTCCATTTATTACGTTATACCAATTTTGAATACACTGGTCAAACTGGCGCTGTTTAAACACAGATATAAAAAAATTGAAATCAACAGATTCATGGAAATCCCATATATAAGAAAACCCTGTATTCTCCAATAAAGTTTGAACTTGCGTAACCCAGTTATTTATCCCCTTTTTGCTATTACACAATAATGAACCGTACAAGCATCTGATCAATATATTATCAGAATTAATAATATTTGACCAATTTTTATTATACGAACATATATATTTATGTATAAAGGAAATCTCCGTAACTCCCCATAGACGGCCATATTACAAGTTGATTATTTAACGCATACTAAAGATTTACAAAATTTCAGATATACTCTTTCTATATTCTTATTTTTACCAAACCCCCATAATTCACTTGCATAGTTAAGTATAGAACCAACAAAAGTGTCAAACAATTGACATACATGACCCTACCAGGATTTAAACCCACGTGGTGAGGGTGTGAAAAGGAAACACCAACACATGACTGATTTCCATTTATTTCAACAACAAAGACTTAAATCTCAGTGAAAAGGGGGATAACTATATTTCTTGCTTTATGATTTGTCAGTGAGTATCATTTTTACTAGACTACATTCTGGTTGCAATGTGTTCAGTTTGTTGACATGCGTTTAATTAATAACACAAAATTATGGTTAGTGTCACAAGTTAATATATAAAGTCATTCAAGTACATTGCTGTTTCAATTTGTTATGAATAAGATGACATTATTAAATAAGTAAAACTATGTGAAATTATCACTTTTATACTACAGACGCCTAAAGATACACTTGTCTCTCCCTCTCTTTCATTGTATCTATTTCCTTCTTCTTTCTTTCTTTCTTTCTTTCTTTCTCTCCCTCTAACCTATAAGTATATTTTAACTTATCGCAGCGTTTCATTGATTATATTATTTGTATATTGTTATTGTTATGTGTTGTGTAAATATTTGAATAGTTGTTTACCAATTTATGTGCTTTACAAATCGTTTAAGCACTGGAACAATTTATCATATTTTCAGAAGGATCCATACTTCTTATGACATCAAGTCGAATAAATTGTGCTTTAAGTGCAACCACTCTATGTGAGTGAAATTGAAATTTTGCAATTATGATAACTTAACGAATTACGTTAGCTCGTGTATTATCTAATGGAAACATATATGGCTCTCAAAACAACTTGTACTGTGCATTTTTTAACGGGGTTGCTTGCAACACTGTTCTAGGGTAGCGGACAACTATTCGGGGCTATATTTAGATATTTATATTTATAGATTTCTCTCTTTTTTTAACTACACAGAGAAAAAAGTCAAAAATTTGTTTTATCTCTTAACACTAAATGGTGACAATTTTCATGCTTATTTCAGTACGACTGCGTTGAAAGTCGAAACTGAATAAAAATGTGTTGGAAATCGATGATGGAGATACCGTCTTTAATAAAATGTAACGTAAAAAGATGATACGCAGGAGACAAATTCGCACCTAATGCAGAGATATTTCGAACCATGACTGGCTGGAATTTCCAGCGATAGCCAACAATATAGATGATTAAGAAAAACATGACGACGTCACAATGGGTAAATAAGAAGTCTGATTGGCATAGCAAAGGTTGTAGGTTTGCGTCCCATCGGAGTAACTTTATCCTCTTTTTTTTAATTTTCTTTGCAATATAAGACACATATATTTTTAAAAAATATATATATATATATATATATATATATATATATATATATATATATAACTAAGATGCATGTAATACAAATCTCTGACAGAAGTGTGTTGTTTTAGATTACATATTCATATAATCTTATTACATGTACATTGTAACTGTAGGCAAGAGAAATGGGGAGAGTGGCGATATATTTATTATTAGCTATCCATTGAGACAAAAGGTATGTTTATCTTTTTAATGATCGTGTTCAAGCAAGGTAAAAGTGGGTTTATACATTTGGTTCATTGGCACCACTTGGAAATATTAAACTTTTCTTTGATAAACAAAAGAAAATGCGACACCATTATTAAAAACCCCGTATCTCAGTGCTATCATGGCTTTGATATGTAACGGACTACAAAGCTGCTACTTTAAAAATCTATCAAATACATCTCTTCTGATTGATAAACAGTCAGTCAAGTTCCTCGTTGCGGTTTTATGGACAATTTATACTTAATATAAGATATTTCATGTTTTTATATATTTTCTATAGTTACTAATATATTATTGGATCACCGTGTATGTATAGTTATGTATAACTGTGTGTATCATAATTTCATTCTTTACGCTGCCTTACTTGCCGGCGGCATATAATTATTTTGTTAAAAGTGTTAAAAACAATCTTTTTGTATATATACCGAGGGCCACGAATCTCGCGGTAATAACACTTTAACGACGAACAAATTATGAAAAACAACTTATCAAATCTAATTGTCTTCAAAAACTGTGACTTTCATCTCATTTCTTCAAAATGACACATTTGTACAACAAAGACATCACTCAATAACAGTTTAACTAGGTCACCAAATGTCATACTGTGACAGCCATTTGTAATCAGGGGAGGCTATTAAACTCGCGGTAGACTGGTATACAAGACCAATTTTAATTGAAAATAACTAGATTAGATAGTAATGATGGAAAAATTAGTGGTTTCACAGTCTAATCAATTTGCTTAAAATATAGTACTTCAAATCTCAGTTTGACAGTTCAAAATTTTGAGAGACGACGAATGTCAATGTGAAGGATTTAGGTTATTTTAGGAATATGTGAGTGAAATTAATGCTGTTTTTAGATAAAATTTTAAAATTATATTATTTCAGTATTTAATTACCCAAATTGGTGGCATATTGTTGGAAAATATTTCTTTTGTAAACGTGAAGAAATTGGGTCACGATTGTTTATGTTTACATAGGCTAGGGGCGCTTTTCTAAATACCGCGAGTTTAGTGATACCGCGAGATTAATGGCCCCGAGTATACTTGAACTAAAACTTTATTGTTATTATTATTATTAATATTATTACGTTATGCGTGTTCACATTTCTGATATTTATTATGACCATCCTAAGAAAAAAAAGTAAAATTGGGATTTTCGCCATACATAAACCAAATGATTGTCACAAGCTGCGTTTGTCTTAGAGGTGAAAATGTCAAGTTTATGTTATCAGATACTTAATATGAAATACGACTTACTTAATTACAGAATATTAATGGCATTACATATTTCTTTCTAGGTTTTAACAGCGCTATATTTTGATAAATGTCAGTGCAAGTTTTAAAACATTGTATCGAATTACTGTTGATACATTTAAAAATATTCTATTTTTCCTTTCAGACAGTAAATCGAATAAAATTCCATGATGTTTTAAACTTTCATCTAAAATGTGATATTTGATGCTGAATAAATTTCCAGTACAATAGACGAAAATATCCCTATAAGAAGTAATAAAGCAGCTCGTGTATAGATGGTCATTGACTAAGAATTAGATTTTTAACCACCGGGTAACATCTCGTCTATCAACACCTATCTACAGACGCAATGTCACCTATAAAACCTATATTTAGATTCATTCACTGTTCCTGCATTGTGCTAACTTGATAGGATGAACTTATGAAGTTGTTAGCCTGAACTGATGATGTCGTCCTTTGGGTATATCGTATTCTAAATTTAACCGATTTCGTCGAAGTTGCATTTAAGAAAATAGTGATTTCCGGAGCAATATGACCTACACTTTTCGAGTTCATTTGTCGAGAAAGAAAGACTTCACCAAAATTAACGAGGGAGAGTAAAAAACATTGTCTTAAATTCTATCGATCATCTGTGAACGAGCTGCTTAAACCGAAATACCGTAATTTAAATTATGGATGAAATTATTTCTAGGAAAATGAAAGAGATCATATTAAATGAAGCCAGCTGCATGTAATTTGTTAAAAAAGTTAATCTGAATGATTGCAGATTAATGAGAGCTACATTCCCCATTCGTATCTTATGATAAGGAATAATGTTTAATCCTTACAAGTATTCATATCTCATTAAAAATATAGTCGTAAATATCTCGTAAACATAATATTTTAAAGATATAAAAGAACGGAAAATAGCAAATAAGGAGTATTATACACAGGCATGTATTCGATATTACACGTTAAGTTCCTTTCGATCTGCACACGAAGTTCTAAAATCTTTGATATGCGACTTATATTAATCAACCCCTATTAATATCTAAGTACACAAAATAGTTCATGTGTCAGATGTAAATCATTTTCAAAGCTGCATTGGTTAAAGAAGTATATTTGATAGTATCACAAATAGATTTGAATGGAATTGAAGGAAGGAAAAAAATGGTGCATGTCAATCTCTTGATTTTAGAACAACATTATACCTCCGTTTTGTTTAGTTTGTGGTTATACAATTATCTATTTGGTATGTTTTATCTTAATATACGTATCTGCATTTACTGGTGTTAACTATGAAAATAAAATGCTGACTCATATAATAATCCATCCTCACACCTTCATGAATGCTCCCTGTATGATATTTGGATCTTATTAGTGAAAATGAGGTATTTTGTCCACTAGGGTCTTAATAGTACAAAAGCAAGGTGGTCTTTATCATGGGATATGCGACCATTAAATTTCTGCTAAAAACTATTTGGTTAAAAAAGAGTGGTCTTAATAGCGAGGTGGTCTTAATTCTGAGGTGGTCTGAAAGCGAGATTTACTGATTCTACTTTCAGCATATGACATTGCTTTTGCATTTTTTTCATAAGATATTTAAGTGTCCCAGAAACTAATGTTTACCTGTTGATCTACTCGCCGAGAGGACGAATGCTACAGTTTCTATATAGACAATGGAGGAAAATTGACGTGATTCCTTTTGAATTATCTGCCCCTGAAAGTTGTATTTTTGCATTTTTTGACATTCTCATGGGCAGATAACTCAATATGACGGCATACAACACATCATTTAGTTTTAAATCGGTGTTCGGTACTTTATTACCAGTCTCTGTGCAAAACTTTGAGAAATTCTATGCAGCAGATTTTATACTTCAGTAGCTTTCGCAAACATATTTATATTTTCTTTAAATTATCTCCCTTTTTCAAGAAATATTTAATTGTTTAAGCAAAGTATAGCGAAACTTATGTAAGACAGAACTGTCTTGTACGTTGCATGATGAAAAGCGATGGAAATAACAATAATGTAAAATATAATAAAGTATTAATAGGCTTAGTTTTGAGTTATCTGCCCTTGTCTAAAAAATGCAAAAATATCACTTTCAGGGGCAAATAACTCGAAAAGAAGCACAGTTATTCCCAATATTTTTTCATATGTTTGTTTCACTGTTCCTTCTTTAATATGTATGATATACAATTGATAGCTTCCTAAACTTAAATCAGACGGTGTCTATTAACAAACTTACATTAATATCTTACGGCACAAAGTAGTTCATATATGTGTCTGAAAGGAATCGTTTTAAAGTTTTTATTGGTTACATCGACGTTGTCACAAAATATTGACCGCTCCCGGTGGCAGCGCTTAGAGCGTCCGTCTCGGGAGCGGGGGTTCAAGGGTTCGATCCCTGGCCTCGACATTCCAAAGTCGTAAAAATGGTACTGTTATAGCTTCCTTGTTTGAAGCTCATCATATTAGGGTGGTTCCAGGACTGGTTGGCCCGGTGTCAGGATAATGTGACTGGGTGTGGTATCATGCCACATGTCTACGGCGTGATACTTCAGTATGGCAGCACTATATCTGTCTTAAGTAGACATCGTCTCCAAATGACTTAAATACTGTCGATGGGACGTTAAACCCAACAAACAACTTTATTTGAAGCCACGATTATCCAGGAAAACGAAAGTGATATTGACTAAACGTACAACTAAAGAAAACAAATTTGTTCGGATATTCAATATTAAAATAAATACAAATGTATAAGTATTTCAGAGTTTGCATAGTTGTAGGGAAACATTTTTAAGCGTACATTTACTCTCCATATATATGGTATGTTATTTAGAATGAATATGGCTTCTTTTTACAGGATCTACTGGTAAATGTGTCTACCTTCTTCCATGGTTGGTTCAGAACTAGATGTGATATCATCATGACATTGTCTTAGATCGTAGTTAGAAATCATGATGTATGAGTCATCTACACACTAATTCCGACAATTATTTAAAAACATTCGGTTGGACGTTAAAAAACAAGAATATTTTTTTTTCAGAATCAATTTGGTTTTATATAAAAACTTTAAAAGTTTAAATGCTGTCATTCGCAGAGGGATTTAGAACATCCGCGTGGGTTCGAATCCCGGCAGGGTCATTCGGATTTTCATATGAGGAAGTCTTCCAGCTGGCTTGCGGTATGTCGGTGGTTCTACCTGGATGCTTCCGTGCATTCGGGGTCTTCCTCCACCTGTAATTAGCTGGACGTCGCTATATGACTGAAATACTGTCGAAGCGACGGTAAACTCAAATGTTCTATGGTTTTGAAACAGTTTAAACAGCTGAATTAGTTGCAGACTGCAGGGGAACAGTGTTTCATGACAATGAGGTACAAGCAAGTTCTTGAACATCGTAATATAAATATTGGTTTCCTTTCTCGGCAGTTTATGTGTTTGATCAAAACACGCGAGCGCGCGCGCGCGTGTGTGTGTGTGTGTGTAAGTGTGTGTGTTTTGACACATGTTGATACAATTCACGCAAATTCATTCTAATATAATCTGCTTGGAATAAGAATGACAAACCTAAATTAGTAAAACTGTGTTAACTGTTTTATACTGAAGTCGCTTAATGTTATACCTGTCTAATCCTTTTATTGGTTCGAGTCTCTCTCTCTCTTTCTCTCTGTCTCTCTCTCTCTCTCTAACCTATTAGTATGTTATTAATTTGTCAAAGCCTGGTTCATTGATTATATTATTTACATATTTAACTCTTGTCACATATATTGTTATGCGCTGAATGAAGTAAAACGTAAAGTTTGAAACATTCTTTCACAATAACTGCGCTTTATCAAACGTTTTTATCACTAAACAGTTTATCATATTTTTAGAAGAACACTTCAGGCATCAAGTAGTATATATTGTTAACTTACTGAAGCCACTCAATACAAGTTATATTAAAATGTTGCATTTAAACATACTTAGATAAATTACTCTAATACGTAAGTTACCAAATGAAAATATAGGCTTTCAAACCCAACGATATCTTCCACTTGACTTAAACGGAACTACAAACTGTTACGTTGAAATCTAGAAAATTTCCTCTTTACGGTTTGTTGAGCAATATTCAAAACTATTACACCTCGGTTCCATTCTCTTTCTCTCTCTCTCTCTCTCTCTCTCTCTCTCTAAGATATAAGTATGTTTTAAGTTATTAAGTTTAACTTATCAAAGACTGGATAATTGATTATATATTTTTATATTTTTACACAATACTTGAAGACGTGTAAATTCTTATGAAAATATAGCCTCCGGACAAAATATTAATATTTGTCGCAAATGTTTCCTTTTGATTGGTCTTAAAAAATAAATTAAAATTTCCATGATGTTTTAAACTTTCATCATAACTGTGATATTTAATGATGAACATATTTCCTGTACAATAGATGAAAGTATCTCCGTTTAAATTTTTATGGAATAAGATGAAAATGAAAGATATCATATTAACCCTTTCCCTCATAGGGGAAACCATAAAAAGACCTATGCGAACAACATAAAACCAGATCAGCCTGCGAGTAACTCGCAAGTTGATCAGGTTTTATGCTGTTCGCTGCTCCTCAGTGGTCTGGAAATGAGAATTTTGTAATTAAATCTGGTAACGGTTAACTGTGGTTTTCTGCAGATCAGGCTTTATGTGGTACCTATAGAGGGCGTCAAAATGAGTCTATATGAGGGAAAGGGTTAATGGAAGCCGGCTAATTATCGGAATGTTAATCTGCATAGTTGTTGATTAATAAGCGCTACACCCCCTTAATTGGTAGTTTATGATATGGTATCGGATTAAAGTTTAAGCCTTGGAAGTTTTCCTATCTCATTCAATATATAGATTTATTATTGAGGAGTCTGCCACTCAATTGTTTATGATAGATTACTGTTTAATCAAGAAAGTTATTGCGTGTCAAAAATTCTTATGAAATATATTCCAATGTTTGCAAATATTTCTTGATTTGTAGCTGTTGACGTAATTTCCTAAACATTCAAGAAAAGGAATTTTTTTAAGAATATATAAAAGGCAAATATATTGATATAAATGATATGATAAAAAAGTCGATCTTTTGAAATAGAAAAATTCTTATTATTAGGCAACATTTTACTTAAATCTAAATTAAAACAAGTCATCTAAGCCGGGAACCACAATTTCTTCAACCCAAGAATGTTTATTTCATTTTTTAACAAACATCCCTGAATATAAATAATCTTACCCCATTACAACCGAAGAATGATCAGAATTTAAACAAACTTAGATTAGACGTTTGCTTTGTTTGTTTCTTGGATTTAACGTCCCACTGACAGTATTTCAGTCATTTGGAGACGACCTAGAATAAGTGACATTGTCTTGTCCAATAATGAATGGGTTTTGAGATAAATATAATGGTTAATTTGCATGTCTACACTATTAAATAT
This sequence comes from Solen grandis, assembly GCA_021229015.1. Lineage (NCBI taxonomy): Eukaryota > Metazoa > Mollusca > Bivalvia > Adapedonta > Solenidae > Solen > Solen grandis. The sequence goes on from CM037794.1 coordinate 41,574,312, forward strand.
AATAATTGCAAACCGAAAAGCAAACTCTGTACATGTTCTGATAAAAAGTTAATGTCATTTACATGGTACTTTGGACGCTATATGAATATTAACAAGAAATGCATTTTGTTTTTAGATTTAAAGATATGCGGCATGTGGGGATGAATATGTAATGCATTATGTTTATGGATTATATGATATACTATACTCATCATCATCTGTAAAGCGTTCCTTACTTAGAATAGAATCCACTGATGCATTACCAGTATTGTAATGAAACAGACTATAGTCGTCTTTAAGTAAAGCAAACAGTGAAACAGACTATAGTCGTCTTTCAGTAAAACAAACAGTGAAACAGACTATAATACACGTTATTGATTGTGCATTTTTTAACTCATTTGACCCGAAATAGGGTTCAATATGCTTCTTTGAGAGGTGTTTTGATAAAACAACTATAAATTATATTAATCAAATAAATTGTAACATGGTCAGGAAACTTTTAAATTATTAATATTTCATATATTTCAGCTCGTTGTGGTCCTCATAAACAATTAAGTTTTTCCCCTAAACATACTAGGCATTTTTCTACAAATGGAAATCGTTCAAATAAATTTATTCATTCTTATCTTACGTCGGCATCCGTGAATATGTCAAACGTGAGATTGGACAGATACCCTGAAAAAAAATAAATTGGTGATTATTTTCATCAAAATCAAACATTTAATATGATTAACATAATATGTAACAGTATTTAATTAATATATATTTCAAATCTTTTATACACGTGTGTTCATTTTATGTCAATTTCAATGTGGGTATGTATCACTATTTACGTTTCCTATAAAAGAAAATATACGTTATGTGGATAAATATCTAGAAAATATAGGTTATGTGGATAAATATCTAGAAAATATAGGTTATGTGGATAAATATCTAGAAAATATAGGTTATGTGGATAAATATCTAGAAAATATAGGTTATGTGGATAAATATCAAAGAAAATATAGGTTATGTGGATAAATATCTAGGAAAATATAGGTTATGTGGATAAATATCAAAGAAAATATAGGTTATGTGGATAAATATCTAGAAAATATAGGTTATGTGGATAAATATCTAGAAAATATAGGTTATGTGGATAAATATCTAGAAAATATAGGTTATGTGGATAAATATCTAGAAATATAGGTTATGTGGATAAATATCAGAAAATATAGGTCATGTGAATAAATATCTAGAAATATAGGTTATGTGGATAAATATCAAAGAACATAGGTTATGTGGATAAATATCAAAGAAAATATAGGTCATGTGGATAAAAATCTAGAAAATATAGGGTATGTGGATAGATATCAAAGAAAATATAGGTTATGTGGATAAATATCTAGAAAACATAGGTTATGTGGATAAATATCAAAGAAAATATAGGGTATGTGGATAAATATCTAGAAAATATAGGTTATGTGGATAAATATCTAGAAAATATAGGTTATGTGAATAAATATCAAAGAAAATATAGGTTATGTGGATAAATATCTAGAAAATATAGGTTATGTGGATAAATATCAAAGAAAATATAGGTAATGTGGATAAATGTCTAGAAAATATAGGTTATGTGGATAAATATCTAGAAAATATAGGTTATGTGAATAAATATCTAGAAAATATAGGTTATGTGGATAAATATCAAAGAACATAGGTTATGTGGATAAATATCTAGAAAATATAGGTTATGTGAATAAATATCAAAGAAAATATAGGTTATGTGGATAAATATCAAAGAAAATATAGGTTATGTGGATAAATATCTAGAAAATATAGGGTATGTGGATAAATATCAAAGAAAATATAGGTTATGTGGATAAATATCAAAGAAAATATAGGTTATGTGGATAAATATCAAAGAAAATATAGGTTATGTGGATAAATATCAAAGAAAATATAGGTTATGTGGATAAATATCAAAGAAAATATAGGTTATGTGGATAAATATCAAAGAAAATATAGGTTATGTGGATAAATATCTAGAAAATATAGGTTATGTGGATAAATATCTAGAAAATATAGGTTATGTGAATAAATATCTAGAAAATATAGGTTATATGGATAAATATCTAGAAAATATAGGTTGTGTGGATAAATATCAAGAAAATATAGGTTGTGTGGATAAATATGTAGAAAATATAGGTTATGTGAATAAATATCTAGAAAATATAGGTTATATGGATAAATATCTAGAAAATATATGTTATGTGAATAAATATCTAGAAAATAAAGGTTATGTGGATAAATATCAAAGAACATAGGTTATGTGGATAAATATCAAAGAAAATATAGGTTTGTGGATAAATATCTAGAAAATATAGGTTATGTGGATAAATATCTAGAAAATATAGGTTATGTGGATAAATATCAAAGAAAATATAGGTTATGTGGATAAATATCTAGAAAATATAGGTTATGTGGATAAATATCAAAGAAAATATAGGTTATGTGGATAAATATCTAAGAAAATATAGGTTATGTGGATAAATATCTAGAAAATATAGGTTATGTGGATAAATATCTAGAAAATATAGGTTATGTGGATAAATATCTAAGAAAATATAGGTTATGTGGATAAATATCTAGAAAATATAGGTTATGTGGATAAATATCTAGAAAATATAGGTTATGTGGATAAATATCAAGAAAATATAGGTTATGTGGATAAATATCAAAGAAAATATAGGTTATGTGGATAAATATCTAGAAAATATAGGTTATGTGGATAAATATCTAGAAAATATAGGTTATGTGGATAAATATCTAGAAAATATAGGTTATGTGGATAAATATCTAGAAAATATAGGTTATGTGGATAAATATCAAAGAAAATATAGGTTATGTGGATAAATATCTAGAAAATATAGGTTATGTGGATAAATATCAAAGAAAATATAGGTTATGTGGATAAATATCAAAGAATAGATATAATATAGGTTATGTGGATAAATATCAAGAAAATATAGGTTATGTGGATTAATATCTAGAAAATATAGGTTATGTGGATAAATATCTAGAAAATATAGGTTATGTGAAAAAAAAATTATTAATATTATTAACTCATAATGAAAAGTCAACGTATTTAATTAATGGTGGACGTAAGTAGGTATTCATTGAACGTTATCTCGTTGATCGACGGTCGATCATGTAATTGATTTAAGCAAAAATATGTATGTGGCAAAAATATAGGTGTGTCCCCAAGTCAAAAGATTTAGTATGTGCCTCAATTAAAAGTATAATGAAATACTTAGAGTGTGCATCAAGTGAAAAAATAATGTGTGCTTAGATAATATGACCAACGAATATCTATGTGCTTATGTTGTTAGCTATTTAAAACATTAAAAAGTGAGGACCTTGTTTAAATCATGGTTCCAAAGGATAAAAAATAAATATCATACCTGCTATCTAAGACCCAAGTAAGGCGGTTTTTGTTATATGTGATGATTTTTACGTGTTATATATATTAGAAGGGAATCAATAGGTTGGTAAAAGGTAATTATTTCTTGATTTATGTACATGAACTTAATGGTAATACTGAAATTAGCTTGACGGTAAA
>CM037794.1:41577991-41621296 GCA_021229015.1 Solen grandis
TGATCAGGTTTTAGCTTTCGTGCTCCTCATGGTCGGAAATGAACTTTTAATTAAATTTCGTGGGTTTAAACTGGGTTTTTCTGCAATCGGCTTTATGGGGCCCTATTGATTCGTCAAAAGGGGTCTATAGGGGAAAAGGGGTTAAATTAAGAGGGGTTGCAGTAATGGCACACCCAAGAACTTTATAGTGGGGATGTTTTTGCATTACTTACACATAAAAGCCCAGAAATTTTTAAATCCGAAAATAAAAATGATTTTAAAACATTTGGGAATCAGAAAAAAGGCCTCTCTGATGCAAAACAAAACAAAAAAAATTATAGGCAGACCAGTGATAAATTTTTTGTATTTTAATGTTTTATATTTTTAGCTCACCTGACCCGTGTCTCAGGAACTTTTAGATCGATGAATGCCGCCCCCCGCCCCTCCGTCGCCCAAAATTTGTTTCTTTTCCCTTAAATCTTCATTTCATGAGAAATTTTCAAACTTTATAAAAATGTTTAACCAAAAAATCTGGGCCAATTTCGATTATGGCTAATGGAAAAATTTGGGGGCCGGAGTTACCCTTTTTTAAAAATTAAAAAAACCCGATTTCACATTGTTTGCACTCTAGCATCTTCTTTTCTGACAATTATCTTCAAATTTATTTAATGTTATAACCAAAAATCAAAGCCAAGCCGATTAGGGCTGATACCCTACCTTTGGGTAATTAAACCCCTTTTTAATATTCAAAAAATGCCAATTTTAAGTTGTTTTAACTCTACATTATATTTGACAACCCCCTTTAAACTTTTTGGAAATGCTTATGCCCAAAAGGTCTGATTGAGTTCGATTATGTGAGTTTCATTAATGGTCAGGGTTTTTTCCCTTTTTAATTTTCAAAAATGCCATATTTATTTTGTTTACAATCTACTCTTTATTTTTTGAGCAATCATCTTCAAACTTTAGGGAAATGCTATCCCAAAGTTCTTTGATTTTGTTTATGACGGACCGTCAATTGTTCAAGATGCTCCTTTTAATATTAAAAAATCCCGAAATCATTTGTTTACACTCTTGCATCTTCATTTTTTAAAAACATCTTTCAAACTTTTTGACAATCATTGACCAAAAGGGTCTAATTGATTTCGATTATGGCTGAGACCCCGTAAATTAGGTAGGATTATGCCCTTTTTAATTAAAAAAAAGCCATTTTTCACGTTTTTCCCCTTTTAGATTTTCCCCTTTTTTTCATTTTCATTTTTAAATTTTTAAAAATGTTATCCCAAAATTAAACGGGTTAAATTATAACTAAATTTTGACTTGAAAATTTAGAGTTTGCCAATTACCCAAAAAAAAAGCCAATTTCATTTTTACCTCAATTTTTATTTTTAAGAAATCATCTTTCTCAGGTAGGACCAAGGCCATTTTGGCCCCCTTTTTTACAGAAACAACCTTTTTGCTGAATAATTTCACTACGATTTTAATTTTTGGGACGTTTATGTAATTATATTACACATATTTGTTTAATGCTCACAAAAAAACTATACACTTTAAAGCTATGGTTGCATGATTTTAAATTTAAATTGGAGTTATTTTTAACCTAAGACGAGTGCCCACCTAAGGGTTTAGGTCCCAGCTCCAAGGAAAGGGTCCATTTAGGGGTCAAAATGGATCTGGATTTAGCTTTCTTCAATAATTGAATGGTTGGGATTTTAATAATTGGCAGTTTGTTTACCCCAACGAATGGAGTGTCAGTGCTGAATTGTGTTCCAAGCTCAAAATAAGGTCACATTTAAAAAGTAAAGTTCTAATCAAAGGATTGCTTTTCAGGTGTTTTTTTTCTGGATAAGGGATTTCCCAAATGTTTTAAAATTTTTTTTGCCTCAAATAGAAATTTTCCAAAAAAATTTGGGGGTCCCACTTCATTTTTTAGGGGTGAAAGGTGCCCCTTAGACAGGGGGCTGGGCAGTCACCTTGGGGGCACTGTATTTGTTTATCTCTTTTGGAGATATATTTCTGAGGGCCTCCGCTGTCGATGAAAATGCGCCATTTGGTTATTTTGAGTTCTGGCGCTAAATTTTTTCCGTTGGCGAAAGAAAGTGGGATGCTTTTTGTAGAGATTGCATATCAAACACGCGGTTTTTACACGGGAAGTATTCGTTAGATTGCACACAGAAAATCTCAGGTGAGGGGACCCAAAAAAATGATAATTGGGGCGGAGTAATTTATGTCACATTTCCAATCGCGCTTGTTTTTTCAGCCAATCTAAAATTTGCTATCTTCTCTTCCCAGAAACAAAAAAATTAAAAAAAATCCGGAATATTGCAGAAACCCGCGGGGTTTGTAAAACCCTTCCGGGAATCATATCAAAGCCAGAGTAGAGAAAATTTTTCAAGGAAAAGTGAAAAAGATGAATGTGGGTGGGACAATGTCTGTTCAGAAAAGGGTAGATGATGTTTTTCAAAAAATTTGGTGAAAATGAAAAAAATGATACAAAGGTTTTGAGAGGGTTGAGGATCTCGGATGTGGGGAGGTTTTTTGTGAAAGGGAGGTTTGAAAGAGCGATAAGTGAGTTAGAAAATTTTGTTGAAAGCAAGGGAAAATTTTGGGTTTCAGAGCAGAAGAGAATGTTAAGGAAAAAAGTTGACCGCTTAGTGGGGGTCAGGTCCCCTGTTTTGAGTAATTTTTTTAAAAAAATCGCAGACGGAAAATTTAGGAGATTTTCAAATGTTAAATCAATTGTTTTTTTTTTACCTTTTTGAATTAAAAAGGCGGAAAATGTGACAAAAAAGGGAGTGCATCTTTTGTTTCAAAATTAAAATTGGTAACTATGGAATTTTTCATTTTTAACCAATTTCCCTTTTCCTCAAAGGAACCATGAAAAGACCTAGCGACAACAAAAAAACCAATCAGTGCGAGAAACTCGAGGTGATCAGGTTTTTTGCTGTTCGTGCTCTCAGGGGTTTGGGAAAAAGAGGTTTTTGTATTAAAATTTGGTAATTTTAAGTGTGGCTTTTGCAATAGCTTTATGTGGTACCTATTGGTGGTCAAAATATCATATGGGGGAAAGGGGTTAAACTTTGTTTGTTATACCCCGCTTCACAGAAATGTGGTTATTTGGGAAATTTGGCCCTCAAGTCATGATAATCGTTCGTCATGTCATATCCGTCCTTTACTACATATGAAAACAATGAAATTGGGGTCAGGGTTTTTCCTTAAGAACGGAGTAGAAGGAAATTTTTAATTTTTGTAGGACCCGGGGGTTTGGGGTGTCCTTACAATTGTTGTTTCTTTTTTTTTTAAATTTATTCCCCCTTTTTTTTTACAATTCGGCAGTTTGATTGGCCGGAAAAGTTTTAAAGAGGGGCAAATTGCCCCCAAAACCGCATTTTAAAAGCAAACCTTTGGGGGGATTAATTTTGTGAAGAGATAGTTTTAGTTAATTTTCCCTGCCCTCCCTTATCAATAGGTAGGTTGTTTTTTTTGTGTCTTTTTTTTTTTGGGGGGGGAAAGGATTTGGAGTGGGGGAGAGATAATTGTGAAAAATTCTGCCCCCAAATAAAGTACATGACCAAACCAATAACTTTTTAAAAGATTATGGGGGGGGGAAAAGGGTTAATAAAGACCTGCCCACCCTTATGCATGTTTTTTTTTAAATGAAATCCCCCAGAACTTCTGTATCTAATACCCCCCAATTTTTGAAAAAGATTTGGAAAATTTCCCAAGAAGAAACTTTAAATTATCAAAAAAAAAAATAAGTAGGGGCATATTTTAGGGGGAAGGTGGAAAAACTCAAACAAACTTTTAAAGGATACCTTGAGATTAAAATTTAAATTTTGCGGGATCCATAAGCTACCTAGGGTGCTTCTACCGGGTACCTCATGTACTCGGTTTTCCTCCACCGAAAATTTTTTTGATTGAAATATATAGCAGTGAAGGTAAACCCCAATACAACAAAAAATAAGTTACTGGGGGAAATTTAAAACAACAGAACAACTGGTTAAAAATTAAATGAGTTCACATCAAAATTATTTTAAAAATATGTATATGGGTGATCATATCTGCAGTATTTTTCTGTTTTTTAAGTAAAAATTTTTTTTAGAAATTTTTAAACCTTTTAATTAAGTTTTGTTATTTCTTTTTTAACCTTGTCATAAAATTTGTACATTTTAAACCTTGCAAAAAACAATTTTTCATTTTTAAAAAAACCTTGCCAGTACAATTTGTACTTTTTTTAACCCCTTGCTAAATAAAATTTTGTCTTTTTTTAAACCTTTTTTGTCAGTTTGTCACATTTTTAAACCTTGTTAAGTCTTTTATCACTTTTTAAGCCTTATTTAGTCAATTTGTTGCATTTTAAAACCCTCCTAATTTTTTTTTGCACAAATTTAAAATTGATGAGTATCGTATACTGCATTTGAAACAAGGGAGTATTATATGCTGTGCCGAATATAGAGTTGAGCTAAAATTTTTTATAGGAAAAACAAAAAGACCCTGACAGGCGCCCGGGAAGGGGACCCAAGTCTGCTTGTTTTTTAAAGGTGTCAGTTATGAAAAAGGATTACCTTGCTGTGTAGCCAACATTGGTTCGGGCCCTGGTTCCTTATTTTTTTACTGTAGGAGAAATGTTTTGGGGTTTTACTGACTTTCCTGTTGCAAAAAAAACACAGTATTTTACTGCGTAAACAAAAAAAAGACTTTAAGTAAGGCCACAATGCACTGAAAGGCTGTTGCGGGTTTAAACATGCTAAAACAAGTTTTTCCCCCCCGTGAAGGCGTTGTTGCCCATCCTTCCGCCCCCAAATTTTGTCCTGAGCATAACTCGAAAATATTTGAGTATCAATTTGTATTTAAGATTAAATCCCATTGGGAGGAATGCATGACATAAATATTACCCTATTTTTCCCAAATATTTATTTATTCCCCTTTTTTATTTTTCAGGCTTAATTTTTGTGGGCATAAGCAAAAATTTTTGAGTATCCTTAAAACTTATGGGTGGATAGATTCATTGAGGGGGGAATTGCAGTGCACAAAATGAAAACTCTGTCTTCAAAATTTTTTTGAGCTATTCCCCTTTTTTATTTTTCAGACTTAGTTTTTTGTCTGGACATAATAAAAAAAGTATTCCCGGAAAGGGGTTATCAGTGTGAAGTCCTTTGTGGATAGATCAAATTTGGAGGGGGCAGGCACAAATTTGAGACTATACCTTTCAAAATTTTTTTATGTTATGCACTTTTTATTTTCAGTTTTATGTTTTTTGAGCATAAGTAAAAAAGTTTTGTTTTTAAATTTGAATTCAAGGGGGAAAAATTTCCTTGAGGAAAGTGCAGTCACAAAAATGATATTTTCCCCTTCATAATTTTTTTAGTTATTGCCCTTTTTTTTTTTTCAGGTTTAATTTTGTACAGTGCCCTTGCTTTTACCTGTGCCTCAAAAAAAGGGGAAGATTAGGTCTTCAATGATTTTTATATTTTTAAACATTAAAACATTACCCTTTATTATCTTTTTTTAGCTTGACTATTTAAAGAATATGAGACTATTGTAGTCGCCCTTGAGTCGGGTTGCAGTTTTTGGGTTAAAGTTTTGCATCAAGTTACTGTCCTTAATCCAAAAAACCTTTAGGGTATTAAACTTAAAATTTTAAAAATATGTTCGGGGGGCATCAGAAACCCAAGGTAGATAAACTTGACTGAATTTAATATAAATTTATGGTTTTTTTTTAAATTTTTGGTTAAAGTTTTGCATGCAGATACTCTCATTTATATTCAGTACCCGGCAAAAAATTAATTTGAAACATCTTAATTTTTGGGGTATATATTTTTAGGGTAGATAACTTTTGATAGAATATGTTACAAATTATGGCCCTTTTTTTAACTTAAAAATTTTGGTTAAAGTTTTGAGTAAGTCTTCATGCTTTTTTTCCAGTATCCAAGATGTGTTTGATTTGAAACATTTTAAATCATTTGGGGGTTCCAGTCAATTTTTGATAACTTTTTTTTTAATATATAAAAGTTATCCCCCTTTTTTTTAACAAAAATTTGGGTTTAAAGTTTGCATGCACAGTGTTAGTGTTATGTCTCATAATGGGCGGGGTTGTTTTTAGACTTCATAAAAAAAAAGGGATGACTATCAAGTTATATCTTTTTTTGATTTTTATTAGTACGGTTGTGAAGGGCAAATTGAAATAGATTCTTTTGATTTCCAACAAGCATTTGAATAGCGAGCGGGTGTCCCTGACAGTCTTTTTTTTTTAAATTTCTTTTTTTTTAACACATTTCTAACAACAAGCATTGGGTGGGGGATGGCCATGTAAACAGGCTCTTTTACAGAAATTCTAATCAAGGTTTTAAAGCAGGGTTGTTTTGAAGGGGCAAAGGAATGTAACGGCATATATGCTTTTTCCCTGCAACTCTAGTTCAGTATAATCGCTGACTGCGCTTCTTTTTCATGACAAACCCACGGGCAGTCTTCAGTGCAACATTTGATTTTTTCATTACAACTGAGTGGTACCCTCATAAAATCACATAGCAGTAATGCAAATGGGCTGGAGGATAAAAAATGGTGGAAAAAAATGGGTAATTAGCAAATAAAACGATGCCTTTTTCGAATTCTGACCAAGACTGGCAGCTACACCCAGTCAAAAAAACCCCCATTCATTTAGTAAAGTGTGCTATATAAACATCACATGGGGTGCCTATTCATGCATTTTACAAAAATTCAGTATGTTTTCAATTGTGAATGAAGGAGGTAATGGTAAATTCATCATCATGATGGCTCTTTTTTTAAAAGGTCTAGGTGATTTCCCAAATATAAATTTTGTGACACATTTTTTCTATGTGTTATAAATGTGCTTTTTGGGGATGCTGCTAAAATTTTAAAACCCCAATTTCCCTCTCAGTTTTGTTAAAATGATAGTCACTGTAAGGCGTATTTCTGTTATGTAGTCTTTGTAAGATGAATTTTTTAATGGAAGTCAGGAAGGCGAATATTTTGTTATAAAATTCACTGTTATAAAGCCCCAAAGGGCAAATTTCTGTTATGTAAATCACTTAAGGAAAATTTTTCTGTTAATACATAGTGTTTGAAGAGAATTTTTTTTGTTAAAAAGTCGCTTTAAATTTTTTTTAACATTTACAATAGTCTTTGAAAGAGAATTTTTTCTGTATGTTTGCTGTGAGAAATCAATGAAAGATGAATATTTCTTTTTGAAAGTCAAGAAAAGAATATTTCGTCAAAAAGTCTTGTAAGATGAAAATATTTTTTATAAAAGTCAATGTAAGATAAATATTTCTGTAGCTCTAGTTGCTGTAAGGGAATTTTTTTGTTATAAAAAATCATTAAGATGAATATTTTTGTTATGAAAGCAATGAAGATGTTTTTCTGTTATGAAAGTAATGTTAGATGAATCTTCTGTTAAAAAGCAATGTTAGATGAATATTTTTGTTATGAAAGTCAATTTAGAGAATATTTTTGATTAAGTCAATTTTAAATGAATTTTTTTGTTATGAAAGTCATTTTAGTTATTTTGTTATGAAAGTCAAGTTAGATAAATACTTCTGTTAGAAAGAATGTTAGTAATATTTTTGTTTAAATAAAATTAGATAAATTTTTGTTTGAAAGAAATGTTGATTATTTCTGTTTTGAAAGTCAATGTTAGTGAAATTTTTTATAAAGCAATGTAAGATAAATTTTTTTTTGGTATGAAATCAATGTTAGTGAATATTTTTTTTTAAAAAAGTAAATGAAGATGAATGGTCACTGTCCCGGAATGTTTTTGTGGGTGAACATTTCTTTTCCCAAAGTCTCTTTTAATTTATATTTTTGTTTATAGTCATTGAAGGGTTTTTTTTTTTGTTTTTATGTGACCTACAGGTGCTAATTTTTATTTGTCAAAACATGGGCTTCCCAAATTAATGATGGAAGTAATTTTTTTTTCTAAATTTTCCCAATCATCTGGAAGGAGCTGTTTTTAAGGTAGTTGTGATATTAGAAAATGTTTATTATGATAGTCACTCTAAGGTTTTTTTTTTTTTGTTAGGGTCACTGTAATTTATATTCACTGTAGATTTTTTATATTTGTTATGTAGTTACAAAAGGTTAGCAGTTTTTTTATGATGTCGCTGTAATATAAATTTTTTTGCTATGTAATCACTTTTTTGCGAATTTTTTTTGTTAAAAAGTCCGTATAAATATTTTTCTTTTAAAGGGTAAATAGTTTTTTATGATTGTCAATAAAAGGATGTAAGAAAAAGTTTGTGAGGGAGAAAGTTTGAAAAAGAGAGATTTATGATAAGGGAATGTTTGAAAAAAGATAGAGTTTGTGATAAGGGGAGGGGGGTTTTGATAAAAAAAGATAGAGTTTGTGATAAGGGAGAAAAAGTTTTGTAAAAGAAAGTTTGAAATAAAAAGGGATAAAAGTTTTGAAATAAGGGGGAAGTTTATAAAAGTTAGAGTTTTAAAAAAGGGGAGTTTGAAAAAAGAGAGAAAAAGTTTGTGAAGGGGGGGGGTTTGATAAAGATAGATTTTGTGAAAAGGGGGGGGTTTAAAAATAAAAAATGATTTTGTAATAGGGGGAATTTTGAAAAAAGAAGAGTTTGTGATAAGGGGGAGAGTTTGATAAAAAGAAAATTTTGTGTTTAAGGGGAGGTTTGAAAAAAGAAAAAAATTTTAAAGGGGGAATTTGATAAAAGAAGAGTTGTATGGGGGGAATTTTTGATAAAAAAGTTTGTGATAAGGGGAGAGTTTATAAAAGAAAAAAGTTTGTAAAGGGGAGATTGATAAAAGATAATTTTTTAAAAGGGGAGATTTTTGAAAAAGATAAGTTTGTAAAAAGGGGGGAGAGTGGATAAAAGATAATTTGTGATAGGGGGAGAGTTTGATAAAAGAAGGGGTTTGAAATGGGAGAGTGGGAAATAAAAGATAATTTTGAAAAAAGGGGAGAGTTTGAAAAAAGATAAGTTTGTAATAAGGGGGGGGGGTTTATAAAAAAGGGGTTTGTTAAGGGGAATTTTGATAAAGAAAAAAAATTTTGGGGGATAAGGAAGAGTTTGATAAAAAAATTTTGTGAAAAGGGGGAGAGTTTTAAAAGAGGGAAAGGGGGTTTTTGTGAAAGGGGGAAGAGTTGTTTAAAGTGGGTTTGTAAAAATTTTATTAAAGGGTTTTTTGGGGGGGTTTGAAAAAGGGGAAATTTTGTGATAAGGGAGTTTTTGAAAAAAATAGTTTTGAAAGGGGGTTAAAAAAAGAGAGAAAAGGGAAAAAAAAAATTTTAATTTGGGGAGAGAAAAAAGGGGGTTTGGGGTTTTTTTAAAGGGGTGTGTTTAAGGAGAGGTGTGTGTTTTTTGTGATAGAAAAATCCCTTTCTAAACATATTAGGTGCTCAAATTTTTCTTGTAATTTTTTTGGAAATTTATTTTAAATAAGAAGGTTTGCATTTTACTTGCTAAAACCCTATCTTTTTGTGGTATTTATTTTTGATGTTATAGTTAAAATTTTTAGATTTTTTATACTATACCAAAAAAGGGGTGCGGGAAACCCAAAAAAATTTATGTAAATTCATATTTTTTTTTTTTTTTTTTTTTTTTTTTTAAATTTTTTTTGATTTTTTAAGCTTTTTTTTTTTAAATTTTTAAAATCAAAAAGAACTAATTTTTGGGCAATTATGATTATTTGTTACAATAAAATTTCTTATATTTCCATTTTTTACTTTAATTGGTAATCACGTACTCCCTTTTCTTTAATTAAATTTTACTTAAATTTAAAGACTGCAAGGAAATGTCTATATACTAGGAGTCGGGAGTCATGCTGTTTAATTTTTAAATAAGTAAATGAAATGATGAAACAGCAGATATTTTATACTTAAAAATTTTATTTTTAGGGCCAAAGATTAATCTGCGTTGAATTGGATAAACAAAAACGTTAAATAATTTAAAGGTTTTAAATTGATATTCGTTGAATATGATTTGAAGGTATATTTGATATACAAGTAAATACAACTGAAGGTTTTTGTGATAATCGTTAAATTGACCCAAAGGGTTTTGTGAATATCAGGTGAATATGACTAAAGGGTATATTGTGAATCAGGTAAAACAATCTAAAGGAAATTGTGATATATAGGTGAATAGTCTGAAGGTATATTGTGATATATCGGGTGAATACAATCTGAAGGTATATTGTGATTTTTCAGGTGAATTTTATCGAAGGAATTTGTGATATATAAAAATATGATCTGAAGGTATTTTGTGTATATCATAATACAACTAAAGGTTTAAAAATTGGATTTCAAATACAATCTAAGGTATTTTTGGGATAACAGGTGAATATGATTGAAGGTATATTGTGATTTTTCGGGTAAATATGATCAAAGGGGTATATTGTGATATATCAGGATACAATCTGAAGGTATATTGTGATATACAGGTAAATACAATCTGAAGGTATATTGTAATATCAGGTGATCAATCTGAAGGTATATTGTTATATCGGTGAATATGATTAAAGGGTAATTGTTATATCGGGTGAATTTTTATTAAATTAATTTGATATATCAAAATATGATTAAAGGTTATTGTGATTATCGGGTAAATACAATCTAAAAGGTTTTTGGATAAACAAAATAAAATTAGGATATGTGATAATCAGGTAAATTACTAAAGGATATTGTGATATATGGTTGAATTGGCAAAGGTTATTGTGAAATCGGGTGAATACAATCTAAGGTATATTGGATATATCAAAATATGATCGAAGGTAATTGTGTATATCGGGTAATATGTTTTGAAGGTATATTTATATAAAGGGAAAATCATCTAAAGGTTTTTTGTATATATCAGGTGAATACAATTGAAGGTAATTGTGATTTTATCAAAAATATATCGAAGGTATATTGTGATAATGGGAATTGACCCAAAGGGTATATTTGATATTCGGTGAATTGATTGAAGGTATTTGGATAAAACAGGTGAATAGTTTTGAAGGTTTTATTGTGATATATCAGGGAAATGATCTGAAGGTATTTGTTATTCAGGTGAATATATTTGAAGGTATTGTGATAACGGGTATAGATTTAAGGGTTATTTATATATCGGGTGAATATGACCCGAAGGTATATTGTGATAATCAGGGAATATATTTAAAGTATATTTTGATAATAGGTGAATATGTTTTAAAGGGTTATGTGAATATCAGGTGAATATGATTGAAGGTTTTTGTGATAATCAGTGAATATGTTTTAAAGGTATATTGTGAAAATATCATTAATACAATCTAAAGGTATTTTGTATATTTTCAGTAAAAATTGATTAAAGGTAATTGTAATATCAGAATATATTAAGTATATTGTGAAAACAGGTGAATATGATTTGAAGTATATTGTATATACTGAAAATGATTTAAATTTTAAATTGTGATATATCGGGGAAATTAAAATTTAAGGTATTTGTATTCGGGTGAAATGATTTTGAAGGTATATTTGTTATTCGGGAATATATTGGGGTTATGTGATTACAGGTGAAAAAAATTTAAAAGGTAATGTGATTTAAGGTGAATAGATTTAAAGGATATTGTGATATATCAAAATTTGATTTAAAGGGTATATTGTAAAATTTATCAGAAATATGATCTGAAGGTATTTTGATATTCAGAAATATGATTTAAAGGGTATATTGTGAAATCAGTAATTAAACTAAAGGGAAGTGATTATCGGTTAATTGATGAAGGTATATTGTAAATCAGGTGAAATGATTAAAGGGGTAAGTGATAATGGGTAAATAGATTTGAAGGTATATTTGATATTCGGTGAATAGATCCAAGGTATATTGTAAATAGGTGAAATGATTTAAAGGTATATTGTGATGTATCGGGGATATGATCAAAGGTATTTTTTAAATTTCAGATGAATTTGTTTAAAGGGATATTGGATATACGGTGAATATATTTAAAAGGTATATTGTGATTTCGGGAATATGTCAAAAGGGTAAAATTTTATTTCGATAATTTTTGACTAAAGGGTTATTGGATATATAGGTGAATACAATTAAGGTATAGTGGAATCAGGCCCCATGTTCTTGGAAAATTTTGGGTACCAAACCTCAAATCCCATTGAGACCAAGGAAATTTTTTTGAGTTTGATTTTAAAAATATAAAAGCTTTAACCAAGACCAAAGATGTGCAAATGAAAATTTGCAAGTATAATTTATTTAATTAATGGAATTCCCCCAATCAGAAAAATTTTTCTTTTTTGTATTGAAAATTTTAAAAAGACAACTGGTTTTCTTTTTTTTTTTTTAGAAATTAAAACAAAAAATTTTCGGTGTCACGTCACGAAACCCAATTTTTTTGACTTTAGACAATCACCCCCCACTAAAAATAATGTTATGCAATGTTGTTGGGGTTTTCTATAACATCTGTGTTTTAAATTTCAAAATTTCACTATTAAACCTACAGTCTAATGAAAATAGACCCAATCCCACCCCCGGGGGAAAAAAAATTTTTTAATTCTTCCTAGGCCCCAAAAAAATGGTACCCCGGGAAAAGGGAGAACGAAACAAGTAAGTTGGGTTTTCTTTTCTCCCAATCAGGTAAAGAAAACGATTATGTTTTATATTTTAATCTTTGAATATAGTTTTTGAATGGGGGACAGACTGAAAAAGAGTTTTAAAAAGTTTTGTTTTAATTTTGTTGTTTCTTTTTTTACTTTTTCAAGAAATTAAACGATATTACTGTCCCTTTTATACATTTTTAATTCATAGCCTTTATATTGAAATTTTTATCATATTGATGATTTTTTTAGATGATCTGCATGCTATTTTTTTATATTTTTTTATTATTTAAAACCCATTATCAATTGTAACATTTTTATATTTAGTTCCCAAGCTTGATTTGGGTTAAATAAAAATGATGATTTTTTTTTTCTTTCCCGTTGTTTTGTACGCCGGCATTGTTGAGACTAAGAGATACCGTGGTCCATCAAGAACAGAGGGCTTGGTTTAATCCAAATTAGGAATTTTTTTGTCCAAGCTAGAATCTGTCGGACGGTTAAGTATAAATTTTAAAACTTAATTTTCCAAAATTTTAAAGAATAGACATTTTGTCTAAAAATTCAAAAAAATAAATAAAGCCCCCAAATGATGGGGAAAATTGTAGGACTTTAACCCCATTCAACAAAAATCATTAAACGATGTCGGATGTGTATTTACCCCTAGATCTGATTTTTTAAAAGGGGGTAAAGAAAAAAAAATGAGAGAGGTTAAGAATCAAATTATTCTTTATACAATAAGGGTCAAGATGAAAATGGTTTCTTTTTTACTTCCCGATACAATCAAGATCACCCTGTTTGGGGGCCCTCGGGCCGAGCGGTTACAGTCTGGGCTACAAAAAATTTTCCCCTCACCACTGTGTGTTTTGAATCCCCGTAGGCTTGGGTCTTTCATGTGAGAGCCTTCCAGTTGGGTTTTGGGGGGGCGGTGGTTCTACCCGGGGGCCCATGTGTCTCGGGGTCTTCCCCCACCCGTAATTGTGGACGTCGCTATATGATTTAAAACTTTGCAGCGACCCATAAACCCCAATCAACAAAAACAAAACCCCGTAAGGGTGTACTTAAAAAATAAACCAAGCCTTACACAGACGGCCATTCTCACAAATTGTATACCCGGGGCCCTGTGTCTCGGGTCTTTCCCCCACCTGCAATTTGCTGGGGCTACATCGCGCAACGGTAAAACCCCAAACAACACATACAAATTGGTATATTGATAGAATAATGGCCCACGGGCATATAAAAATTCGAGGGCGAGCGAAACTATTGTTTTAAATCTAAATGCGGGGAGGCGAACAGTTTCCCCGTCGCCCCCCCATGTAGAGAAAAATTTACACCTCGGGAAGGGGGGGTCGCGGTCGATTCCTGCTACAACATGTCACAAACGTATAAGACACCCTGTTTGGGGGGTTTTAGTACTAAAAAGAGGGTTTTAAGATTCTCAAAATGATAAGTCTGCATTTATTACGGACCAAGAATGGATTATATTTAAGTTTTTTCACAATTGGTCTAGTGTTTTTTTAAAAGGGTATATCTGAGTTAAATGTGTAAACGTGAGTATACTGCAGTGTGGGAGGGATATTTATCTGCCTTTTAAACGTGCCCTGCAATAAAAACCCCCCATTCGGCTTTCAAGCTCTTTCCCCGCCTCGAAATAAATTTAAACATCTTTTAAAACCATAAAAAAGGGGTTGTCATAGACCCAATAAAACAATTTCTTATTAGATTGGGTTTTGGGTTTGATTCGGGGCATGGACGAATATTAAATTTTTCTGTTTACTTTTCCCCTTGCCCAAAGTGGGCTTAGACCTGTTGCACACCCGATGTTGAGTGGTTAAAAGCCGCCGCCCAAAGGGGGGGTTTGGGTTTGGGCCCCCCGGGCCCCGACATACCATTTCGGTAAAATCCATTGTTGGGGCTTAACATAAAAATAGTTAAAACCAAAATTTTGCGTAAGGACTTAGCGTGTATTATGCACCATTTTGTTTTTTAAGTTAAGTAGACAAATTTTAGTGATGAAATACGTCGGAGGCTTTAAACCCCAAAACAATTTAATCAAAAAAACAAAAAAACATGTTGTCACTCGAAATTTTTATGCAGGTTGGGGGTTCTACCCACCGCCCTTTTCGTGCTATAATAATACGCAAAAGATTATTTTTTTACCTAACAAAAAATTAAAAAAAATGATGTTTTTGTCAAAGTTATTTCCCTTTTTTAAAAATTTTCTTTTATATTCGAGAGTGACGGGTGGGGGGGGTCCGTTTTTTTTGTTTAAACTCCAGACATACTGTCAACTTCACTGAGCCCCCACAGTTGGGAAAAAATCAATTGTAAAATTTTTTAGGGGGAAGCCCCCCCCGGGGGCTAGTTCTACCCGGCACTCATTTCCTTCGCTGAATTTTTTCAAATTTTAAATGCCAAAGGGGTTCCCCAAAAAAATTAAAATTTAAAAACCCCTTTTTTCTGTTGTCTGCCCCTTTAATATGGCCCAAAATGAAAAATTTTACTTTCGGGGGAAAAATAATCAAAAAGTAGGAGGGTGCCCCCCCAATTTTTTTGATAAAAAATTTTCTTTTATGTTTCCCATAACCTGAAAAATTAAAAAAAAAATTTATTGAATTTTTAAAAAATTTTCCTTCTTTCTATATAAAAATGAAACAAACTATCACATCCCGCCGAAAGTTTTTTTTTTTTTTTTCCCCCGTTCCCTTCCCGAGTAGAAATTAACTTTGTGTAAGCGACCCCCGCTAAATAGGGTGGAAAAAAGGGGAGAGGAACTAAGACATGGTGTAAATTTAACCCCACCAAAAAAGGGCCATCCCAAAAAAAAATCCGAGTGACCCGTAAACTAAACCCCCAATATTGTGGAGGCTGGGAAATAGTGAAACAGACATTAAAAACCCCCGGAAAAGGGGATATGTTAAAAAAAAACTTAAAACAGGGGGGTTTTTTCAGTGATGTTCAAAAAAATTTGACCATTTTGGGGGGAAAACATTTAAAAAAAAACACGCATACATTTTTAAAACATTTTTAAAAAGAACTAAACAGTACTGAATGATTTATTTTTAAAAAAGGGTTTTTGTCACATAAATGTATTTTAAAGTTTTTTTTTTTTTTTTTCAAATTCGGGCCTTTTTTCATCCCTAAAGACCGCACCCAAAAATTTGAATTTAAGGTATCCCCTAATATATTTGAAAGAAAAGTCAGCCTAAAAGGCGGGGGAAAAAAAAAATTTAATTAATGATCACCCTCCTTTTAAATTACTTTTAAAAGTTTAATAAGCATGAAAGATTTTCAAAAACCAAAATTTTTGATTCTTTTAACTTTTAACGAGATAACCCCTAGGGGGGGCTCTCATTTTGTGTTTGAAAACCTTTTTAAAACGGAAACCCGAAGTGACATGTATTTTGGGGGTGTGGGGTGTGTGTGTGTGGGGGTTTGGTCTTACATAAATTTTTTAATTTGAAAATTTAAAAGGGGAAAAAAGGGTTTCCCAAATGGGAAAAAATAGAATGGGGGTGTTTCCCAAAAGCCCCTTTAAAAGTTTTTTAAAGGGAAAAAAATTCCTTAACGGAAAAAAAATCCCCCAAGGGAAATTTTTTTAGTAAAAATTGGGAAAATTTTCCCAAAACCAAGGGAAACCTATGTGATTTTAAAGGGAAATTTTTTGAAAAAAGTGATTTTTTTCCTAAAAATCTTTATGAAAACCCCCCCTTTCTTTTTTAAAACCTTTCTGGGGCTTTTCTATTTTTTTTAATTTTGGGGAAAAATTTGAAAAATTTTTTGTTTTTTTTTAAAATTTAAATTTCTCAGGTATTAATTACGAAATAGAAAAAATTTTCCCAATGTTTTTGGGGGGGAAATTTCGTTTTTCCCAAAAGTGTTCCCCCCTTTTTCCCATTTTTAAAAATTTAAAATTTCCCTCCATATTTTTAGCCCCCATGTTTTTTTCGCATTGTCTATTATTTCAACAAAGGAAAACAGGGTGTTTTTAAATCTTCGGTTTATTTTTTTTGGGGGAAAAAATAAAAGGGAAAAAAATATAAAACGACACCCAAAATTTTTTAAAAACGGGACTTTTTTGTTTTTTTTTTGCTTTTTTTTTTGTTTGTGTTGTATTTTTTGTTTTTTTTTCCCTCGAAATATGTGAAAAAGGGGTTGGCCTTTTTTCGTACATAAATCTTCTTATAAAAGCTGAATAAAAAGAACCTTCAAAAATTTCCCTCATAAAATTTTGTCATCTCGAAATTTTTGCTGAAAAAAATTTTTTAATAATTTTCTGTTTTTTTTTTGAAAAGGGGGAAAATTTTAAAAAAAAAGAAGAAGAAGAAAAAAAAAAAAAAACGGTTTAAAAAAATTAAAAGAAAAAAAGCTTTTTGGGCTAACGCTTTTTTCATAAAACCTTTTTTTTATTCAATTAAAAATGTATTTTCCCTAGGGGTTCCCCCGGAATTTTGGGCCCGTCTTGGGATCAGGGACCATCAAACAAGCAATTAAAACGAGTATTAATTTTTCTAAAAACCCAAACATTTTGGGAAATTAAAAAACATTTTAATGTAAACCCCGTAATGGTTCCCCCGTTTTGGGCCAATTTTCAAATCCAAGATAACCAAGGGAAACCCCCCTAACCATTAAAAAACCTTTGGGGTTTTTCAGTGAAAACCTGAGGTCCCAAATGCAGCGGGAAACCCTTCAAGGGGGGTTTTTTTAAAAAGTTTTGTTTTCCCCTTAAAAAAAAAACTTCACCCCAAAAAAAAAAGGGGGCTTAGTCGGTTGTTTAACAAAGGGAAAAAAAAAAAAAGTTTTCAAAAGAAAGGACGTAAAAAAATTTGATTCCCTGAATATATCTTCCCGGGAAGCCAACCTGAGGTAATTGTTGTTCTTTTTTGGCGTAAAATTAAAAAACGTCCGTTAGGGCGAACTTAAGATGTTTGAAGGTGCTTGGTTGGTTTGACGCTTTTTTTTTGGAAAATATGGAATTTTTGTGTGTGTGTGGTGTGTGTGTGTGTGGGGTGTGTGTGTGTGGAAAACTATACAAATAGAATACATGAAAAAGATAAAATAGATTTTTTTGATAGATAGACGGATATATATTTTGTTTCAAATCTGATTCCCCCTATAATATATATATATATAATATATATATATATATAGGCCATGAGTATATTTTTTTCGTTTAATAGGGCATGACAGTGCATTTTTATATATCATAAACAAAATTTTAGCAGGTATATCAAATGCGAGCAAACAACAAACAAACAAAAAAAACAAACACACACAAAAAAACATATTACTTTAGTCTTTCTCTGAGCGAAATGATACTAATAAAAGGAGAAAAACAAATAAGAAAATCAACGGAGATGGTATAATTTTATATGTCCAAATATATGATTTTACCTGTAGCGTAATGGTAATGTTCTTCTTCTTCTTTCTCAATATTTCGGCCCCGGGTTCGATTCTTTCGGCTCGTGGTTTTCTCCACACAATATGACCCACTGTCAGCCCACTTTAGTCGTGTGCACTTGTCATTTCTTCAAATTAGAGCTAGATCGATGACAAGTACACAAGATATAGTGTGCAAATTAAAACTGATTTGTTTGCTAAATATCGAATTATCTGAATATTTAAAATCAAAACGTCGAAAAAGCTTGTTGGTTAATCAAATGAAATCTATTTCCATTCTTGCCCTTCCCCTACCGTGAAAATAATAATAGTCAAAACTGATATATCTTGCATCTAATATCCCTGAATATGTTATGAATTCTTAAATAACTCTTGCCTAGTTACTTTGGCAAAAATAAAAACATAATGACACTGTGAATGCTGCATGCAAAACTTTTAAACCCAAAAAATCCAAGTTAGGAAAGGGCCATAATTTGTTGTTTTTTTTTAAGTCGATACAATAATGAATAAAAGATAATGAGAAATAAGCTGGCTTTTCATGTACAACTTAACCAAATTTTTTGCATGCAAAAAATTTAAAACCAAAATATTTAAGTCAAAAAGTGGCCAATCGCATAAAATTCAGTCAAAAACTATCTGTTTCTATAGTATGATACCACTTAACATATTAAAAAGTTTCAAACCAACCCTTTTGGGTGGTTACTGAGATATAAGCATGACATCTTCCCTGTATACTTAAAAAAAAAAAAATTTAAAAAAGGGGCATAACTTTTAATATATTCTTTCAAGACAGTAAAGATACCCCGAACATGTTAAAAATGTTTCAAATCAACCATTCTGGGTTTCTAACATATAAGCATGAAAGTACATTTTCATGCAAAACTTTAAAACCAATTTTACAAATTTCTTTCCAGGCAGGTTATGGGTATTGTTACTGTACAGATCTACTTGCAATCAATAATTAGTTCCAAGTTTCATGTTTTTTACCTTCATTTGTTTACAAGTTTTGCTCATGAGAAAAAAAAGGACTTGTTGAAATTTATGGTTCTTGGTCACTGCACTGTTCTAGTTGTCATATATATATGACAACAGATTTTCCGGGCATAATGAGTATTTTAACGATTTTCATCGGAGATATTTCTATACTCACGGAAAAATAATTACGCAATATTGTTTGTTTAGATGACAAATAGCGAAACATACACTTGGTATTCACGAAATTCCAATAAAGATTCTAACTTTATTGCAGTTTCTTTGATTACAGGGACTGTCCCGATATTCTGTGATAATACTGTTAAAAGCTTACATAAATAGGTACGGATTACAGATTAAAATAGTTATCAACAATATAATGATTTTTTTTTTTTTTTTACAAAATTCCATGAAAAAATATCAACAAATAACAAAATGGAATCGCGGCGCGCGTCAAACGCCCAAACAAACACGCCAATTCAAAGTACCATTCCATCGCTTGGGTGCCTTTTATCCAGATTCATCAAAAACAGTCTGTCTTTAAAAAGACTTGAAAGCGGCGGTTGACGATAAAATATTACGAACTGTAAGTCTCGTCACATTTATACAATCTCTTACCAGGTCACACAATTTCCTTATGATGGATCGGGTCTTTTCTTCGTTTTTTTTTTTTTTAGTTTCGTCTTCGTACGCAGATTTTTTATTTCCGACAATGCCATTTGAAATAAAGTGCTTGCAATAAGTTGCTTAAACTGTTCTGTTCGGTGCATTTGTTTGCATAGTCATCCAGGTGTTACCCAGAAGGCGCACAAAACTGGATAATTTCCGCTGCCCGCGCGTTCTTCGGACGTTGCCATTATAAATTTCCTATTTCTACCAGGAGTTTCCATTTTTCAGTTCCTCATTCGTTTTCTGATGTTTTTAAATTTTTTTTTATTTTTTTTTGAGATGATGTTATCATATCAGCAGAGGAAATCAACGTGATTTTTGGCAGACACAGCGTCACATATTTGAAATATGCATTATTTATTCAAACCTATACAAAACAATATGCGGATAATTTGAAAAGCGCCGGAATCAGACCTATGTCTTAAATATTGCCAATTTAGATGTAATTAGAGTAAATATTTCATAAATGACATAATGTAATGTAAAATAATAAATTCATAGATTATATAATATTATGTAAATTACAATGTAATGGCGTTAAAATGAAGCGTCTGTAAAATTTGTCACGGAATTTTGGGACAGCCCTCGTATATAACGTTATTTTATCAAAACACTTCTCTTAATGTACATTATGACATATTCCGGGCTGAACGTTATAAATACCTGCTCATTCACCGTCTCCGTATGACTGAAAGACGGTGCGCTTTATTACAATGATGTTTACACCACCGATTGCGGAGTATGGGGCAGATACAGAGTTGTAATCTTAATAGATGCTTATTATGACTTCATATGCTGAAATGCTTCACAGATAATGCATTCATGTACATCACATTACCGTTCGACACTCTCCATTACTTGAATCCCAATCAACGCCGCATATTTTTTAAAGATAATTTTAGTTTCATCTATGATAGAAATACATGTGGGACTAGCATTATACTCTTTTCTGGTAGGAACTGCTATCGATTTACAATAGTGAGATATACAAACGTGATCGATGCATGTGCCGTCCATCGAGACGGGCGCGCGCGCGCGCGTGTGTGTGTTACTAGGAATCTTTAATTGTTGTTATTAAATGGTACATGTAATTGCAACAAACTCCAAACTGTTAATCAAAATCATTACTTTCACGACGTTACAAGTCCATATCTTCAGGTAAATTTCCAAATTTCCAGATACAATCTGTTGGCAAACACGCACAATTTATGCATATGAGCATCGCCAATCGATGCATGATATGCACATTGCAGGCTACATATTTGTTGCAAGATTGATAATAATCGCCGAATATATAGATATGTGAAATGTTTTGCTCTTGTCATATATGCACTAAATGTAAATGATTCAGACAAAATGTGTGGCTAACAAGGTGTAGTGGCTAACAAGGTGTAGTTAATGTGTGTCTTACAATGTGTAGATAATGTGTGTCTAACAATGTGTAGTTTATGTGTGTCTTACAATGTGTAGTTAATGTGTGTCTAACAATGTGTAGTTAATGTGTGTCTAAAAATGTGTAGTTAATGTGTGTCTAACAATGTCAGCACCTACAGTTAACGTGTGTCTAACAACGTGTAGTTTACGTGTGTCTATCAATGTGTAGTTTACGTGTGCCTAACAATGTCAGCACCTACAGTTAATGTGTGTCTAACAATGTCTAGTTTACGTGTGTCTTACATTGTCAGCACTTACAGTTAACGTGTGTCTAACAACGTGTAGTTTACGTGTGTCTATCAATGTGTAGTTTACGTGTGCCTAACAATGTCAGCACCTACAGTTAATGTGTGTCTAACAACGTGTAGTTTACGTGTGTCTTACATTGTCAGCACCTACAGCTAACGTGTGTCTGACAATGTATAGTAAACGTGTGTCTAACAATGTGTAGTTTACATGTGTCTAACAATGTCAGCACTCAGTACCTGCAGTTAACGTGTGTCTGACAATATGCAGTTTACGTGTGTCTAACAACGTGTAGTTGATGTGTGTGTGTGTAAAGTGAGTAATTATGAGTGTCTGACAATGAAAAGCTTATGTGAGTCTAACAATGTCAGTACCTACAGTTTACTTGTGTCTAACATTGCATAGTTACGTGTTTCTAAAAATGTCAACACCTACAGTAAACGTGTTTATGACAATGTGTCTTCCGAAAATGTTGTCCTGGAGGTTAATCGTCACTGCCCCAGGTCGTCTGTCATATAGTGACGTCCCCGCTAATTACAGGTGGAGGAAGAACTTGAGCGTACACCCGTGTAGAACCATCGACTTTTCCCAAGTCAATTGAAAGGCTTCCTCACTTGAAAATTTCGAGTAATTCTACCGGAACTCGAACTAACAGCGGTTAGAAGCGAAGTGATCCGAAAATATGTGTGTGTCAAGAATTAACATGACGTCAGATCGTCTTAGTATTAATGCATCCAAATATTGACCAATCGTAGACAAGGAAAAGGTGTTTGAAAATTATATATGTACATCACATTTAAATATGTACGACGGGTGTTCGAAAAGGTTTGAAAATGAACTGTTTTCTCCGAGATGTTTAAAGTTGGTATAATTTTTGATTACCTTCGAAATAGTCCCCGTTTGCCAGAACACATTGCTTCAATCTTTGAATGCATTTTTAGTTTTTAGTAGCCACAAACGCTTAACAGACCTTGCTGACCTTGCTGATTTGCATATTCGACATGACAAGTTTAACTGTACCTCTCCGCGCTTAGTGCAGATCTATGCATTGCGATTCTGCACTAACGAATACGAGTAGAATATGCTACAGAGACGTTTAATAATAACCGTCTCCGCTTTTTATGTGTTCTTGTTTGTAAACATATTTTCTTTTACCATTATTTTACTCTGTAAACATCCATCTTAAGCGTGAACAATATATCCGTGACATTTATGAACAGCAACCCAAAAGATCTACTCCTGTAATTACCCTGTAAAAAGAAAAAAAAGTAGCGATTCGCATGTTTGTAATTAGTCAAAGAAGTCCATGCGTAATTTTGTATGATAGCGAGTTAGGTTTCCCCAAGAGCATTTCTTAACTTTGAAATAGATAGGCAAGCATTCAAGTAATTTCAAAAACCAAGTACCTTGTCAATTTCTACACTTAAGTAACAGCAGATAGAATATACATACATCAGGTCCTAGTGAATAATCTACTTTTGAATGACCCTAACTCCGGATTGTTTATGAAACAAGCAGAGAGCGGATTCGATTGTCTTTCTAAGCGACTATAGTTGCAGGAAAGTGTGTGTGTGTGTTTTGTTGTTGTTGTTGTTGTTTGCGTCATATGGCTTTTGTCTCTATTGTTTCAATAATTAAGAATTATAGCTTTTCCTGTTAATCCCGCCACCGTTTCTCAGCGCTTTGCGCGCTTTGATTTAAACATGTTTCATACCCATCTTTGGTTACACCAAACTGGGAACTGTAGACCCTAAAGCAATTTCGGAAAGAGGAAAAACATCACGCAGGGCCAGGTCTGGGCTGTAGAGAGAGTTTGGCAATACGTTGACCTTTTCAGACTTTGTGTACTACAGTTTGAAGATTTGTAGGCCGGAGCATTGTCATGTAACCATTGGACATTTTGGATAAGTACTTTTCTCACATTTATTCACAGCTTTTTCAGAACCACATTGGAACAGTAATTTGCACACCTGGAAAATGGCGTAAACCAACCTTGCTGTTAGTGTTTGTTTAACAAAACATATCCAACACGTATGTTTTTGACGGTTTATGCCCAACTGTCCCACTTTTTGATATTTTGGTTCCCAACTGTCCCACTCAAGATTTTTAGCACCTTGCTGGGTGTGTTTTGATAAGGGATTATAATCTATTTCAAACTACAACACATTAAAATGAATTGAAGTTGTATTATCTGATTTTGTTTCTGATTTTTTTTTTGATTTTGTATTTTAAGAGGTAAAATTTCATGTTTTAGTTATATTGTATTATTTCTTTCTAAAATGTGTTTATTAAGGTTCCATTAATTAGGGTTACTAATTAATTGTAATTTTATAGTGTAAACATGCATTCCTTTGATCTTGGCTTTAAAGCTTATGTGAATTGATAAAGATAAAAAATAATTTGAACTTATTAAGATAATTATCACCTCTGCTACTTTTTCTTTAAATTGTGTTAATTGATTGGTCAACTAAAGTCCATTTATCCTGTATATATTGCTAAGTGATTGGATTAAGAAATACAAACAAGTCCTTTGATATAGCAGTTTTACTACTTAAGGTAAACAATTTGATTTGAAGTAATTAACATTTTTGGTTATCAATTTATTGTGACTTTCAAACTGTGATATCTCATTAATGAACTGAACTGTATCAGATACAATATATTTACATTCTGATGTAAATGTCTTCATTTGATAGTAAAATTTCACTAAGTAACATCGTCTGAAATTATAAGCTAAAATGGCAAATGCACAATGTGAGTGTGCAGTTTTGTCAAGAACCAACGTGGTGGTGATAGTCTGGTTTACAATGGATTCAGATACCAGGTCAAAAACCGAAAACCAACAAGGGTGTACTGGTCTGTCATGTCCGAACCTGTTCTGCTAAAATCACAACAGCTGACAACATTCCAGTTTCTGTGACCAATACCCACAATCATGCAGCCGAACACATGGAACTGAAGCGCCATGAAATAAATCAACTCATGCGAAAGAGGGCACGCGAAAAAACCACGCCGATTCCGTCAATATATGAAGAAGTCATATCCAGTCTGAGAGACAGAGAATGGGACGAAGATGCAGAACAAGTCTGCAAAGGATTACCAACCTTCCCCTCCACCAAGTCATCTCTATACAGGGAAAGAGGTGCATTGAGACCGGGGATACCAGAGTCAGGAGTGACATAGATTTGGATGGAAAATGGACTGAAACGCACACTGGTGAGCAGTTCCTACTGGTTGATGAGGCAGAAATGACAACAGGATGCTGATTTTTGCTACAAGAACAAATCTCCAGCATCTGGCACAGAACCCAACCATATATGGAGACGGAACATTTTATGTGTGCCCAGACATATTCAGCCAGGTCTACACACTCCATGGATATATTGATGGACACATGTATCAGTTAGTGTTTGCCCTTCTGCCTGGAAAAAGTGAAAGGATTTACTGCAGACTTTTTCAACATCTTCAACAGAAATGCAGGGAAATAGGAATGGAACTGGGACCAGACACACTCCTGATAGACTTTGAGGCAGCAACCAAGCAGGCAGCTCGCAGAGTGTTTCCAAATGTGAATGTGAAGGGTGTTTTTTTCATTACACACAGTGTGTTTGGCGGAAGATACAGAAGCTTGGCTTAGTTGGACTGTATTCTGAGAATGAGGACTTTAAGAAACTAGGAAGAAGAGCTGCAGTTCTGCCTCTAGTCCCCATACAACATGTTGAAGATGTGTGGTTTGTCGCACTGACGGATGCTGAAAATGCAGAGATTCCAGTGGATGTTTCAAGGTTCACAGACTATGTCACTGAACATTGGGTTGAGGGAGACAAGGACAACTGGAACCATTTCGAGACAGAAGGACCAAGAACAACAAACAACTTGGAAGGCTGGCACAACAAACTAAAGAAAAGTATGAGACAGTCACATCCGAACATTTACAAGTTCTTTGGAAACAATACAAAGGATTGAAGCTGCCAATGCTATCAAAATTCTTCAGCACAGTGCCGGAGGAGTGAGAGAAAAGAAGAGGAGGAAAATACCGACAACTTGAACAGAGACTGTCTGCCCTGAAACACAAGTACATGGCTGAAGAAATCACTGTGATGGAGTATGCCGATTGTGCATCGCATTTGATTCGGTTTGACGAGTAACTCTGTATAGAACAGATCAGTAGGGTGGAATGTCACAGTTGTTTAAATGAAATGCTTGTTTTCAAATTAAAACAAAATACAATAAATTGTACCACATCCGAATATAGCCCTGTCTTTATTTGATTTTTCATGACACATGAAATAAAAATAATAAATATATGAAAACATAAAGAGTTTGTTTTCTTCATTTCAGAGAGAGAGAGAGAGAATACTGACAACATCCTAAAACATAATAAGTATTATAAATACTTATTATAAATAATTTTGCTAATAGCATATAACTTATTATAAATACTAATGCAATATATTACTAACCATAAATACTATTGCAAATTGCTCTTAATAATATAAGACAATAAGACAAATAATTGCACTGAAATATTCCATCCATTTAGGTAAAGACTATAGTCACTCATCCATGACAGTCTATTGTTATCCAATTAAGCATGATTCCCAACTGTCCCACCTTGATTTTTACTGTTTTATATAAAAGTGGGACAGTTGGGAAGACACCGTTTTTGACATGTATGCTATATATATATATATATATATATACACACCCGTAACGCCTGATATCAGCATCATTTTTTCCAATCATTTTCAACCCAGTGTCTATGAATACACATGAAAGCAATCGAAATTGCCAAACCGGTTTGTGGATAATATTACAATATACAGTGATGAGTAGTCATCCGTTTCATCTCGTTTGGTCTCGTGACTCGAATATAGAGTGCGTTTGCAAAAGTTTACGAATACCAAATGCTCCTATACAAAAAGCATTGCTGTAAATAAACGACATTTCCTCTACCGCTTGACATAATTAGATTAAATTTGGCAGGGATGATCCATGGGTAAACCTTCACAAAAGTTGCTAAAATAAACTTGATCCATGTAGAACTTTGCATGGCAACGGAAAGAAAAAAAAACAACTTTGAAAACCATCTCCTTCAAAACTACTAGTTAGATTTCAATATGTTTTAGTACAGATGTTCCTTGGGTAACCCCATATTCATTCGAGCGACCAGGGTCTCTATGGCCCTCTTGTTTTTCAATATTTTCTAATATATAGCATTCTCAACCATAGCAATATTGTTTATATATATTATAGAGGGCCTTAAGAGTTCATCTTTCGTTATATAACCCTTACAGATGATTTTGTATAAACTGATATGAGCTCAATATTTTAAATAACATTTGTTTGAATTAAAAAATGTCTGCGCACTTGGGTATATAAGTATTAGATACTACTGCATTGCAACCACAGATTTTTGTGGTGAGGTCAGAACTTTTAATTCTGTGGTGAGGTCAGAATCTATAATTCTGTGGTGAGGTCAGAATCTATAATTCTGTGGTGAGGTCAGAATCTTTAATTCTATGGTGAGGTCAGAATCTATAATTCTGTGGTGAGGTCAGAATCTATAATTCTGTGGTGAGGTCAGATCTTAATTCTGTGGTGAGGTCAGGAAGAATCTATAATTCTGTGGTGAGGTCAGAATCTATAATTCTGTGGTGAGGTCAGAATCTATAATTCTGTGGTGAGGTCAGAATCTATAATTCTGTGGTGAGGTCAGAATCTATAATTCTGTGGTGAGGTCAGAATCTATAATTCTGTGGTGAGGTCAGAATCTATAATTCTGTGGTGAGGTCAGAATCTATAATTCTGTGGTGAGGTCAGAATCTATAATTCTGTGGTGAGGTCAGAATCTATAATTCTGTGTGAGGTCAGATCTATAATTTGTGGTGAGGTCAGAATCTTAATTCTGTGGTGAGGTCAGAATCTATAATTCTGTGGTGAGGTCAGATCTATAATTCTGTGGTGAGGTCAGAATCTTAATTCTGTGGTGAGGTCAGAATCTATAATTCTGTGGTGAGGTCAGAATCTATAATTCTGTGGTGAGGTCAGAATCTTTAATTCTGTGGTGAGGTCAGAATCTATAATTCTGTGGTGAGGTCAGAATCTATAATTCTGTGGTGAGGTCAGAATCTTTAATTCTGTGGTGAGGTCAGAATCTATAATTCTGTGGTGAGGTCAGAATCTTTAATTCTGTGGTGAGGTCAGAATCTATAATTCTGTGGTGAGGTCAGAATCTATAATTCTGTGGTGAGGTAAGAATCTATAATTCTGTGGTGAGGTCAGAATCTATAATTCTGTGGTGAGGTCAGAATCTATAATTCTGTGGTGAGGTCAGAATCTATAATTCTGTGGTGAGGTCAGAATCTATAATTCTGTGGTGAGGTCAGAATCTATAATTCTGTGGTGAGGTCAGAATCTATAATTCTGTGGTGAGGTCAGAATCTATAATTCTGTGGTGAGGTCAGAATCTATAATTCTGTGGTGAGGTCAGGAATCTATAATTCTGTGGTGAGGTCAGAATCTATAATTCTGTGGTGAGGTCAGAATCTATAATTCTGTGGTGAGGTCAGAATCTATAATTCTGTGGTGAGGTCAGAATCTATAATTCTGTGGTGAGGTCAGAATCTATAATTCTGTGGTGAGGTCAGAATCTTTAATTCTGTGGTGAGGTCAGGATCTATAATTCTGTGGTGAGGTCAGAATCTTTAATTCTGTGGTGAGGTCAGAATCTATAATTCTGTGGTGAGGTCAGAATCTTTAATTCTGTGGTGAGGTCAGAATCTATAATTCTGTGGTGAGGTCAGATCTTATAATTCTGTGGTGAGGTCAGAATCTATAATTCTGTGGTGAGGTCAGAATCTATAATTCTGTGGTGAGGTCAGAATCTATAATTCTGTGGTGAGGTCAGAATCTATAATTCTGTGGTGAGGTCAGGATCTTATATTCTGTGGTGAGGTCAGGAATCTATAATTCTGTGGTGAGGTCAGAATCTATAATTCTGTGTGAGGTCAGATCTTTAATTCTGTGGTGAGGTCAGAATCTATAATTCTGTGGTGAGGTCAGAATCTATAATTCTGTGGTGAGGTCAGAATCTATAATTCTGTGGTGAGGTCAGAATCTATAATTCTGTGGTGAGGTCAGAATCTATAATTCTGTGGTGAGGTCAGAATCTATAATTCTGTGGTGAGGTCAGAAACTATAATTCTGTGGTGAGGTCAGAATCTATAATTCTGTGGTGAGGTCAGAATCTATAATTCTGTGGTGAGGTCAGAATCTATAATTCTGTGGTGAGGTCAGAATCTATAATTCTGTGGTGAGGTCAGAATCTTTAATTCTGTGGTGAGGTCAGAATCTATAATTCTGTGGTGAGGTCAGAATCTAAGTCAGACGTGAGGTCAGAATCTATAATTCTGTGGTGAGGTCAGAATCTATAATTCTGTGGTGAGGTCAGAATCTATAATTCTGTGGTGAGGTCAGAATCTATAATTCTGTGGTGAGGTCAGAATCTATAATTCTGTGGTGAGGTCAGAATCTATAATTCTGTGGTGAGGTCAGAATCTATAATTCTGTGGTGAGGTCAGAATCTATAATTCTGTGGTGAGGTCAGAATCTATAATTCTGTGGTGAGGTCAGAATCTATAATTCTGTGGTCAGGTCAGAATCTATAATTCTGTGGTGAGGTCAGAATCTATAATTCTGTGGTGAGGTCAGAATCTATAATTCTGTGGTGAGGTCAGAATCTATAATTCTGTGGTGAGGTCAGAATCTATAATTCTGTGTGAGGTCAGAATCTATAATTCTGTGGTGAGGTCAGAATCTATAATTCTGTGGTGAGGTCAGAATCTATAATTCTGTGGTGAGGTCAGAATCTATAATTCTGTGGTGAGGTCGTCAGAATCTATAATTCTGTGGTGAGGTCAGAATCTATAATTCTGTGGTGAGGTCAGAATCTATAATTCTGTGGTGAGGTCAGGATCTATAATTCTGTGGTGAGGTCAGGATCTATAACGACTGAAAAAAGAAATTAATATTCCCTACATTCCCCTTGAATACAACAAACAATAACATGAAAAAGGAAAACAAAACCACACATAAAACACGAATCTTTAAAATCCACTATTGCACGCAATATAAAATACAAGAACATTCCAGAAAAAATAGAAAGAGACCCCTTCTTAGAGACACCTTCTCTCTTTCGGAAGGTTTATTGCATTTTTAAAGTCTGATAACTTAATGGATCGATATGGTGGCATATTTCTGCCAGCCACTTATCCACTTAGCTATGTTGAAACTTTTCTGAAAAATTGTCACATATTCAGTTAGTATCTGGCAAGTAGCAAATTTTCAAGTTATCTACTTAGGTATCTTAACAGGACTTAACTGTCTGTTAGTGCCCACTACTGCCAATCACATATTCACTTATTTTAACTGGATATCATGCCTTTATCCAGATAATTATGTGAAAAATGCTTGTTATCCACATAATTTAACTGACTAACTTGAAAAAAAGGCGAGATATCCAGTTATCTTAAGTGAATATATGGCTGGCAGTAGTGGGCACTAACAGGCAGATTTTTTCTGTTAAGATACCTAAGAGGATAACACGAAAGTTTTCTACTTGCCAGATACTAACTGACTATTTGACATTTTTTCAGAAAAGTTTCGACATAGCTAAGTGGATAAGTGGCTGGCAGAAATATGCCACCATAATATAATTTTTTTTTCATCTAGCGGCATAATATGTTAACTTAATCCGTCTGTTCAGTTTTGTGACTTGTCAGTGAGTTTTCTGTAATATTTTTTATTATAATAAAAAAGAGAATTCTAGTTTCAGCCTACTTCTGGATAGAACTCTGTCAGGACTATTTGTATATTTGATGCAAAATATCCTACTTAGTTAATTCATACAAAATACTGTTTATCATCATATACTCGGATATCCGTTTTATAAACAACACATAGACTTTGTGTGTTTTAGACGCCAATTAAGTGTAACCCAAATAAAGTATTTTGGACCAGTGAATAGTTATCTAGTAATGTTCACCGACCACCTTTAGAAGCAAACCGTGCGGTACAGGTACACTACTAGTAGGTTTTTCACTGGGTGTAAAATATACATGTAAAACTAGGTCACTCACACGGTGTAATATTACACCTGTATAGGAAAAAAGAATCGGAATTGTGTGGATGTGGGCGGTAGGCGTTGTCAATGTAATCATAAGATTGCGAAACTCGTATTATTGTAGGTCAACTTCAGTATTTGGCAATCTTGAAACGGCATAGTGCACACAGTGCTCGAACAAAAAATAAAGTAAAAAGTACATCTATTGAACAAACAACAGGGGGAACACACACACACACACACACACACACTAATGTCACAGTAAACGTGTAAACACTGGACTCTACACCAGAAAAAAAAGACTCATTTTAATAACCTATAGTTAATCATTTCAGTACTTGATTGTTAACACGAACAGAAAATGATGTTTATCCATGGTCGACGTGAATAACTGGCATAGTTGAATTACATAAGTAAAAGTATTACGTGTCTAGCTAAAATATACTTTTATTGCAATGTGCTTTTCAGTTCTGTGTCAAGACCCATATTTTCAAATTATATCAATTCAATAAACGTTTTTAAAAAGTTCAAAGACTATAAGGCCAAGTTTCAGAGGGCGTCAGTGAAAGAATCGTGATCAAGTAGTCACTTATGAATGTATTATATAACAATAATTAACAAAATATGATTCAATAAACAAAATGAATAAGTAGTGGATAAAGGGTGAACAGCGTTTGATAATGTCCTCCTTGTGGATTTCGCAATACTTCGGTTATTTATGTATTGTCCGATGTCAAAAAAATACAAACGCATGGCTTGAATGAAAAACGGGCATTTATTTTAAAGCCATAAACAAAGTAATGTAAAAATACAAACAAGCAAATATAATACTGACAGAGAATGTTTCATAAAAAGAATTCCCGAAAACATATCTGGGTGGACAAAACCGCCACCAGGATAATCCGAAGCCCATTCAGAGAGACCCGGACCACCCGACCAAAAGAAGCTCTACCATGCCTAGTGATAGATAAATAATTGTGGTAGCTAATGGAAAAAAAATAAATTAATCAAGAAAAACAGATATGTAAAAAATAACAGAGCAATAACAGAGTACATTACATAATCATACCGCGGCCTTAAACCGTCGGCAAAAGCTTACAGCGGCATAAAGAAAACAAGCGGGTATATAAATGCTGCGGCCCCATACTGATGGCGAAATGAGGTCTTTACAGTGAGTAAAGATAATTGATATAAAATGTAATGTCCTAATACTGTGACCTTGTACCGACGGCAAAATGTGACTGTCTTGCAACAATATTCCCAAGTCGGTCTATGAAAGGCATAAAACCGCGGCCTAATACCGTCGGTAGAACCTGTTTTATACAATAACAATGTAATAAATATCACAATCAATATGAGATGACTGTAGCTTAGTATTTTTTAGCAAAACTTGTGATCTATATAGCAGTTTATACAGAAACAACATATAATGGCAGAAAACTGCGGCCTTGAACCGCGTGGTGATCACGTGACACAGGTAAACGAGGGCAAGTGTCCGAAAATCACTGGCCGAGTTGCCACTTTTACGGACGAACTTTAAATAGGAAACGAGTTCGCCCCCCGAAAAACTTAGTCCATAAGACGAAAAAAAATACCAATTGAAGTAGATGACAGAAATAAATAACCTTTACCAGAAAGAAATATCGTTATAAAAATTAATGAGAAAATGGCTTCTGCCCACGCCAGAAATTAGAACAATAATTGCTGGTTAGGGATCTGATTGGCTGAGGAGAGTCACGAGATGACTCTCAGTTAACTGATTGGCTAAGGCATCAGATAAGTGGTATGACTAATACCCTTACTAAATATATGACTCATCCTATGACTGAAAAGATACGCCCCACTAAAGGACTATGTTCACTAAGTGGTGAAAATGGCCTAAGCTCAGATCTCAATGATTTTTGGACAAATAAGAAGCAACATTAGACTGATTTTAAAAATGACATTAAACATTCTTCTGTCACCATGACAACAAGGGTTGTAGTAATGTTTTTGTTACGTCTGTCGAAGTTTTCCGAGCTGTAATTTTGTTTTGGGCGGTCAAATTTAACCTAAATTTGTAAAGATATTCACTATGGTGTGAAAGTGTGTCACGTAAATAAACCGATGGGTTATTCAAGGTCAAAGTCACCAATGAAGGTCATGGTTGTCAAAAATATGCAAAAATCAGACTTTCCGGTGATAATTTAATTATGGGTTACTGATGTGTAACTCAATTTTAACATACATTGGTAAAAATGTTCACTGTGATGTGAAAGTAAAATGAACTGATGGGTTCTTTAAGGTCAAGGTCACCAACGAAGGTCATAATGGTCAAAAATATGCAAAATCTTTTCCGTTTAGCTTAGCCATGGGCTCTCATAAGTACCAGATTTTAGCAGAAATTGGTAAAAACGGTCACTATGATGTGAAAGTATATCAAATAAAAACTGATGGGTTATTCAATGTCAAGGTCAGCAGTGAAGGTCAAAATTGTCATAAATATGTAAAATTCTGATTTTCCGGTTGATAGTTTAGTAAGTTTTTAGATTTTAAAAAATTGGTATATATGTTCCATAGATTTGACTTTATGTATGGACCTGTGGGTACTTCATTGTCAAGGTCATCATTAAGGTCAAATTTGTCAAAATATGTGAAATTATGATCTTCCGGGTGTGTTAGTTAAGGGTTTTTTCCAAATTGGTATTCATATTCAATATGATGTAACAGTTTGTCACTTAAATGAAATGGTGGATACTTCATGGTTAAGGTTATTTTTCAAAGTCATAGTGTTCAAAATATGTGAACTGTTTATTTTGTGCAAAATAACTTGCAATTTGTTGCTGGCTTTTAAAGATAAATGACATATTTAGCAATGAGATCTCTTTTTCAAAATGTTTACAAAAGCTTGTCCATCTGAATTAGTCTCTTTAGCTGATTTGTTTAATAACCTGTACGAATGAATACATATATGACCATAATTTTGATTTCAACAACATCTCTGATATAAATATTATTAATAAAATATTATTCAATATTAATGCATACATATTCACTAAAAACTGATTTGAATATTTGAAAATATATGCAGGAGAACATCAACCTATCGTGCCCATAGCTGTATGAAAAATAACGAGACTGTCAAGTTCCTACCCATAATCCAATGGTTAAAAAACAGGTGTACACTTCAGTTATATTTAGAGTATGCTGCTTTTTATAGTGTTATATGTGGACAGACCAATTCAAATATTTAGCCTTCAACTGTATTGGCTTTATTCTTGGTATCATAATCATAACTATCAATGAAATAAGCAGCATGATTCAAATATTCAAATATTCCCCCTATTTTTTTTTTTTTTTTTTTTTATTTGTGTTGCTTTGGAAT
The DNA here is from genome assembly GCA_021229015.1 of Solen grandis. Taxonomy (NCBI): domain Eukaryota; kingdom Metazoa; phylum Mollusca; class Bivalvia; order Adapedonta; family Solenidae; genus Solen; species Solen grandis. The sequence continues at coordinate 41,611,709 of CM037794.1, forward strand.
TTACCTCGCTGCAACCGTATTTCAATCATTTAGCGACATCTAGCTCTTACATGTTCAGGAAGATCCCAATCACACAGTAGCACCGGAATGATACCACAGACCAACTATAAATCAGCTGGAAGGTTTCCTCGCATGTAATATCCACTTGACTCTGACTGGATTTGAACCAGCGGCCTTGAAAGCCTGAGTGGTATTAAGTCACCAACTTCACCTGCTAGGCCATATGGACCCCTGATACTGGTGTATCGCATTTGTCAGATGCTCATCATGTTGCTCATCATGTAAGTGTAGTTCAATGGTTGGCCTATCGTGGGTTTTCGATGCTGGGTGTGGTATCGATCATGGTACATATCTGGGGCATGATATCACAATAAGTTAGCAAGTTATGTCTGTCTCTCCACAGGACCCTGATATTCAGCAAAAAAAAAAAAATAATAAAAAAAAACAAATAAATAAAAAAAAAACAAAAACAAATAAATAACTTAAAACAATCTATATAGAGAGGTCCATTTTCTCACAGGACACTTTTTGGTCTGAATATCAGGGTCCTGTGGTCTCAAGTAGACATTATAACTGAAATTCTGTTGGTGAGCGGTAACTCACACGAAAAGCATTTACAACATGTTTTGCGTACATCTTGTGTTCTAGTTATACTTGTTTATTTTAGCTATTGATAAAGTTGTTAATGTCTTTAAAGAGATTCAAATGAGTTTTGAACTCAATCTACCACAGAGTGATAGACCACGGAGTTCTAGGTATTCACATCTCCGGATAGACCAACTACTCAATCTAAAACAAAATACCACTTCACAACAGGTACTGACTTTACACGAAAGGGTTAACATGGATCTACACTACAGTGTAGAACAGTGTGTAATATTCAGGTGTCTATGCACATTTAAACCTTCAAAAGATATTTATAGGGATCTTTTCTACTAGGGTCATACTATCAATGAAGTAAAAAGAGTAGATCTACCAGGGTATACAACATTTTTCTTTTGTTAATTCCACTATTTTGGTCAGGTACTGATAGTGTCTTTTATCATTCCAGGCGCGAAGTAGAAATTTAGTCTTATTTTCACATTGTTTAAGAGTTTCAAACTATTTTCTTTTGGATATAATCAGATGAGTGAGAGATGAATTTGTTTCGGGTGTTTCTATTTCTATGAATTACTAATACCTTAAAGTTTAAGACACGGTGTTATGTCATCATCAACGACGCGTAAACTATGAAAATCATTGCAATCTACCCAACTTTTGTGAACACAAATCTAAAAATAGCTTTGAGTACACTATGAACATGCCTTTATGTGTTAATGTAAACATACAATGAATTAATATACACCTAATGTTTGAAAAATGTGCGATGCTTTCTTGAAGCTATTAAAATAAATATCTTGAAAGACTTGAATCATTTATCAACGGTGCGTAACGCTTCTTTTCAGTACATGTATTTAAATATAAAAAAGGAATTAATTTATGAGAATAATACTTACGTAAATATTTAAAAGAAAGAATGTAAGTCATGGAAAATAGTTTGGTGAAATATCAACAGCGCAATCGGCAAAATACTTTAGTATCCGTGTACTTTGATCATTTGATGAAACGGTGTATAGTCAAAAATATCCTCTGCTGTTTCGACCGTTTTGTCATCGATTACCATGTGTCTATGATCTTACATAAGTTAAGTATGTCGAAATATTCACAGAAACATTTAGCATAGAGCCGTTACGCGTCTCATATTTTGCTGAAATTCATATTGGCCGCATGCTTCGACAGACAAGATATTTTTAAAGAATAAAGATTAATCATTTAGGTATACATATGGAAAGTGTCTTGTTTGTCGAAGCATGTGGCCACATTGAATTTATCGTATCAATAGATGACATCAGCCAATAGTTCGTACAAAACGCGTGTAAATTACGGTTCAATGGATTTCAACAGGTATTTTCAATCAAATATTTTGTTCAACCTGACAAATGATAATTACTGATTATATCCGTTTTTGGGGATGTAAGATTTGTTTTGTATGTTAAAGATTGAAAAAGACTTCTGAAATGCATATTAATTTTCCCGGAAAGTTTTTAGGCCATTTTCACCACTTAGTGAACATAGTCCTTTATGTAAAACATGTTCAACGCCATAGATAATTTTATATTTGTATAAATTCTATACATAGTTTGACACGTTTGCAAACACGTGACACACACACACACACACACACTCTCTCTCTCTAATTTATACACAGACTCAGATTTGCAACTAATATGTAAGTATGTATGGTAGATATATTTTTTAATTTAGCCCCCCCCCCCGTTCCGGCTCTGGTAGCAGACTTCTGTCGGTAAAATACTATGCGCAACAGTTACAATCTTGTTCGCATTATGACATTGCTATCTTTCGTTATTGTATTTGAAGAATTGTTTTTGAAATTTAATTTAAGCCGTAAAACTAATCTAAATTTAGAAATCGGGTCCCATTTGGTGTTTGTTGTCATAGAAAATGAACCGTAGAAACTACCATAGGTCACATGAAAATTCGCGGCCTTAAGTGTCTTTTTACTCAGTTTGCTTGGTGGAGTTGAAACGACAAGATGTGGATAAGGTAGGAAAACTTTATTTACATGTACCTTTTTGTATATCTAAATATAGAACGCTATCATCTGTATATATGCCTCTTTTTAATTTCATAGCAAAGTATGTCTTCTCGTGTTTTTTGCTTTTTTATGTGTGTTGGGGGGGGGGGCAATTTAGTTAATTTGTGAAACAAAGAATGTATTTTGTTCGAAGTAAAATCCATTCTTGGTTTATTAAATAAATGGCACACAGCTTGCAGTTGATTTGCCTGGTTTAGCCAAGCAGTCCATCACCTAATTCAAATAATGTAATAATTTCAATACCAGAAATGCTATGCAATTGAACGAGATTGTAAAGGTACCAAAATGGTACTTAATGACAACATATCCGATCTCCGTTTACTTAACATTGCATAAAAATGCATCTGTTTTTAGTATTTTGGATGATTGTTAAAATACTACCTTTGTTGGCGAGCATTTTCAATGATGGCCCATCAGACTATACTCGGATGAGACACGCCTGAAGTGTGGGAAGCATGCACGCACGGAAAATTTAGATTCTCAATTCTAAATACTTTAAAGTAGCTCGTTCACAGATGATCGGAAATATAAGAAAAATACCCGCCCCGCCTCATTAATTTTGGCGAAGTCTTTATTTAGGTGTAGGTCACATTGCACGGGAAATATTTTTTCGTATATGCCCACTTCACGGAAATCGGTATCCCCGAAGCTAAATTCCTAGTCAATTTAGTTTATACATATTTTATTTCAAAATTGTTAAATGGTGTTGGACAAGAAGTTCTCAGTACAAATTCGGAGTCAATGACCATCTGTGCACGAGCTGCTTTAATGCAGAACAAAAAAAAGCTCTCACTCTAGGTATTCAGATATCTTTACACTTTCCGCATGCTTGTATCTCACCTGAATATGTGTTCCGAAGTCTGACAAAATGTATACAAAGGTAGTATTTTAACATCCATCCAAAATACTAAAACAAATATGAATTTTCATGCAAAGTCAACGAAGATCGGATATGTGGTCATTAAGTAACATTTAGGTAACTTTACATTCTCGTTTAATTACGTAGCATTTCTGGTATTGAACATTTTACAATTTCTGAGTAATAATGAGGCTTTAATTGATATTCACGGGAGTTAATTAGAACAAAGCAATAGACTGTTTAATATACATCGTATAATGCTTAGATGACACTGATCAATAAAATGATGCACGCACAATATGGGTTAATTAAATACTTTGGGTTTTTATGCAGTTTATCGATGGATGGAAAATGAGCATTTATAGGAAAGGCTACTTTAATCAAAACTTATACATTACCAATACTATGGTGTCCATTTGTGGTTCAAACAAATCCACCTGATTTTTTTTTAAATGTCTTAATAAAACGATGTGCAACTTCACATTATGATAAACCCGAAGAAATTAAATGGAACATTGACTTTAAATTATAATACTGGTGGTTTACAATGAACTAATTTTTAAATGTTTATTAATACTGTTAATATGGTTGATAAACAAAATATTTTAAAAAAATGTAAAAAAAAGGGGGATTTTTACAAGAATAACAGTTTCTGATGGACATACGAACAATCTGGAATGAAATAAAAGGACTATGAATATAACTTAAGTGAAATAATGATATGAAATAGTTCATACATTAGAGTTAGCGCAACTATCAGATTATCAAAATTATACTTGACATGTGATTACACGTTATACTTGTGATCACACACTTTTATTATTATAGGACGCAATTCGGTACTGTAATTCACGTGTTCCCTTGTCTTACCGGTTTAAAGATTTATTTATTTTTGCAATAGTTTAGCGTCATAAAGTGGATTTATTTAACATTCAGCTTCGGCTTTCTTTAGGTAGACGGTTCTGCACTGACACACCGATAAAACCAAACGATCTTTATCAAAATCCACCAGAGCGTGTCTGCATGGATTACCTTTTTACTCTAAAGGTCTTCAGTGTTGGGGTGTTCTTCAGCCTATAGCTAACGATATATTGTGTGACAAATATGAATACGATTCACAATGTGTAGTCATGGACATGGATGAAGATGAAAACAAAATTTTAGGAAATTGTCTTAAAAACTGTATTTGTAACTTGTTACATTTGAAATTCATCAATAGTCATATACTGAAATATCATTATCATTATTATTAATATTATTATTATTTCATACATAATACAGTAAACAATCCAAATAAAAAGGTAAACGTCATATTCTCAAATTAGTCCCAAATGCAGGAGATGACTTCGTCTTTCAAGTGACAAAACTCTTGCAATCATTCACTGACAAATGGAATCCTTATACTCCCAGAGTTGACATTTGTTTCAGAATCTTCCTTGCAATTATGTGTGTACTTGTGTTGTCATGGCATCCAGGATAGGTATAGAAATTAACAAAATACTGTGATCTCAGGTGACGTTTGGCGAGGTTATGTCGTACGTCGCAGTTATCGTTAATCCTTTTTTCGAGTATACGGCACTTGTAATTGCATTATGCTTAAAGCGGGGTAGCAGAGTGATCAGTCGACCTGTAACGACCGAACTCTCCTCGTAAATACGGTGTAGTCCGAAGGCAGACGGAGAAACACGATTGCCATATAGGATATACCAAGTGTAAGTTGTTCCGAGAAATGATAGTTAACAAGGATTTTCCTATTCTTTCGCTCACGTGATTTTCTCTTGTGGGCAAAAATATTTTATCGTATTGACTTGCTTTGTGCAAGGTGGCTCATAGTAAATATACAGAATTGAGCCATTTTATGTTTCATACGGCGCCTTATAACAATTAGAAAATGTTAAATAAACTCAACCAATGATGATACCTGATTGCTATGTACTCGTACACATTAACATAAGTTGTTTCTGCCTTTTCTGAACGAACTTGAACTTCATGCTGAAAATTTAGGCGGAAACCTAAAACCCAGAAGCAAATGAGCTGCTTTATATCGTGTTCATCATGGTCACCTTAAAATGAGCGTCTCGGATCACTACTCACAGTAATGAATAGGAACACTAGAGAATCCCAAAGCAAATTTAATATCTCGCTTGCTTTACAATTAACTACCATCTTTTATAACTACAATTAACACAATACCATCTACAACAACAACAACTACTACTACTACCACTACGTACTGTTCTAACTACTCGTCCTCCCCGCGTGGGTTCGAATCCCGGCATCGTCATTCGGATTTTCATGTGAGGAAGCCTCCCAGCTGACTTGTTGTAGGTCGGTGGTTCTACCCGGATGCCTCCGTGCATTCGGGGTCTTCCCCCACCTGTAATTAGCTGGACGTCGCTATATGACTGAAATACTGTCGAAGCGAAGATAATCTCAAATAGTCTTATTTACTCGTATGAAACGTACTTCTACTAATACAAACACTGACTGTCATGAGCCATTGATTTTTATCGATATTTTTACTATTACATTTTGCAGAGCTCTGATTTTCTTTGCCGGCCTCAACCTTGTTGTTGGCGATGGGCACAATTCTTTCGTCGAAAATGACCTTCGCACCTGTTTACGGAAGGACTCGTCATGTTTCCCGACACAACAGAAAATAAACGAATTGAAAACTAAGCTTTCCGGATCGGTTTTGACTTCGGGGGACAATGATTACGACAGTGCGGTCCCTCATGTATAACAAAGAAATGCAGAAGTAAGTTAATTCACGTTTGGTTTCTTCGATCAGCAGTAGATCTACCACTGTTTACTTCAACTATTATTTAATGTCTTCCCATCCTAATAGCCATATTCCATATCTTGCCACTGGATGATAATATTTTTATGAAACTATAAGTTTGAGGACATTAAAAAAATGATTTCACCAATGTTTTTTTTTTCAAGTTTCATCTTATTTGGTGGAGATAATTCGCATTTAAATTAACAATTGAAGCCTGTGGAAAATATGCATTTTTTGTGAGTATGAAAAACTGAATTTGATTTATGAGAAAAACTCATGGTAGAAGGATGAATTGTATGATTTGTATCAGCTTTCGTGAAGAAATCTAAACTTTACCATAGGAAAATGGAGAAAATCACCTTTCTTTTAGATATCAGGGTGATAACTCATTACAACAAAATAATCAAGGGGAGGTAATAAAAAAACATCTGTCACATGTCATAATATATCAATTTTCACCTAAAATAACCATTGTTTGACATTTTAAAAGCTTATATACTTATGTTTTGTTAAGTTATATGCATGACTTTGATGGAATAGATCGCTATTAGAGTGGGAAGACCTTAAAAGCGTATTTCACAACATTTGGTGCCTTTTTACTAGACAAAGAAGGAAAATCAAAACTAACGAACATTTTTTTTAAAACTCGGCATGACCATGAAACAAATTTATGGGCTAAAAATGTGGGTCTTCGTGCTACTTTTTGAGTTATCTGCCCCTGAAAGTGAGATTTTGCTCTTTTCTTTCACTTCCAAGGGCAAATAACTCAAAATCAAGCATATCGATACTTATTTTAAGAACATTACTATATATTCGCGTTTGCGACTTAAGTATTAAATCTGTTGCATAAAAATTCTACAACTTTTACACAGTGATAGGGGATATAGTACCAAACACCGAGTTAAAATTAAATGAGTTGTTGCTGGCCCATAATATTGAGTTATCTGCCCTTGAAAATGACAGAAAAACCCCCCAACAAACTATAAACTCACTTTCAGGGGCAAATAACTCAAAAAGAAACACGAAGACATCCATTGTCTTATCCCATAAATTTGTTTCTAGTTTGATTCTCTATAATCTTGCCAAGTCTAAAAAAAATCTGTTCGCTAAGTTTGATTTTCCTTCTTTGTCTTTATAGTAAAATGGCACTATTGTGATATACGCCCTTAAAATAAATGTTTGATTTTCTATTTATTTCAAAGTTAAGTTAGATACACTAGAATAATTTTTTGTTACGTTGAATCTTATTGTCAGAAATTATTTATTATTCGTACACCGTTTGTTCATTTGCAAGCTTTAGAGAAATATTTACTGGCTCTGAATGCCGATTGGTTGCGGCGATCGACTGCTACTTGAAGATGGTGGTTTCATGTGAGGAAGCCTTCCAGCTGGCTTGCGTAAAGGTCAGGTTAACGATGCTCCGTGCATTACGGGTTTCCTCCACCTGTAATTAGCTGGACGTCGCTATATGACTTTAATACTGTCGAAGCGACGGTAAACTCAAATAGTTAATTCAAGTCAAGATGGTGGATGGGTTTGATTCCCAGGCGCGACATATAAAAGTCAGTGAAAATTGCCCTGGTATATCTACTTTGTGCATAAAGGTAGTTATTATTGGTCAATTTATCTTTGTTATAATAAGCGCAATGATAAATGTTGAAACTTTTGCAGAAACCCAGGTCTCATCGTGATGGTGAAGAATGCACTTGACATAAGGGAAGCCATTTTGTTTGCTCGAGAGTTTAAATTACGGGTCACAATCCGGAGTTCGGGACACGACTATGTAGGCCGGTCAACATTTGCGGGCAGTTTGAACATCAACCTTGATCACATGAGAGAAATAAAAGTAGGTTGAGGTTGAATTGGATTTAATACGTTATCGTATGCCTTTTCGTTCTATTATAAATACATATTTCACCTTTGTTTACATTTTATATTATAAAAATCTTGACTATTCTTGTGTGTCGGCTTGCAATCACCTTTTTTTATTTTTTTTATTATTTATTTTTTTACCGAAGAGACATCAGGTAGAAGAAACAGTGGTTGGATACAAGGGAGTCCGGATGTGATACCCTATCTCATTTTGCGATTAGACCCCTTGGTTCTTTTACGTACCCATTGTATAGCACCGATACCCGGTAGACAAGTTCCTGGGTAGAAACTGTGCTGAATGATCAGAGTTTCCATAACAACCCCATTTTGCCGAGTGCCCGCAGGTTGGGTAGATATTCTTACTATGGTAGCTCATGAGCATCTATTCTTTATAACATATATGCACAGTAGCCAATTTGTAATGATATCCTGTAACATAATTTTGTTTCAAGATGGATGCATGTTGGGTGTGCAAAGTCCGTGTATTATTGAAATGTGTTAGTTATTACAGGTGGTTAAGTGTTTTTATTTGCAGTTGTACGAGAACCCGCGGTTAATATTATAACTGTTACCCGGGTAAAAATGGACTCGTTTCAGCACTACAGGGTACTATTTAGTGATAAGTAATTTGTTAGACTCGCACTCCTCCAAACTTTTTTTTTAAATTTCAAGTACATAAACTTGACGTAGATGACATAATTGATCACCTTAATAGCTAACAGTATTTGAATAAAAATGTAGGTAGTGTAATTAGAGAAATTTGTAAGAGAATGAAATTCGTATTAATAAGCACTAGGTATGGTTGGTGAAATTCGTGTCAGGCTCATTATCTTAAACCTTAGCCAAGGATGGCCTGTAGTGTTTTATAAATGGACTACTATGTAACTTTTTGTTGTGGCTTTATTGCAGGCAAACCTCACCTCTACCCGCAGTACTCACGGGGAGATAAAAGTGGAGTCGGCGGCCCGATGGATTGAAGTCTATACGGAGGTACTCTCTTACTCACTTTTTGTAAAGGACTGAAAATCGCCTCGTAAATCAATAAAAGAAATACATACATACATGAATGAATTATTTTTGTTTGCTCGCTTGCCGACGGCATTTCTCTTATTTAACCCTTCCAATGCTGTGGACACATGTGACTGCCTCGACAACCGCTTCTGACCAAGATCAGCCAGCACATCCGTAGAGTCTGGTCATGGTCCTCACAGTTCGCTATTCAGTCAATATATATCCAGCATTCACTCTTATAAACAGTAATGGTACATTAGAAATTTTTGTGCTGCCCCACTGCGATGTCACGCCGTAGACTGGGCATCCAGTCATCGGGCAATATTCATATGTAGAGTGCAAAAATCATGGAGTGACTTAATGTGTTGTTTGTATCTGTTTTGTATTATTTCATGTGTGACTGTTATA
>CM037794.1:41621396-41635307 GCA_021229015.1 Solen grandis
TTTTTTTACAAAATTACATAGAAAAATATCAACAAATAACAAAATGTGAATCGCGGCGCGCGTCAAACGCCAAAGACGACGTCATACCTACAAAACACGCCTCAAAGTACCATTCCATGCGCTTACGGTGCCGTTTTATCCATGATTCATCAAAAACAGTCTTTAAGAAGACTTAAAAGCGGCGGTTGACGGTAAAATATTACGAACTGTAACTTTCGTATCAGCATTTACACAATCTCTTACCAGGTCACACGATTTCTTACCGATGGAGATCGTCTTTCTCTTTGTTTTTTGTTTTTCTTAGTTTCGTCTTCTGTATTGCAGATTTCTTACTTCCGACAATGCCATTTGCAAATAAGTGCTTGCAATAAGTTGCTTAACTGTTCTGTTCGGTGCATTTGTTGCATAGTCATCACAGGTGTCATCCAGAAGGCCGTACAAAACTGGATAATTGTCCGCTGCGCCGCGCGTTCTTCGGACGTTGCCATTATAACTTTCTTATTTTCTACCAGGAGTTTCCATTTGTCAGTTCCTCATTCGTTTCTGATGTTTTTAAATTTTTTTTGTTTTTTTGTTGAGATGACGGTTGTCATATCAGCAGGAGAAATCAACGTGATTTTTGGCAGACACAGCGTCATATATTTGAAAAATGCATTATTTATTCAAACATATACAAAACAATATGCGGATAATTTGAAATGCGCCGGGAATTCAGACCTATCTCTTAAATAATGCCAATTTAGATGTAATTAGAGTAAATATTTCATAAATGACATATTGCAATGTAAAATAATAAATTCATAGATTATATAATATTATGTAAATTACAATGTAATGGCGTTAAAATGAAGCGTCTGTAAAATTTTGGGACAGCCCTCGTATATAACGTTATTTTATCAAAACTCTTCCCTGAATGTACATTATGACATATTCCGGGCTGAACGTTATAAATACCTGCTCATTCACCGTCTCCGTATGACTGAAAGACGGTGCGCTTTATTACAATGATGTTTACACCACCGATTGCGGAGTATGGGACAGATACAGAGTTGTACTCTTAATAGATGCTTATATGACTTTATATGCTGAAATGCTTCACAGATAATGCATACATGTACATCATATTACCGTTCGACACTCTCCATTACCTGAATCCCAATCAACGCCGCCTATCTTTTTTAATTGACTTCCTCTGATGAAATGCTTCACAGATAATGATTTGTTCATCATATTACTTTCCCCATTACTTTAATCCCCATCAACGCCGCATATTTTTTAAAGATAATTTTAGTTTCATCTATGATAGAAATACATGTGGGACTAGCATTAAATACAATTATACTCTTTTCTGGTAGGAACTGCTATCGATTTACAATAGTGAGATATACAAACGTAATCGATGCATGTGCCGTCCACACTTTATGCATATGAGCATCGCCAATCGATGCATGATATGCACATTGCAGGCTACATATTTGTTGCAAGATTGATAATAATCGCCGAATACATAGATATGTGAAATGTTTTGCTCTTGTCATATATGCACTAAATGTAAATATTCATGACAAAATATTTGATGGTTTTACCTACAGTTAATGTGTGGCTAACAATGTGTAGTTAATGTGTGTCTAGCAATGTCTTAACTTTGAAATAGATAGGCAAGCATTCAAGAAATTTCAAAAACCAAGAACCTTGTCAATTTCTACACTTAAGTAACAGCAGATAGAATATACATACATCAGGTCCTAGTGAATAATCTACTTTTGAATGACCCTAACTCCGGATTGTTATGAAACAAGCAGAGAGCGGATTCGATTGTCTTTCTAAGCGACTATAGTTGCAGGAAAGTGTGTGTGTTTCTTTTTTGTTGTTGTTGTTTTTTGCGTCATATGGCTTTTGTCTCGATTGTTTCAATAATTAAGAATTATAGCTTTTTCCTGTTAATCCCGCCACCGTTTCTCAGCGCTTTGCGCGCTTTGATTTAAACATGTCTCATACGCATCTTGGTTACACCAAACTGGTGAACTGCAGACCCTAAAGCAATTTCGGAAAGAGGAAAAACATCACGCGGGGCCAGGTCTGGGCTGTAGAGAGAGTTTGGCAATACGTTGACCCTTTCAAACTTTGTGTACTACAGTTGAAGATTTGTAGGCCGGAGCATTGTCATGTAACCATTGGACATTTTGGAGAAGTACTTTTCTCACATTTATTCACAGCTTTTTCAGAACCACATTGGAACAGTAATTTGCACACCTGGAAAATGGCGTAAACCAACTTTGCTGTTAGTGTTTGTTTAACAATAACAAAACATATCCAACACATATGTTTTTGACATGTATGCTTTTAACAGTCATTACTAACTTACAGAGAGCTTATATATATATATATTTATATATATATATATATATATATATATATATATATATATACCCATAACGCCTGATATCAGCAACATTTTTTTAAAATTTCCAATTATTTTCAACCCAGTGTCTATGAATACACATGAAAGCAATCGAAATTGCCAAACCGGTTTGTGGATAATATTTACAATATACAGTGATGAGTAGTCATCCGTTTCATCTCGTTTGGTTTCGTGACTCGAATATAGAGTGCGTTTGCAAAAGTTTACGAATATCAAATGCTCCTATACAAAAAAAGCATTGCTGTAAATATCGAAGGTTGCAGTGATGTAAAGTTAGCTTAACTGTATTTTCTTCAAATGATAATTGCAAATACTGGAGAGACCGGTGTCAGTATAATGTAATAGCGTGTGGTATCATGTCACTTGCCTAATTCCCTCCCTCGGCAAACATGTTCATGACATTTATAATAGTTTTTCTTTTCATGAAGACAAACGTCTCCAAATGACTGATATACTGTCTGTTTTAGACATTGAATACAATCACTAAATTCAATTGTTTTAAGCTCACCTGAGCACAAAGTGCTCATGGCGAGCTTTTGTGAGCACCCTGCGTCCGTCGTTCGTCGTCCGCCGTGCGTCGTCCGTCGTAATCAAATTGCTTTAAACGACATATCCTCTACCGCTTGACATAATTAGATTAAATTTGGCAGGGATGATCCATGGGTAAACCTTCAGAAAAGTTACTAAATAAATTTGATCCATGTAGAACCATGGCATTAGAAAGAAACAAATATGAAATGTTTAGGAATTATCTCCTTCAAAACTACTGGTCATATTTCAAAATGTTTTAGTACAGATGTTCCTTGGTTAACCCTCTATCAAGATTGCTAAAATTATTCCGATCTGTAAGAAAACATGGCCGCCAGGGGCGGGACTAATTTGCCTTAAAAGTATATAGTGAAAACTTTAAACGACATCTCCTCTGAAACCTACGAACAGAATTTGATTAAACTTGGCAGGAATGATCCTTGGATGAACCTCCACAAAAGTTTCTAAAATGAACCTGATCCATGAAGAACTTTGCATGGCAACGGAAAGAAAAAAAAAGAGAAAACTTTGAAAATCATCTCCTTCAAAACTACTAGTTAGATTTCAAAATGTTTTAGTACAGATGTTCCTTGGGTAACCCTATATTCATCTAAGCGACCAGGGTCTCTATGGCCCTCTTGTTCAATATTTTCTAATACATAGCATTCTCAACCATGTCAATATTGTTTATATATATTATGGAGGGCCTTAAGAGTTCATCTTTCGTTATATAACCCTTACAGATGAGTTTGTATAAACTATTTAATTCTGTGGTGAGGTCAGAATCTATAATTCTGTGGTGAGGTCAGGATCTATAATTCTGTGGTGAGGTCAGAATCTATAATTCTGTGGTGAGGTCAGAATCTATAATTCTGTGGTGAGGTCAGAATCTATAATTCTGTGGTGAGGTCAGAATCTATAATTCTGTGGTGAGGTCAGAATCTATAATTCTGTGGTGAGGTCAGAATCTATAATTATGTGGTGAGGTCAGAATCTATAATTCTGTGGTGAGGTCAGAATCTATAATTCTGTGGTGAGGTCAGAATCTTTAATTCTGTGGTGAGGTCAGAATCTATAATTCTGTGGTGAGGTCAGAATCTATAATTCTGTGGTGAGGTCAGAATCTATAATTCTGTGGTGAGGTCAGAATCTATAATTCTGTGGTGAGGTCAGGATCTATAATTCTGTGGTGAGGTCAGAATCTATAATTCTGTGGTGAGGTCAGAATCAATAATTCTGTGGTGAGGTCAGAATCTATAATTCTGTGGTGAGGTCAGAATCTTTAATTCTGTGGTGAGGTCAGAATCTATAATTTTGTGGTGAGGTCAGAATCTATAATTCTGTGGTGAGGTCAGGATCAATAATTCTGTGGTGAGGTCAGAATCTATAATTCTGTGGTGAGGTCAGAATCTTTAATTCTGTGGTGAGGTCAGAATCTTTAATTCTGTGGTGAGGTCAGAATCTTTAATTCTGTGGTGAGGTCAGAATCTATAATTCTGTGGTGAGGTCAGAATCTATAATTCTGTGGTGAGGTCAGAATCTTTAATTCTGTGGTGAGGTCAGAATCTATAATTCTGTGGTGAGGTCAGAATCTTTAATTCTGTGGTGAGGTCAGGATCTATAATTCTGTGGTGAGGTCAGGATCTTTAATTCTGTGGTGAGGTCAGGATCTATAATTCTGTGGTGAGGTCAGGATCTATAACGACTGAAAAGATATCTGCATATTGATGAATATTCCCTTCATTCCCCTTGAATGCAACAAACAATAACATGAAAAAGGCAAACAAAACCACACATAAAACACGATTCTTTAAATCCAATATTGCACGCGATATAAAATACAAGAACATTTCAGAAAAAAATGGAAAGAGATCCCTTCTCAGAGACACATTCTCTGTTTCGGAAGATTTCATTCCTGTATCATTTTGTTATGAGTGTTCAGTTTATTGCATTTTTAAAGTCTGACAGCTTACTGGATTGATTACACATTTTCTTTTTCATCTAGCGTCATAATAAGTTAACTTCATCCGTCTGTTCAGTTTTGTGACTTGTCAGTGAGTTTTCTGTAATAAATTTTATTATAATAAAAAAGAGGATTCTAGTTTCAGCCTACTTCTGTGAAGAACTCTGTCAGGAATATTTGTATATTTGATGCAAATTATCCTACTTAGTTAATTCATACAGTATACTGTTTATCATCATATACTCGGATATCCGTTTTATAAACAACACATAGACTTTGTGTGTTTTAGACGCCAATTAAGTGTAACTCAAATAAGGTATTTTGGACCAGTGAGTAGTTATCTAGTAATGTGCAAAGAGTTATCACTATTTAGAAGTAAACCGTGCGGTACATGACTGTAATGTTCTCCACATGTGGGTTTGTGGTTATTAATATACACTTAGATCCTTGTATAAAGGAATAAGTCTTGACCCAAAGACGGGATGGCTTTTTGTACATATATTATACACTAACTATAAACACAGCATAATTGATTCATACATACATTCTAACTTCTCTAAGATCTAACAGTCCAGTCTGTGAAGGTTTCATGCATTGATGCTGGCCACGCCAGTAGGCAGGGCTTATATGGAGTAGCACCACTGGTCACTACAATGACCAACACGGCGGGTTCACTCAACTCAACTCAAACTCAGTTTATTTGGCATATCGGCAAATAACAATGCCATTCACCCAAACTCATACATAATACAATGTTTGCGCATGACACCATACAGACAATACATATATAACGAATCAGTTCACTACTAGTAGAGTTTTCACTGGGTGTAGAATATACATGTAGAACTAGGTCACTCATCAGTTGTAATTTTAAACCTGTATAGGAAAAATGAATCGGAATTGTGTGGATGTAGGTAGTAGGCGTTGTCAATATAACCATAAGATTGCGAAACTCGTATTATTGTAGGTTAATTTCAGTATTTAGCAATCTGGAAACGGCATATAGTGCACATAGTGATCGAACAAAAAATAAAGTAAAAAGTACATCTATTGAACAAACAACAGGGGAAATAAACACACAAACACACACACGCACACACAATAATGTAACAGCAAATGTGTAAACACTGGACTATACACCAAAAAAAAAAAAAAAAAAAAAAAAAAAAGACTCATTTTAATAACCAATAGTTATCCATTTCAGTACTTGATTGTTAACACGAACAAAACATGATGTTTATCCATGGTCAACTTGAATAATATATAGTTTGACGATGCAAAATGGTGCATTTTAAGCGCACAAATAGGTATATGCCTTTCTATAGCGTTAATACGTTGTCATGACAATGAAAACACGTGACACACACACACACACACACACACAACAACAACAACAACAACAACATCAAAAAGATAGGTATGACGAAACAATGAATAGACATTTCGAAATATTTTCTGGGGAGGACTTTTCCACTGTTTTGTTCAGCCACCCCTCCTGTTTCTTGTTTTTGCTATTCCTCAGGAAGATGTCAATTAAAAGGCGTTATAAATCAACAACAAGCAAACGTGCACATATCATCATCATGCTCCTGATTAAAGAACTTTATGTATAGAATAGAGTCGTTTAAGATATTTCTGTAGAAAATAAAAGGCCATAGCGAGCGCAGGCTTCTGTTGAAGAAATGTCTAAATAGATTCTATCCGAAATAGAAGTCACCCTAAATTTGTGGCAAACAATTTTAGTTATCTTTATTTATTATTTATTATTTTTTATTTATTTTATCAAATAGATCGATCTAATTTGTACATGGAAAATAGAAATAAGAAAGGTGTTCTATTGAAATAAATCGCTGATAAATCTGAATTGCTAGAGCCTTTGATTTGCCACAGATTTAGGGTGACCTTTTTTCTTTGTCCCGTCTGTGTCGATATTTTATGCCCTTTTGATTGTTGACTTGAATACTATGCAGCTATGGGAGGGGATCTTTGCCATTTCATTCTTCCTTTTCTTATTGAGGTTTATATTACATTTTTACGATGCTTATTATATTTACAAAATTATTTCACATTTGCATAATGCTTATTACAAGCTTGATAATGTTACTTGAAAATTACACCTCTAACGATCGAGATTCTGCATGATGTATTTTCGTTAAAAGTTGTAATTTTGAGATAACAATTTTTTTTTCTTCTTTTTTATTGTTACAAATTGTTAAATTGTAGTTTTCACTTTCTTATTTTGGACATTTGATTTACATCTAAGAATGAAAACGTTTGTTTTAGTCGGAAAGTTCTGCTACAGATCAGGTGTCAGAGCTTTTTTTAAGCAACAGGGCTGAGGTCCTATAGGACCGGTGGTACGATGTGCTGAAGTCTCCAAGAGTCGTATTGCGCATGTGCAATGTTCGGAAGGAAACTTCAGTCCGTCTGAGATTTTTATCTGGGATCAGATTTTCAACATCTTGTATATGCGTAATATCACAGGTATATATGGTAGAGACCAGTTTCGGCGACAGGGTGGTTAGAGCATCCATCCCGGAAATCGGGAGGTCGTGGGTTCGATCCCCGGCCGCGGCATACCAAAGTCGTAATAATGGCACTGGTATAGCTCCCTTGTTTGGCTTTCAGCATATATGGGCAGTTCCAGCACTGGCTGGTTCGTTGACAGGATAATGTGACTGGTTGTGGTATCATGTTACATGTCTACGGCGTGATACTGTAGTGTAGCAACACTATATCTGTCTCAAGTTCACAAAGTCTCCAAATGACTGAAAAACC
Source organism: Solen grandis (assembly GCA_021229015.1). NCBI lineage: Eukaryota > Metazoa > Mollusca > Bivalvia > Adapedonta > Solenidae > Solen > Solen grandis. The sequence continues at coordinate 41,629,088 of CM037794.1, forward strand.
GTCATTTAACTCAAACAAACAAACAAACTCATTAAACTCAAACAAACAAACAGACTCAATGGAAAGATAAGTCTGTCTAGTGGGCCGAGATTTCGACCCGGGCTCAAATTTCCAACCTGAAGTATACGAGTAATATCCTAGCTGTACATTGCTATCAGGTAAGTGGTCTGAGATTTATACACAGACTCAGATTTGCAACCAATGTGTACGAGTTGTATCCGAAGTATGTAGGGTAGATATGGTAGATATATATTTTTAATATAGCATGTAAATCGATTATTGTCGCTCTTCAGTAACTGATAGTCGGCGACTAGCGACCCTCGGAACATCACTAGTGAAGACTACAATATAGACTCTACATTTAAAAATTTATAATATACGAACGCTAACTCTAAACTTAAATAAACTTTCAACGTTAATATGGCAGACAGAAACTCAATTGTTAAAAATTAAATTTTCAAGGAAAAATTTCAAAATTGTAATAAGCATTTTGTAAATATAATAAGCACAGTAAGAATGCAATGAGCAATGTGAAACTTCAGTTAAGAAAAATAGTGGACTGGTGGTTATTCCCTCCCATAGGCAGCTATACAAATATATCGGTTGGAAGACAATAAAACCGCAACAACGAAGTCTGACCAACCTCATCTGTTTGTTTGTCCCTCATATAGTATGTGTAGCTCGTTCGATGTCTCGGCAAAATTTGATTTTACCTATATTATAAGAATACAATGTGTTTTGAAACAATAACAAGAACTGATAAAAACACATGTATGTAAATTCATATTTGACCAACGTTATATATCGCTTCTTTATTCTAGGTATCGATTATTTTTATATAGGTCAGCCCACAGATCATATGTATTTTATAGCCGTAAAACTAGTCTAAATTTAGAACTCGGATCCCATTTGGTGTTTGTTGTCATAGAAAATGAACCGTAAAAACTACCATAGGTCACGCGAAAATTCGCGACCTTAAGTGTCTTTTTACTCAGTTTGCTTGGTGGAGTTGAAACGGCAAGATGTTGATAAGGTAGGAAAACTTTATTTACATGTACCTTCATGTATATATAAATATAGAACGCTATCATCTGTATGATATGCCTCTTTTAATTTCAAAGCAAAGTATGTCTTCTCGTTTTTTGCTTTTGTGTATGTGTGTGTGGGGGTGGGGGGTGGGGGCGCAATTTAGTTAATTTGTGAAACCAAGAATGTATTTTGTTCGAAGTAAAATCCATTCTTGGTTTATTAAATAAATGGCACACAGCTTGCAGTTGATTTGCCTGGTTTAGCCAAGCAGTCCATCACCTTATTCAAATAATGTAATAATTTCAATACCAGAAATGCTATGCAATTGAACGAGATTGTAAAGGTACCAAAATGGTACTTAATGACAACATATCCGATCTCCGTTTACTTTACATTGCATGAAAATGCATCTGTTTTTAGTATTTTGGATGATTGTTAAAATACTACCTTTGTTGGCGAGCATTTTCGATGATGGCCCATCAGACTATACTCGGATGAGACACGCCTGAAGTGTGGGAAGCATGCACGCACGGAAAATTTAGATTCTCAATTCTAAATACTTAACAGTAGCTCGTTCACAGATGATCGGAAAAATAAGAAAAATACCCCCCCCCCGCCCCGCCTCATTAATTTTGGCGAAGTCTTTATTTAGGTGTAGGTCACATTGCACGGGAAATATTTTTTCGTATATGCCCACTTCACGGAAATCGGTATCCCCGAAGCTAAATTCCTAGTCAATTTAGTTTATACATATTCTATTTCAAAATTGTTAAATGGTGTTGGACAAGAAGTTCTCAGTACAAAATCGGAGTCAATGACCATCTGTGAACGAGCTGCTTTAATGCAGAACAAAATAAGCTCTCACTCTAGGTATTCAGATATCTTTACACTTTCCGCATGCTTGAATCTCACCTGAATGTGTGTTCCGAACTCTGACAAAATGTATACAAAGGTAGTATTTTAACATCCATCCAAAATACTAAAAAAATATGAATTTTCATGCAAAGTCAACGAAAATCGGATATGTGGTCATTAAGTATCATTTAGGTATCTTTACATTCTCGTTTAATTACGTAGCATTTCTGATATTGAACATTTTACAATTTCCGAGTAATAATGAGGCCTTTAATTGATATTCACGGGAGTTAATTAGAACAAATCAATAGACTGTTTAATATACATTGTATAATGCTTAGATGACACTGATCAATAAAATGATGCACGCACAATATGGGTTAATTAAATACTTTGGGTTTATCGATGGATGGAAAATGAGCATTTATAGGAAAGGCTACTTTAATCAAAACTTATACATTACCAATACTATGGTGTCCATTTGCGGTTCAAACAAATCCACCTGATTTTATTTAAATGTCTTAATAAAACGATGTGCAACTTCACATTATGATAAACCCGAAGAAATTAAATGGAACATTGACTTTAAATTATAATACTGGTGGTTTACAATTAACTAATTTTTAAATGTTTATTAATACTGTTAATATGGTTGATAAACAAAATATTTTATGAGAAACATAAAGGACAATAGGAAAGATTTTATGAATAATGTATACAAAAAGAATGGAGGAAAGTAGTACATATATTAGAATTAAATTTAAACGAACTAGATAGATTTTTACAAGAATAACAGATTTCTGATGGACATACCAACAATCTGGAATGAAATAAAAGGATTATGAATATAACTTAAGTGAAATAATGATATGAAATAGTTCATACATAAGAGTTAGCGCAACTATCAGAATATCAAAATTATACTTGACATGTGATTACACGTTATACTTGTGATCACACACTTTTATTATTATAGGACGCAATTCGGTACTGTGATTCACGTGTACCATTGTCTTACCGGTTTAAAGATGGATTCATTTTTGCAATAGTTTAGCGTCTTAAAGTTGATTTATTTATATATCTTTGCTAGCACAGACTAATGTGTGTGTGTGTGTGTGTGTGTGTGTTGTAAGACACGCACGTGGTGAGAGAACGAGAGGGGGGGGGGGGGAAGAGAGATAGTACTCATGTACTCATGTACTGAGAGAGAGAGTACTCATGTACTCATGCTAGAAAAACATTCAGTCGCGGTTTACTTTAGGTAGATGGTTCTGCACTGACACACCGATAAAACCAAACGATCTTTATCAAAATCCACCAGAGCGTGTCTGCATGGATTACCTTTTTACTCTAAAGGTCTCAAAGATTCAGTGTTGGGGTGTTCTTCAGCTTATAGCTAACGATATATTGTGTGACAAATATGAATACGATTCACAATGTGTAGTCATGGACATGGATGAAAATGAAAACAAAATTTAAGGAAATTGTCTTAAAAGCTGTATTTGAAAACTTGTTACATTTGAAATTCATCAATAGTCATAAACTGAAATATTATTATCATTATTATTAATATTATTATTATTTCATACATAATACAGTAAACAATCCAAATAAAAAGGTAAACGTCATATTCTCAAATTAGTCCCAAATGCAGGAGATGACTTCGTCTTTCAAGTGACAAAACTCTTGCAATCATTCACTGACAAATGGAATCCCTATACCCCCAGAGTTGACATTTGTTTCAGAATCTTCCTTGCAATTATGTGTGTACTTGTGGTGTCATGGCATCCAGGATAGGTATAGAAATTAACAAGATACTGTGATCTCAGGTGACGTTTGGCGAGGTTATGTCGTACGTCGCAGTTATCGTTAATCCTTGTATTCGAGTATACGGCACTTGTAATTGCATTATGCTTAAAGCGGGGTAGCAGAGTGATCAGTCGACTTGTAACGACCGAACTCTCCTCGTAAATACGGTGTAGTCCGAAGGCAGACGGAGAAACACGATTGCCATATAGGATATACCAAGTGTAACTTGTTCCGAGAAATGATAGTTAACAAGGATTTTCCTATTCTTTCGCTCACGTGATTTTCTCTTGTGGGCAAAAATATTTTATCGTATTGACTTGCTTTGTGCAAGGTGGCTCATAGTAAATATACAGAATTGAGCCATTTTATGTTTCATACGGCGCCTTATAACAATTAGAAAATGTTAAATAAACTCAACCAATGATGATACCTGATTGCTATGTACTCGTACACATTAACATAAGTTGTTTCTGCCTTTTCTGAACGAACTTGAACTTCATGCTGAAAATTTAGGCGGAAACCTAAAACCCAGAAGCAAATGAGCTGCTTTATATCGTGTTCATCATGGTCACCTTAAAATGAGCGTCTCGGATCACTACTCACAGTAATGAATAGGAACACTAGAGAATCCCAAAGCAAATTTAATATCTCGCTTGCTTTACAATTAACTACCATCTTTTATTACTACAATGAACACAATACCATCTACAGCAACAACAACAACTACTACTACCACTACGTACTGTTCTAACTACTCGTCCTCCCCGCGTGGGTTCGAATCCCGTCAGGGTCATTCGGATTTTCATGTGAGAAAGCCTCCCAGCTGGCTTGTTGTAGGTCGGCGGTTCTACCCGGATGCCTCCGTGCATTCGGGGTCTTCCCCCACCTGTAATTAGCTGGACGTCGCTATATGACTGAAATACTGTCGAAGCGAAGATAATCTCAAATAGTCAAGTAGAGTTTATTTACTCGTATGAAACGTACTTCTACTACTACAAACACTGACTGTCATGCGCCATTGATTTTTATCGTTATTTTTACTATTACATCTTGCAGAGCTCTGATTTTCTTTGCCGGCCTCGATCTTGTTGTTGGCGATGGGCACAATTCTTTCGTCGAAAATGACCTTCGCACCTGTTTACGGACGGACACGTCATGTTTCCCGACACAACAGAAAATAAACGAATTGAAAACTAAGCTTTCCGGATCGGTTTTGACTTCGGGGGACAGTGATTACGACAGTGCATCCCTCATGTATAACAAAGAAATGCAGAAGTAAGTTAATTCACTTTTTTTTTTCGATCAGCAGTAGATCTACCACTGTTTACTTCAACTATTATTTAAGGTCTTCCCATCCTAACAGCCATATTCCATATCTTGCCACTGGATGGTAATATTTTTATGAAACTGTAAGTTTGAGGACATTAAAAAAATGAAAATATTTCACCAATGGTTTTTTCAAGTTTTATCTTATTTGGGGGAGATCATTCGCATTTAAATTAACAATTGAAGCCTGTGAAAAATATGCAAACTCATGGTAGAAGATGAATTGTATGATTTGTATCAGCTTTCGTGAAGAAATCTAAACTTTACCATAGGAAAATGGAGAAAGTCACCTTTCTTTTAGATATCAGGATGATAACTCATTACAACAAAATAATCAAGGGGAGGTAATAAAAAACTGCTGTCACTTGTCATAATATATCAATATTCACCTAAAATAACCATTGTTCGACATTTTAAAAGCTTATATACATATGTATTGTTAAGTAATATGCATGGCTTTGATGGAATAGATCGCTATAAACGTGGGAAGACCTTAAAGGCATATTTCACAATATTTTTACTATATAGACAGAGAAGGAAAATCAAAACTAACGAACATTTTTTTTAAAACTCGGCATGACCATGAAACAAATAAATGGGATAATAATGGGGTCTCCGTGCTACTTTTTGAGTTTTTTGCCCCTGAAAGTGAGTTTTTTTGTGCTCTTTTCTGTCATTTCCAATGGCAGATAACTCAAAATCAAGCATATCGATACCTTATTTTATTTTACATTATTTTTTGTTGTTTCAGTCTTAGTCATTATGCAAATTTTAAAACAATTCCATTTAATTAATTTTTCACAATGTTTCAGCAAATAGACATACTGCGTTTTTCTTGAAAAAAAAAGAAGAATATTACTATATATTCACGTTTGCGTTTTTGAGTTATCTGCCCCTGAAAGTGTTTTTTTTTTTTTTAGCTCACCTGAGCTTTTGTGATCGCCTTTTGTCCGTCGTCCGTCGTCAACAATTGCTTGTGAACACTCTAGAGGCCACAGTTTTGGCCCAATCTTCATGAAACTTGGTCAGGATGTTTGTCTACATGATATCTCGGATGAGTTCGAAATTGGGTCTATGGTGTCAAAAACTAGGTCACAGGTCAAATCTTAGAAAAACCTTGTGAACACTCTAGAGGTCAAAGTTTTAGCCCAATCTTCATGAAACTTGCTCAGGATGTTTGTCTTCATGATATCTCAGAGGA
>CM037794.1:41635407-41669696 GCA_021229015.1 Solen grandis
TACAATGGCATATTTAGTAGAATTATTTGTCTGTCAGGCACACACTATACAATATACACTGTTCTGTAGGAAACCTGATTACTGGAATCCTATCACATCAAACAATTACAGTTAGTTGACTGTACAGGTGTTTTATGCATGTCCAGTATTCCCCTATCATTAGTTTCCATTTTTTAGACACTTTAATGGCTTATCTAAGGAACTGATATAATGCCTCACTGTTTCAACAGGCATTAAACTGTGCTGATTAACAAGGTTTTTACTTTCAGAACTTTTATCACAGTATGAACAGAACTGTCACCACAAGGCCAAGCTTGAAAACCTTTTAAATAAAGGTAAGGTCATAGAGTTGAGTTGTACCTTTAAATAAACTTTATATCCAAATAATGTTTTGATTATTGTTTTGTTATATCCCTGCATATGAATGTTTGTGTCACTCTATCGGTTGGTCGGTCAGTCCTTCGGACGGTTAAATCGTCCCCAAAAAGGAATTTCTTAATAATTTTTGTCATAAAAGATAGATCTTTACCAAATTTAGGACTTGTTTACATTGTGTGAAGATAAAGCTTTGATGTGCATTTCAGGTTAGTTTGGTCAATGTCACTGTTACTAAAAATAGGCTTTTATTATTGTTTATGGTCTGCAAAATGGAATTGTCTTAATAACTTTTGTCAGTAATGAGATGTTATAATCAATAATCGTCGTCTGTTTTCGTCTTCAATTGTCTACTTGTGAATAGATTTTGAGTGATTATCTTTGTGATGAACTTATCTCATTGGTTTATGTATACACTTGTATATATATTATGTTTATATATTTCAAAACTGTTTTCAGAGTCATTCATAGCTTAAACCTTTCCCTCATAGAGGAAACCATGAAAAGACCTATGCGAACAACATAAAACCAGATCAGCCTGCGAGTAACTCACAGGCTGATCAGGTTTTATGCTGTTCGCTGCTCCTCAGTGGTCTGGAAATGAGGACTTTATAATTAAATTCGGTAAGGTTTAACTGTGGTTTTCTGCAGATCAGGCTTTATGTGGTACCTATTGAGTGCGTCAAAATGAGTCTATATGAGGGAAAGGGTTAAAGTTAAGAGAGGGTTGCAATAATGAGCACACCACAAAAGAGACATTATAGTGCGGATGATTTTGCATTACTTACATGTAAAAGACCTAGAAATTTTTAAATTCTGAAATGAAAATGATATTAAACTAGTATTGGAATCAAAAGAAGTGCCTGCTCTGATGCAGAACAAAACAAAAAAAATGTATAGGCAGATCACTAGTGAGTAAATTTTTTGATAGTTTAATGTTTTATATTTTTAGCTCACCTGAGCACGTGTGCTCAGGATGAGCTTTTAGGATCGATGAATGTCCGTCGTCCGTCCGTCCGTCGTCCACAATTTGTTCGTTTGCACTCTAGCATCTTCATTTCATGAGCAATTATCTTCAAACTTTATATTAATGTTTATAACCATAAAATCACAGCCAAGCTCGATTATGGCTGATATCCTACCATTAGGTCAGGAGTTATGCCCCTTTTAATATTCAAAAAATGCCATATTTCAAGTTGTTTACACTCTAGCATCTTCATCTTTTGAGCAATCCTCTTCAAACTTTATGGCAATGCTTATGACCATAAGGTCTCGATTGAGTTCGATTATGGCTGAGATTCATTAATTAGGTCAGGAGTTATGTCCCTTTTAATATTCAAAAAATGCCATATTTCACTTTGTTTACAATCTAGCATCTTTATCTTTTGAGCAATCATCTTCAAACTTTATGGCAATGCTTATGACCATAATGTTTTTTTACATCTTGCATCTTCATCTTTTGAGCAATCATCTTCAAACTTTATGACAATGCATATGACCATAAGGTCTTAATTGAGTTCGATTATGGCTGAGATCCGTCAATTAGGTCAGGAGTTATGCCCCTTTTAATATAAAAAAAAGCCATATTTCACGTTGTTTACACTCTAGCATCTTCCTTTTTTTCATCTTCATTTTTAAATTTTAAGACAATGTTTATGCCCATAATCTCACAATCGGGTTCAATTATAACTGATATTGACTTGTAAATTTAGGAGTTATGCCCATTTCACCATAAAAAAAAGCCAGATTTCACTTTTACACTCAAGCATCTTTATTTCTTAAGCAATCATCTTTCTCAGGTGAGCGACCAAGGGCCATCTTGGCCCTCTTGTTTTACAGAAAGCAACACATTAGCTGTAATAATTTGCACTACGAGTTTAATTCTTGGACGTATATGTACATGTATATATTACACATATTATGTTGTAATGCATCACAAATAAACATATACACTTGTAAATGCTATGGTTCGCATGATTTTCAATTAACTTGGCAGTTATGTTAACCTCAATGAGACTGAGTGTCACACTCAAGAGTTAGGTCCACAGCTCCAAGGTCAAGGTCACACTTAGAGGTCAAAATGGATCTGGATTAGCTTATCTTAGCAATAACTTAGACATGGATTGCAGGATTTTCAATAAATTGGCAGTTATGTTTACCCCAACGAAATGGAGTGTCATGTGCATGAATTGTGTTCCAAGCTCAAAAGTAAAGGTCACATTTAGAAGTGAAGTTCATAATCATCAAACTGGATTTGCTTTTCCAGGCTGTTAATTTTCTCTGGATCAAGGATTTCCAAATGATTTGGTAATATGTTTTGCCTCAAATAGACGATGTGTCACACTAAAAAGTTGGGTCCCTAGCTTCATATTTAGCGGTGAAAGGTGCACCTTAGACAGTGGGCTCGGCATGTCAGCCTTGGGCATCTAGTATTTGTTTATCTCTCTTGGAGATATATATTCAGTGAGGGCCTCCGCTGTCGATCGCCAATGGCGCCATTTGCGATTATTTTGAGATTCTGGCGCTAAATTTTGCCAGTTGGCGAAAGTAAGTGGCGCATGCTTTTTGTAGAGCATTGCATATCAAACACGCTGGTGTTTACACAGGAAGTATTCTGTTAGATTGCACACAGTAAATCTCATGCTGTGAGAGGAGCCAAAAAAATCGATAATTGAGGGCGGAGTAAGATTTATGTCACATTATCCAATCGACGCTTGTTTTTCAGCCAATCTATATTTTGCTATCTTCTCTTCCAGTACACAGAAAATTAAACAAAATCCAGGCAACTGATTGCAGAAGAGCCTGCAGGGTTGTGAAACCTTCCAAGGAATCCTTATCAGAAGACACAGATGTAGCAGAGAAATTTTTCAAAGAGACAAGTGTAACAGATGAGATGTGTAGAAGTGTCGGACAATGCTCTGTCTCAGAAGAATGGTCAGATGATGTTGTTCAAGAAATTGGTGAAAATGAAGAAAGTGATACTAAAGCTGTTGATGCAGGTGTTGAGGATCTCAGATGTGGGAGGATTTGTGTAAGGAAGGTCTGAAAGAGCTGATGATAGTAGAGTTAGAGAATTTGTTAGTATAGCAGATGATAAGTTTGGTTCAGAGCAGAATGAGAATGTTAGGGGAAAAATTCCTTTAATTTTCTTAAAAAATCTGGAGACAGGAAACTTCTAGGAGATATTTCTAATGTTAAATACAATTGATTTTTTTTTCACCTTTCTGAAATTATAATGACGGAGAATGTGACTAATAAGGATGCTGCATCTGTTGTATTACAAAATTAGAATTGGTAATCTAATGGAATGTTTCAGTGTTTACAGTTCCATACTTAACCCTTTCCCTCATAGAGGAAACCATGAAAAGACCTATGCGAACAACATAAAACCAGATCAGCCTGCGAGTAACTCGCAGGCTGATCAGGTTTTATGCTGTTCGCTGCTCCTCAGTGGTCTGGAAATGAGGATTTTGTAATTAAATTTGGTAAGGTTTAAGTGTGGCTTTCTGCAGATCAGGCTTTATGTGGTACCTATTGAGTGCGTCAAAATGAGTCTATATGAGGGAAAGGGTTAAACAATTGTTTGTTATAGCCCTGCTTCACAGAAATGTGGGTTATATTGGAATCTGGCTCATCAAGTCATGATATATCCGGTCTCGTCATGTCATGATCCGTCCTGTACTCACATATGAAAACAAGGTGAAATGTAGGGTCAGGGTTTTTCCTTAAGAATCGGAGTAGAAGGCTAATTTTAATTTGTAGGAGCCACGGGGATCTGGGTGTCCTTACATATGTGTGTTTCTTTTTTCTTTGAATTATTCCCCCCCTTTTTTTTTTAAAATTCGGCAAATTTGAGTTGGCCAGGAAAAGATTTAAGATGGTCAAATCTGCCGCCAACCGCATCTTAAAGCAAACCTTATAGGGGTATTAATTATTGTCTGAAGAGATAGTTTTAGTTGAATTTACCTGACCTCCCCTTATCAATAGGTAGGTTGTTGCTTTTGTGTCTTTGTTTTTTTGGGGGGGAGAAGGAGTTGGAGTGGGGGGAGAGATAATTGATGAAAAATTCTGTCCAAATAAGAGTAGCATGACCATATCACCAATATGACTTATTATAAAGATGTATGAGAGGGGAGAAGGTTAATAACAGATCCTGACCATGCCTTATGCATGTTTTTATTAATGAAATGCCCATGAACTTCTGTATCTTATACCCACCAAGTGTTTGAAAAAGATTTGTGAAAATTCCAAGAAGAAACATTTAAACTACTATCAAAGACAAAAAATAAGTAGGGGCATATTTAGTGGGTAAGGTCGGATAACTGCAAACAAACAGTTTCAAGGATAGCCTTGATGTATTCAAATTAATTTGCAGGCCATCCAGTAAGCTACACTATCGGTGCTTCTACCCGGGTACCTCAGTGTACTCGGGGTCTTCCTCCACCTGTAATTAGCTATATGATTGAAATACTATAGCAGTGAAGGTAAACCCCAATACAACAACAACTAAGTTGACTGTGGGTATATTAATCACATCAGCAACAACTGGTTAGAATTCACTGAGCTTCACATCAAATTACTTTAAAATATGTATATGGGTGCATCATCATCTGCATGTATATGCTTCTGTTTGTTAAGTACAATTTTTGTTAGTACATTTTAAACCTTGTTAAGTATAAGTTTTGTTAGTACATTTTTAACCTTGCTCAGTACAATTTGTCACATTTTAAACCTTGCTCAGTACAATTTGTCATATTTTAAACCTTGCTCAGTACAATTTGTCACATTTTTAACCTTGCTCAATACAATTTGTCATATTTTAAACCTTGTTAAGTACAGTTTGTCACATTTTAAACCTTGTTAAGTACAGTTTATCACATTTTAAGCCTTATTTAGTACAATTTGTTGCAGTTTAAACCTCCTCATGATTATTTTTTGCACAAATTTATGAATTGATGAGTATCAGTATACTGCATTTGAAACAATGGAGTATTATATGCTGTGCCGAATATAGAGTCTGAGCTACAATATTTATAGGAAAAACAAAGAAGACCCTGATCAGGCAGCTCCAGGAAGGATCAAGTCTGCTCTGTTTGTTAAGGTGTCAGTTGATGTAAAGGATTACCTGTGCTGTGTAGCCAACATTGTGTTCAGGTCCCTGGCTTCCTTATTGTTATTACTGTAGGAGCATGCTTTGGTTTTACTGACATTCCTGTTGCACTAAAACACAGTATGTTACTGCGTAAACAGACAATGACTTTAAGTAAAGCGCACAATGCACTGAAAGGCTGTCTGCAGGCTTAACATGCTGAACAAGTTATTATCCCCCGCTGAAGGCGTCTGTCTGTCCATCCTTCCGTCCCACATTTTTGTCCTGAGCATAACTCGAAAAGTATTTGAGGTATCAATTTGATACTTCATAGATTAATAGATCTCATTGAGGAGGAATGCAGTGCACATGAATGATAACCCTATCTTTCATAATATTTGAGTTATTGCCCTTTTTTATTTTTCAGGCTTAATTTTTGTCCGGAGCATAAGTCAAAAATTATTTGAGATATCAACTTGAAACTTTATAGGTGGATAGATCTCATTGAGGAGGATTGCAGTGCACAAGAATGATAACTCTGTCTTTCATAATTTTTGAGCTATTGCCCTTTCTTATTTTTCAGACTTAGTTTTTGTCTGGAGCATAACTCAAAAAGTATTACCGGTAAGGGTATCAATGTGATATGTCCTTTGTGGATAGATCTAATTGAGGAGGAGGACAGTGCACAAGATTGATGACTATACCTTTCATAATTTTTAGTTTTTTGGTTTTATGTTTTTTGGAAGTCAAAAATATTTGGGAATTGAAATTCATAGGTGGATAAATTGAGGAGAAGTGCAGTGCACAAGAATGATAACTCTTCCCTTCATAATTTTTTAGTTATTGCCCTTTGTTATTTTTCAGGTTTAATTTTTGTCACAGTGACCTTGACATTTTACCTGTGGACCTCGAAAAAGGGGAAGATGTAGGTCTTCACATGAGTTTCATATCTTTAATCACTTAAAACATTAGCCTTCATTATCATATTTTTTAGCTTGACTATTTGAAGAATATGAGAGCTATTGTAGTCGCCCTTGAGTCGGCGTTGCAGCTTTTGGTTAAAGTTTTGCATGCAAGTTACTGTCAACCTTATATCTCAATAACCATTTATGGTATTGACTTGAAAGTTTATAAATATGTTCAGGGGCATCAGACAACCAAGGTAGATAACACTTGACTGAATTTAATTTGAATTATGGCTCCTTTTTAAATTTTGGTTAAAGTTTTGCATGCAGGATACTCTCATGCTTATATCTCAGTATCCAGGCATACAATTAATTTGAAACATCTTTAATATGTTTAGGGGTATCATACTTTCATGGTAGATAACTCTTGATAGAATATGTTACAAATTATGGCCCTTTTTAACTTAGAAATTTTGGTTAAAGTTTTGCATGTAAGGTACTTTCATGCTTATATCTCAGTATCCAAGCATGTGATTGATTTGAAACATCTTAAATACATTTAGGGGTACCATGCTATCAAGTTAGATAACTTTTAATTTAATATATTACAAGTTATGGCCCCTTTTTTAACATAGAAATTTTGGTTAAAGTTTTGCATGCACAGTGTTATTGTGCTTATGTCTCAGTAACTAGGCATGGGATTGATTTTAGACTTCATAAAAATATAAAGGGGGATCAGACTATCAAGTTATATCATTTTTGACTATTATTATGTACAGGGTATGTGAAGGGCAAGAATTGAAATAGATTTCATTTGATTTACCAACAAGCATTTTGAATAGTCGAGCGGGCTGTCCTCTGACAGCTCTTTTTTTTTTTAAATTTCTACTTTTTAACACATCTTCTAACAAGCAAGCATTCGGTGGGGGATGGCCATGTCAACATGGCTCTTGTACATGTAATTCTAACTCAAGCGTTTAAGCAGGGTTGTTCTTGATAGAGGCAAAGGTAATGTAACGGCATTATATGCATTTTCCTGCAACTCTAGTTACTAGTAGTCAGCTGAAATCGCGCTTCGTTTCATGACAAACCCACAGGCAGTCTATCAGTGCGAGCACTTTGATTTGTTTCATTACAATCATGAGTGTGGTACCATTCATAAAATCACATAGCAGTAATATGCAAATGAGTCGGAGGGATACAAAATGGTGAAAACAATGGGGTAATTATGCAAATCAACGATGCCTGCTTTCGAATTACTGACACTTAAGACTGGCAGCTACAGCCAGTCTAAAAACTCCCAGCTTCACTTAGTAAAGTAGATGCTATATAAACATCACATGTGGTGTCCTATCTCATCGCATTTTACAAGAAATTCAGTATGTTTTCATATTGTGAATGAAGGCAGGTAACGGTAAATATCATCATCGGTGATGGCTCTAGTTTTATAAGGTCTAGGTGAGTTCCAATATGAATTTGTGACATAGTTTTCTATGTGTTATAATATGTGCTTATTGAGGACTGGCTGTCTCAAATTTAAAGCCAATTTACCTCTCAGTATTGTATGAATATGATAGTCACTGTAAGGCGAATATTTCTGTTATGAAAGTCAATGTAAAATGAATATTTCTGTCATGAAAGTCATGTAAGATGAATATATCTGTTATGAAAGTCAGTGTAAGATGAATATATCTGTTATGAAAGTCAATGTAAGATGAATATTTCTGTCATGCATCATAGTTGCTGTAAGATGAATATTTTTGTTATGAAAGTCAATTTAGATGAATATTTTTGTTATGAAAGTCAATGTTAGATGAATATTTTTGTTATGAAAGTCAATGTAAGATGAATATTTCTGTTATGAAAGTCAATGTTAGATGAATATTTTTGTTATGAAAGTCAATGTTAGATGAATATTTCTGTTATGAAAGTCAATGTAAGATGAATATTTGTTATGAAAGTCAATGTAAGATGAATATTTTTATTATGAAAGTCAATGTAAGATGAATATTTTTGTTATGAAAGTCAATGTAAGATGAATATTTTTGTTATGAAAGTCAATGTTAGATGAATATTTCTGTTATGAAAGTCAATGTAAGATGAATGGTCACTGTCCGCTGAATGATTTTGTAAGGTGAACATTTCTGTTACCAAAGTCTCTGTTAGATTTATATTTTTGTTATGATAGTCATTGTAAGGTTTTTATTTTTGTTATGTAGTGTGACCTACAGGTGCTGAGTTTATTTGTCAGGAAACATAGGCTTCACCAACATTAATGATGGAGAGTAGATTTTTTTTTCTAAATTTCTACCGATCATCTGTGAAGGAGCTGCTTTAAGGTATGTTGTGATATATCAGAAGAATGTTTTATTATGATAGTCACTTAAGGTTGTTTTTTATATGATGTTATATGATATATTGTTGATATTCACTGATGGATTTATATTGTTAGATAGATGTTATTGTAAGGTTAGTAGTTTTGTTATGATAGTCGCTGTATTAGAATATAGTTTTGTATGATATCATGTTAGGGAATTATTTGAAGAAAGTCCCAGTATGAATATTTTGTATTTAAAGTAAGTTTGTATGATGTAAGGTAAGGGTATGTAAGAGAAAGTTTGTGATGAGAGAGAGTTTGATAAAAGAGAGAATTTATGATAAGGGAGACTGTGTTCAATAAAAGAGAGAAAGTTTGTAATAAGGGAGAGAGTGTGATAAAAGATAGAGTTTGTGATAAGGGGAGAGTTTGATAAAAGATAGAGTTTGTGATAAGGGGAGAGTTTGATAAAAGAGAGAAAGTTTGTGATAAGGGGAAGAGTTTGATAAAAGAGAGAGTGTGTGTGTTTGTGATAGAGAAATCCCCTTTCTAAAACATATTAGGTGCTCAAATGTTTCTTGTAATTATTTTTGAAATCTATTTTCAATGAAGAAGTGTTGTGCATTTTACTTGCTAAAATCCATCATCTTTTTGTGTGTATTTATTTTTGATGTTTAGTTAAATGTTAGATTTTTTATAGCTATACCAAAGAAATGGTAAAAAAAAATTTAATTCTTATTTTTAGTTGTTCAGCTGTTGTATTTTGATTTTAGCTTACCTAATCATAAAGAACTAATGTTTGGCAATTATGATTATTTGTTACATATCAATTTCTTATATTTCCATTGTTTACTGTTAATTGGTAATCACTGTAGCTCCCTCTTCTTTAATTAAATTTTACTTCAACTTGAAGACTGCAAGGTAATGTCTTATACATAGGAGTACTGGTGTCATGTGTTTGAATTATCAAATAAGTAAATGAAAATGATAGCAGTAGCAGCAGATATTATTATACTTAATAATATTTAGTTTATGGCCAGAAGATCTAATCTGCGTTGAATTGTGATAAACATGAATCAGTTAAATATGATTTGAAGGTATATTGTGATATATCAGTTGAATATGATCTGAAGGTATATTGTGATATATCAGGTGAATATGATTTGAAGGTATATTGTGATATATCAGGTGAATATGATCTGA
Source organism: Solen grandis (assembly GCA_021229015.1). Taxonomy (NCBI): domain Eukaryota; kingdom Metazoa; phylum Mollusca; class Bivalvia; order Adapedonta; family Solenidae; genus Solen; species Solen grandis. The sequence continues at coordinate 41,645,297 of CM037794.1, forward strand.
AGGTATATTGTGATATATCAGGTGAATATGATCTGAAGGTATATTGTGATATATCAGGTGAATACAATCTGAAGGTATATTGTGATATATCAGGTGAATACAATCTGAAGGTATATTGTGATATATCAGGGGAATATGATTTGAAGGTATATTGTTGAAGGTATATTGTGATATATCAGGTGAATAATCTGAAGGTATATTGTGATATATCAGTGAATAATCTGAAGGTATATTGTGATATATCAGGGAATATGATCTGAAGGTATATTGTGATATATCAGGTGAATATGATTTGAAGGTATATTGTGATATATCAGGTGAATATGATCTGAAGGTATATTGTGATATATCAATATGATCTGAAGGTATATTGTGATATATCAGGTGAATATGATTTGAAGGTATATTGTGATATATCAGGTGAATACAATCTGAAGGTATATTGTGATATATCAGGTGAATACAATCTGAAGGTATATTGTGATATATCAGGTGAATATGATCTGAAGGTATATTGTGATATATCAGGTAAATATGATCTGAAGGTATATTGTGATATATCAGGTGAATATGATTTGAAGGTATATTGTGATATATCAGATGAATATGATTTGAAGGTATATTGTGATATATCAGGTGAATACGATTTGAAGGTATATTGTGATATATCAGGGGAATATGATTTGAAGGTATATTGTGATATATCAGGTGAATATGATTTGAAGGTATATTGTGATATATCAGGTGAATATGATCTGAAGGCATATTGTGATATATCAGGTGAATATGATCCGAAGGTATATTGTGATATATCAGGTGAATATGATCTGAAGGTATATTGTGATATATCAGGTGAATATGATTTGAAGGTATATTGTGATATATCAGGTGAATATGATCTGAAGGTATATTGTGATATATCAGGTGAATATGATTCAAGGTATATTGTGATATATCAGGTGAATATGATTTGAAGGTATATTGTGATATATCAGGTGAATATGATCTGAAGGTATATTGTGATATATCAGGTGAATATGATTTGAAGGTATATTGTGATGTATCAGGTGAATATGATCCGAAGGTATATTGTGATATATCAGGTGAATATGATTTGAAGGTATATTGTGATGTATCAGGTGAATATGATCAGAAGGTATATTGTTATATGTCAGATGAATTTGATCTGAAGGTATATTGTGATATATCAGGTGAATACAATCTGAAGGTATATTGTGGTATATCAGGCCCCATGTTCTTGAGCAAATTTGAGTACCACACTCAAATCCCTATTGAGACTCAATGGTATATTTTGAGTTTGAGTATAAAATATAAAAGCTCTTAACCAGAGACCAAAGATGTGCAAAGTGAAAATTTGCAAGTATCAATTTATTTAATTAATGGAATTACCCAATCAGAACATATTTTACATTTGTGTATTTTTTTTTTTTTAATTAAAAAAAATATTTTCGGTGTCAGCGTCACGTCAACCAATTTTTAGACTTTATGATCAATCAGCCCACCACTAAAAATACATGATTATGCAATGTTGTTGGTGTTTCTATAACAGTCTGTGTTGAACATTTCAACATTATTAGCACTATTAAACCTACTAGTCTAATGAACATATGACCCCAGTCCCCACCCAGGGGCAAGAATTTTTCAAGTTCTTCCTAGGCCCAAAATAATGGTACAACCCAGGAACAGTGGAGACGAAGCAATGTAAGTTGGATTTTCTTGTCTCCCAATCAGCGTAAATGAAATCGATTTATGTTTTATATTGAATCTTTGAATATAGTTTATGAATGGGAATTGTACAGACTGCAAGAGAGTTTTAAAATGTTTTGTTTTATTGCTGTTGTTGCTTTATTACTTTTTCAAGAAATATAATCGATATTTTAATTTTTATACTGAGTTATCTTTTGATTTTTTAGTGATCATGCATGCTATTGTTTTATATTCTTTTATTATTTAAACCTATTATCAATTGTAACATATCTTTATATTTACGATTCCCAACTGCTTGATTGTGCTTAATATAAATAATGATGATTATTATATTCATTTCCTGTTGTTCTTGTACTGCCGGCATACTGTTGTAGACTAAGAGAGTACCGTGGTCCATCACAGATACAGAGGTCTTGGGTTCAATCCCAATTAGATGAATTTTTTTTGTCCAAGCTAGAATCTGTCAGGACGGTTAAGTATAAGTTTTTAAACTTAATTTCCAACTGATTTTAAAGAAAGTAGACATTATGTCTAAAAATATCAAAGAATATATATAAAGCCCACAAATGATGGACATATTGTAGGACGTTTAACCGATTCAAGCAAAAAGTCATTAAGCGATGTCGGATGTGTATTCAGCCTCTAGATCTTGACCTATTTACAGGTGGTAAAGAAAAGAAATGAGAGAGGTTATAGAATCAATTTATATCTTCATACAATAAGGGTCAAGATGAAACTGGTTTCTTTTCACATTCCTGATACGACCAGAGATACACCCATATTAGGGGCCGTCGTGGCCGAGCGGTTACAGTCGTGGACTACAAATCTCTCAGCCCCTCACCACTGTGGGTTCGAATCCCGGTAGAGACTTCGGATTTTTCATGTGAGGAAGCTTTCCAGCTGGCTTTCGGTAGGTCGGTGGTTCTACCCGGGTACCTCTGTGTACTCGGGGTCTTCCTCCACCTGTAATTAGCTGGACGTCGCTATATGATTTCAATACTATCGCAGCGACGATAAACCCCAATACAACAACAACAACACCCATGTTAGGATGTACTATAATATAAATCAAGCCTTACACAAGACGGCCATTCTCACAATTGGTATATGATATGAATAATGGCCTCATCCAATTTATAAACATATCGAGGGCGGACTGCGAAACTATTGTTAAGTGCATAAATGACGAGGGAGGCCGAACAGTTCCACGGTCAGCCCTCGATGTAGAGAAAAATTCTGATCATCCTCGGGGAAGGGGGTGTCGCGTGTACGATCTCCTGCTACAACATGTCACAAACAGTACTAATGACACCCTGCTTGGGGCTGTTCATAAGTACTAATAAGAGGTTGTATATGATTCTCAATATGATAAGTCTGCATTTAAGTTACGGACACAAGTAATGGATTATATTTAAGTTTTTTCACAAGTTGGTCTAGTGTTTTGTTAATACGGGTATATCTGACTGTTAAATGTGTATCACGTGATGTATACTGCAGTGTGGCAGGGATATTTATCTGCCTTTAAATCGTGTCCATGCGAAGTAAAGCCCCACATTCGGCTATTCAAGCTCATGTTCTCGCCTCGAAATAAATCTTAAAACATCTTTTAAAACCAATAAACAAGTGTTATCATAGACCGAATAAAGCAATTTCTTACTTCAGATTGGTTCTGGGATTTGATTCTGGTCCATGGACGAATGATTAATTTTGCTGATTTACTTTGCCCATTGCCAATGTGGGCTTGAGTACCTGTCTGGTCAGCAGCCCCGATGTCTGAGTGGTTAGAACGTCCGCCGCCGAATGGGGAGGTTGTGGGTTTGGGCCCCCGGCCGCGACATACCATTGTCGGTAAAAGCTCCATTGTCTGGCACTTAACATAAAAAGGTAGTTAAAAGACCAATTTAGCGTAATGTGACTTAGCGTGGTATTATGCCACCCATCTATGTTTGTCTAAGTTAAGTAGACATAATCTCTAAGTGACTGAAATACTGTCGGAGGGTCGTTAAACCCAATATCAATCAATCAAACAAACAAACAAACATGTCTGGTCACTCGGAATTTTCATGCAGGTTGGTGGTTCTACCCGACCGCCCTGTTTCGTGCTATCCTTCAACTCGAAACTATCTGAATGCCGCTGTGCAGCGACGGTAAATCCCGATAGGTTGAATGTAACGAACCTTTAGCTCCACTAATTATTTTGTGTAAATCTGTGTTTTTTAGATTTATCGCCGGACTATACATGCATGTCAGCATAAATAGATACGCAACGATTATTTTTCTACACTAACAAACAATATAAAGCAATGATGTTTTTTGTCAAAGTTATTCCTTTTTAAAATATTTCTTGTATATTCGAGAGTGACCAGTTATGAATGACGCATCTCAGTACAATAAATTTATTGGTGTAGTCTGACCACAGTCGACATATTTGTCGACTGACTTGTGTATAATGATTTGACTTGACTATTTGAGTTTACCGTCTCTTCAACAGTATTTCAGTCATATAGCGACATCCAGCTAATTACAGGTGGAGGAAGACCCCGAATGCACGGAGGCATCCGGGTAGAACCACCGACCTACCGCAAGCCAGCTGGAAGGCTTCCTCACATGAAAATCCGAATGACCCTGCCGGGATTCGAACCCACGCGGTGAGGGCTGAGTGAGTGTTAAAGTCAGCAACTTTACCCTCTCGGCCACAGTGTGGACAGTAGAGAAAGAAGTGTGTGTGCGTGGGGGTTGGGGTGGGGTGGCTCCGTTTCTTAGTGTTTATACTCGCAGACATACTGTCAACTGTCACTGAGCCCCCCACAGCTGTAGGTTCAAGTCATGTTGTCAATTTTTCATGCGGGGAAGCTTACCCGGTGGCTAGATCTACCCGGCACTCACTTCCTTCGCTGTAAATTATCATAATGTTACTGCCAAATGGTTCCATTAAAGGTTAATTGTAAACCATTTATTCTGTCTGTCTGTCCTTGAATATGGCCCAAAAGTGCTAAACTTTCACATTCAGGGGAAGATAACTCAAAAAGTAGGACGGTGACCCCCAATTTCTTTGATAAAAAATGTTTCTTTTATGATTCTCTATAACCATGCAAAGTTAGAAAAAATTCTATTGAACAGTTTAAATTTTCCTTCTTTGTCTATATAGAAAATGTAGCAAACTATCACATACGCCGTAAGTTTCTTTTTTTTATTTTCCCAGTTGCCCTTCGCCGAGATAGTATTAAGGTCATTTAGTGTATAGCGACTTCCAGCTAAATACGGGTGGAAGAAGGCGAGAGTGAACTAAGACATGCGTGTAGAACTACCTACCTACCATAAGCCATCCCATAAAACAATCCGAGTGACTCTGTCGGATCTCAAACCTATATCTGGGAGAGGCTAAGTAATTGTGAATCAGACACTATAACCACTCGGTAATGATGATATGATTAATGTAAAAGCTTAAAACAGAGGTTTTGTTCAGTGATGTTCAAACATTTATCACTTTTATCGGAATACATTCTAAAAGACAGATACACGCTATACGTACTTTTTAAGCACTTTTAATGAACTAAACAGTACTGAATGATTTATGTTTAAAGATAGGAATAGTCACATAAATGTACTTGATAGTTAGTTTTAATTTTCTTTCAAATTCGGGCCATTTTTCATACACGGTTGATGACCTTCATCCAAATTTGACATTTAAGGTATCCCCTAATATAGTTTGTATGAAGATCAGTCAGCCTCAATGACGGTGGAAAAGAAGTTAATTATATGAGTCACACTCCTGTGATACTTACATAGTAAAAGTTTAATAGAGCATGCAATGACTTTCAAAAATCTAAGCTTGTGATTCTTTTCATTCATTTTATGCAATGACTTTCATAAATCTAAGCTTGTGATTCTTTTCATACGTTTTAACGAGATAAGCCCTATGGGGGTTTCTCATTCTGTGTTTGCAACCTTTTAACGGAGACCACGAAGTGACACTGTATTTTTTTTGTTGTGTCTTACATACATTTTATTTGCAAATTACGGGAAAAAATGCAGGTTCCAACTGGCAACTAAGATAGAATCAGGGGCTGTATTCATAAAGCGCCTTAATTAGTATTTAAGGAAAATAATTCCTTAACTGGAATAAATCTCCTAAGGATTTTTATAGATAAGAAATTAGGAAATTCCTAATAACCAAGGGAAACCTATGTGAGTTTAAGGAATATTTTAGAAACTAAGTGATTTTTTCTCCTAAGGATCTTTATGAATACAGCCCCTGTGCTCTATTTTTAATCCTTGTCTAGGACTTAGTCTATATTTTTTAATCTTAGAGAAGACATTGATCAAGATTTCGTATTTTTGAAAATTATTTCTCAGGTATATAATTACGAAATAGAATAAATGTGTCACATGTTATTTGAGGGGATAGTTTCGTCTTTCCACAGTGTTACCGCATTATCCATTGTTATAATATAAATTCCATCCATATTTTCAGCTCCTCATGTTCTTTTCGACATTGTCTATTATTTCAACAAAGGAAAGCATGGGTGTTTCAAATCTTCGTGTTTATTTTTTGTGTCAAATAATAAAGGAAAAAAGTATGAAACACGACACCAACATTTGATAGAACGATACGTTTTTTTTTTTTTTGCTTTTTTTTTTTTTTTAGTTTGTGTGTGTATGTGTGTTGTTTTTTTCCATCGAAATATGTGAAAGTGTTAGGCCTTTTCTCGTACATAGAAATCTTCTTACAATGCTGAATAAGAAGAACCTTCAAAGTTCGCATCACTAAGATTTAGCCAGTCTCGAAATTTTAGCTGAATCATTTCTGAATAATTACTGTTTTTGTTTTGAGAGTGAGATATTTGAAGAAGAAGAAGAAGAAGACAAAACAAAACAAAAAAACGGTTCAAACAATCTATGAAAATAAGCTTTACGGACTAACGCTATTGTATCATAAACACTTCTTTTATGTCAATTATACATGTATATTCCTCTAGGCGGATCCTGGGATTGGACCAAGTACTTGGCATCAGGGACGCATCATAATCAAGCACATTAAAGCGAGTATTATTTGTCTCACGTCATACACATGTGGTAAGTATAGCAGCATTCTTAATGTAAAGTCCCTGTAATGGTTCCGCTACGTTTTGGACCACTTATCAACTACCAAGATAACCAAGTACCCTTATGAACCATTAGAAAACCTTGGTTATCTCAGTGAAAGGTCATGAGGTCCGAAATGCAGCGGAACCATTACATGGACTTTACTTTAAATAGTTTTGTCTTTCACTTAAATCATACTTCACCAAAAAACAATGCCGCATATTAGACTATACAGTGTTGATAAATTATGTGCCTGTCAAGTTCATATGTATTTGTCATGTGCTGAAAACAGAAGAAGTGACATACAGTTTTAGGAGTTTCTCACACATTTCTGTTACACTGTGTAGGATACACTATGGAGAAGGTAAGTTTACGAATTTTATAGTTAAGAGAGTAAAAACGTATGTATATTGTGAATTACGAATTTTAAGGATAAATCAGTTCCTATTTGTTATTGCCCCGTTTTTTGTAACATTTTATCAATTTGATCTATTTGAAAGGCCATTGTGACTCTGTACAGAGGTAACCTATTAACTGGTGAATATTCAGTAAGTTATATCCAAGCATTTTGAAGCTGACGATTTAATTGACTAATCAAATGTCACTTTGAGTCGACATTTGGAGCTTGTCAAAAGATCCTATCCAGCGAGCGTTAGTTAGGATATGGTTTAAATGAGATTGAGAGATAAACCTGTCTTAAGCGGACAGTCTAGGGGGTGAGCAATGTGCAAAAATGGATTTTTAACCCAGGTGAATATTAGTAAGTGAAAAAAGTAAGGTCACTTCTTTATCGGAATCTCAAAGGAGGCTGCTTAGTACAGGTTGTCTCTAACACAAGTGAAAAAAAAATGTTTTCAAAGAGAAAGTGACGTACAAAATATCGTATTGCCGCTGAATATATCTTCCACGTGGAAGCCAATCCTGATGGTAGCATTGTTGCTCTCTTTTTTGGCGTAAAATTCAAAATCGTCCAGTTATGGCGAACTTAATGATGTTTGCAACGGTGCATCTGGTTGGTTCTGACGCTTATTTTATTGGAAGAATATGGATATTCTTGTGTGTGTGTGGAAAACTATACAAATAGTAATACATTGGAAAAGATAAAATAGTTTATTTGATAGATAGACGGATATATATTTTGTTTGCAAATCTGATTGCCCTATATATATATATATATATATGATAGGCCCATGAAGTATAGTTTTTTTCGTTTAATATGGCATGACAGTGCATTTTTATATATCAGAAACAAAATTTTAGCAGGTTTATCTAATGCGAGCAAACAAGAAACAAACAAACAAAAAAACAAACACACACAAAAAACATATTACTTTAGTCTTTCTCTGTAGCTGAAATGATACGTAATAAAAGGAGAAAACAAATAAGAAGATCAACGGAGATGGTATAATTTTATATGTCCATAATATATGATTGTACCTGGATAGCGTTATGGTAATGTTCTTCTTCTCTTCTCAATATTGCGGCCCGGATTCGATTCTTTCAGGCTCGTGGGTTTTCTCCACATAATATTGACCCACTGTCAGCACACTTTAGCTCGTGTGCACTTGTCATTTCTCTCATAATTAGAGCTAGATCGATGACAAGTACACAAGATATAGTGTGCAAATATTAAAACTGATTTGTTTGCTAAATATCGAATTATCTGAATATTTCTATATCTAAAAACGCTCGAAATGCTTGTTGGTTAATCAAATGAAATCTATTTCCATTCTTGCCCTTCCCATACCGTGTATATAATAATAGTCAAAACTGATATATCTTGCTAGTCTAATATCCCTGAATATGTTATGAATTCTTAAATCAACCTCTTGCCTAGTTACTTTGGCATAATAAAACATAATGACACTGTGAATGCTGCATGCAAAACTTTAACCAAAATATCCAAGTTAGGAAAGGGCCATAATTTGTTTTTTTTTTAAGTCGATACAATAAATGAATAAATGATATCTGAGAAATAAGCTGGCTTGCATGTACAACTTTAACCAAATTTTCTTTCGCATGCAAAACTTTAACCAAAATATTTAAGTCAAAAAGTGGCCATATCTGCATAAAATTCAGTCAAAAACTATCTGTTTCTATAGTATGATACCACTTAACATATTAAAGAAGTTTCAAACCAACCCTTTGGCTGGTTACTGAGATATAAGCATGAACATCCTTCCCTGTATAACTTTAAACAAAAAGTTAAAAAGGGGTCATAACTTTTAATATATTCTTTCAAGACAGTATGATACCCCGAACATGTTAAAGATGTTTCAAATCAATCCCATGTCTGGTTTCTAACATATAAGCATGTACATTGCATGCAAAACTTTAACCAATAATACAACATTTCTACCAGGCAGAGTTATGGGTATTGTTTACTGTACAGATCCTACTTGCAATCATATTATGTTCCAAGTTTCATGTTTTTACCTTCATTTGTTTACGAGTTTTGCTCATGAGAAAAAAAAAGGACTTGGTAGAGTTATGGTTCTTGGTCACTGCACTGTTCCTAGTTGTCATATATATATGACACAGATCTCGGGGCATAATGAGTATTTTAACGATTTTCATCGGTAGATATTTCTATACTCACGGAAAAATAATTACGCAATATTGTTTGTTTAGATGACAACTAGCTGAAACATACACTTGGTATTCACGAAATTCCAATAAAGTATTCTAACTTTATTGCAGTTTCTTTGATATACAGGGACTGTCCCGATATTCTGTGATAATACTGTTTAAAAGCTTACATAAATAGGTACGGATTACAGATTTTTTTTTTTTTTTTACAAAATTCCATAGAAAAAATATCAACAAATAACAAAATGTGAATCGCGGCGCGCGTCAAACGCCCAAGACGAAACACGCCAATCTCAAAGTACCATTCCATGCGCTTACGGTGCCGTTTTATCCATGATTCATCAAAAACAGTCTGTCTTTAAAAAGACTTGAAAGCGGCGGTTGACGATAAAATATTACGAACTGTAAGTCTCGTATCAGCATTTATACAATCTCTTACCAGGTCACACAATTCCTTACTGATGGAGATCGGTCTTTCTCTTCGTTTTTTTTTTTCTTAGTTTCGTCTTCTGTACTGCAGATTTCTTATTTCCGACAATGCCATTTGCAAATAAGTGCTTGCAATAAGTTGCTTAACTGTTCTGTTCGGTGCATTTGTTGCATAGTCATCACAGGTGTTATCCAGAAGGCCGCACAAAACTGGATAATTGTCCGCTGCCCGCGCGTTCTTCGGACGTTGCCATTATAAATTTCCTATTTTCTACCAGGAGTTTCCATTTTTCAGTTCCTCATTCGTTTCTGATGTTTTTAAATTTTTTTTTTTTTTTTTTTTTGAGATGATGTTATCATATCAGCAGAGGAAATCAACGTGATTTTTGGCAGACACAGCGTCACATATTTGAAATATGCATTATTTATTCAAACATATACAAAACAATATGCGGATAATTTGAAAAGCGCCGGGAATTCAGACCTATGTCTTAAATATTGCCAATTTAGATGTAATTAGAGTAAATATTTCATAAATGACATAATGTAATGTAAAATAATAAATTCATAGATTATATAATATTATGTAAATTTCAATGTAATGGCGTTAAAATGAAGCGTCTATAAAATTTGTCACGGAATTTTGGGACAGCCCTCGTATATAACGTTATTTTATCAAAACACTTCTCTTAATGTACATTATGACATATTCCGGGCTGAACGTTATAAATACCTGCTCATTCACCGTCTCCGTATGACTGAAAGACGGTGCGCTTTATTACAATGATGTTTACACCACCGATTGCGGAGTATGGGACAGATACAGAGTTGTAATCTTAATAGATGCTTATTATGACTTCATATGCTGAAATGCTTCACAGATAATGCATACATGTACACCACATTACCGTTCGACACTCTCCATTACTTGAATCCCAATCAACGCCGCTATCTTTTTTAATGACTTCCTCTGATGAATGCTTCACATAAGTTGTTCATCATATTATTTCCATTACTTAACCATCAGCCGCATATTTTAAGATAATTTTAGTTACATGTAGAAATACATGTGGACTAGCTTTACCTTTTCTGGAAGGAACTGCTATCGATATACAATAGTGAGATGAGATATACAAACGTGATCGATGCATGTGCCGTCCATCGAGACGGGCGCGCGCGCGCGCGTGTGTGTTACTAGGAATGTTTAATTGTTGTTATTAAATGGTACATGTAATTGCAACAAACTCCAAACTGTTAATCAAAATCATTACTTTCACGACGTTACAAGTCCATGTCTTCAGGTAAATTTCCAAATTTCCAGATACAATCTGTTGGCAAACACGCACAATTTATGCATATGAGCATCGCCAATCGATGCATGATATGCACATTGCAGGCTTCATATTTGTTGCAAGATTGATAATAATCGCCGAATATATAGATATGTGAAATGTTTTGCTCTTGTCATATATGCACTAAATGTAAATGATTCATGACAAAATATTTGATGGTTTTACCTACAGTTAGTGTGTGTCTAACAATGTGTAGTTAATGTGTGTCTAGCAATGTGTAGTTAATGTGTGGCTAACAATGTGTAGTCAATGTGTGTCTAACAATGTGTAGTTAATGTGTGTCTAACAATGTGTAGTTAATGTGTGTCTAGCAATGTGTAGTTAATGTGTGGCTAACAATGTGTAGTTAATGTGTGTCTTACAATGTGTAGATAATGTGTGTCTAACAATGTGTAGTTTATGTGTGTCTTACAATGTGTAGTTAATGTGTGTCTAACAATGTGTAGTTAATGTGTGTCTAAAAATGTGTAGTTAATGTGTGTCTAACAATGTCAGCACCTACAGTTAACGTGTGTCTAACAACGTGTAGTTTAGTGTGTGTGTGTAAAGTGAGTAATTATGAGTGTCTGACAATGAAAAGCTTATGTGAGTCTAACAATGTCAGTACCTACAGTTTACTTGTGTCTAACATTGCATAGTTACGTGTTTCTAAAAATGTCAACACCTACAGTAAACGTGTTTATGACAATGTGTCTTCCGAAAATGTTGTCCTGGAGTTAATCGTCACTGCCCCAGGTCGTCTGTCATATAGTGACGTCCAGCTAATTACAGGTGGAGGAAGAACTTGAGCGTACACCCGTGTAGAACCATCGACTTTTCCCAAGTCAATTGAAAGGCTTCCTCACTTGATAATTTCGAGTAATTCTACCGGAACTCGAACTAACAGCGGTTAGAAGCGAAGTGATCCGAAAATATGTGTGTGTCAAGAATTAACATGACGTCAGATCGTCTTAGTATTAATGCGATCCAAATATTGACCAATCGTAGACAAGGAAAAGGTGTTTGAAAATTATATATGTACATCACATTTAAATATGTACGACGGGTGTTCGAAAAGGTTTGAAAATGAACTGTTTTCTCCGAGATGTTTAAAGTTGGTATAATTTTTGATTACCTTCGAAATAGTCCCCGTTTGCCAGAACACATTGCTTCAATCTTTGAATGCATTTTTAAACGGCGGATTGCCGCCGTTTTTAGTAGCCACAAACGCTTAACAGACCTTGCTGACCTTGCTGATTTGCATATTCGACATGACAAGTTAAACTGTACCTCTCCGCGCTTAGTGCAGATCTATGCATTGCGATTCTGCACTAACGAATACGAGTAGAATATGCTACAGAGACGTTTAATAATAACCGTATCCGCTTTTTATGTGTTCTTGTTTGTAAACATATTTTCTTTTACCATTATTTTACTCTGTAAACATCCATCTTAAGCGTGAACAATATATCCGTGACATTTATGAACAGCAACCCAAAAGATCTACTCCTGTAATACTCCTGTAAAAATAAAAAAAAGTAGCGCTTCGCATGTTTGTAATTAGTCAAAGTAGTTCATGCGTAATTTTGTATGATAGCGAGTTAGGTTTCTCCAAGAGCATTTCTTAACTTTGAAATAGATAGGCAAGCATTCAAGTAATTTCAAAAACCAAGTACCTTGTCAATTTCTACACTTAAGTAACAGCAGATAGAATATACATACATCAGGTCCTAGTGAATAATCTACTTTTGAATGACCCTAACTCCGGATTGTTATGAAACAAGCAGAGAGCGGATTCGATTGTCTTTCTAAGCGACTATAGTTGCAGGAAAGTGTGTGTGTGTGTTTTGTTGTTGTTGTTGTTGTTTGCGTCATATGGCTTTTGTCTCTATTGTTTCAATAATTAAGAATTATAGCTTTTTCCTGTTAATCCCGCCACCGTTTATCAGCGCTTTGCGCGCTTTGATTTAAACATGTTTCATACCCATCTTTGGTTACACCAAACTGGTGAACTGTAGACCCTAAAGCAATTTCGGAAAGAGGAAAAACATCACGCAGGGCCAGGTCTGGGCTGTAGAGAGAGTTTGGCAATACGTTGACCTTTTCAGACTTTGTGTACTACAGTTGAAGATTTGTAGGCCGGAGCATTGTCATGTAACCATTGGACATTTTGGATAAGTACTTTTCTCACATTTATTCACAGCTTTTTCAGAACCACATTGGAACAGTAATTTGCACACCTGGAAAATGGCGTAAACCAACCTTGCTGTTAGTGTTTGTTTAACAATAACAAAACATATCCAACACGTATGTTTTTGACGGTTTATGCCCAACTGTCCCACTTTTTGATATTTTGTTTCCCAACTGTCCCACTCAAGATTTTTAGCACCTTGCTGGGTGTGTTTTGATAAGGGATTATAATCTATTTCAAACTACAACACATTAAAATGAATTGAATTTTGTTTCTGATTTTTTTTTTGATTTTGTATTTTAAGAGGTAAAATTTCATGTTTTAGTTATATTGTATTATTTCTTTCTAAAATGTGTTTATTAAGGTCCATTAATTAGGGTTACTAAATTAATTGTAATTTATAGTGTAAACATGCATTCCTTTGATCTCTGGCTTTAAAGCTTCTGCTACTTTTTTCTTTAAATTGTGTTAATTGATTGGTCCAACTAAAGTCCATTTATCCTGTATATATTGCTAAGTGATTGGATTAAGAAATACAAACAAGTCCTTTGATCTAGCAGTTTACTACTTAAGGTAAACAATTTGATTTGAAGTAATTAACATTTTTGGTTATCAATTTATTGTGACTTTCAAACTGTGATATCTCATTAATGAACTGAACTGTATCAGATACAATATATTTACATTCTGATGTAAATGTCTTCATTTGATAGTAAAATTTCACTAAGTAACATCGTCTGAAATTATAAGCTAAAATGGCAAATGCACAAGTGAGTGTGCAGTTTGTCAAGAACCAACGTGGTGGTGATAGTCTGGTTTACAATGGATTCAGATACCAGGTCAAAAACCGAAAACCAACAAGGGTGTACTGGGTCTGTCATGTCCGAACCTGTTCTGCTAAAATCACAACAGCTGACAACATTCCAGTTTCTGTGACCAATACCCATAATCATGCAGCCGAACACATGGAACTGAAGCGCCATGAAATAAATCAACTCATGCGAAAGAGGGCACGCGAAGAAACCACGCCGATTCCGTCAATATATGAAGAAGTCATATCCAGTCTGAGAGACAGAGAATGGGACGAAGATGCAGAACAAGTCTGCAAAGGATTACCAACCTTCCCCTCCACCAAGTCATCTCTATACAGGGAAAGAGGTGCATTGAGACCGGGGATACCAGAGTCCAGGAGTGACATAGATTTGGATGGAAAATGGACTGAAACGCACACTGGTGAGCAGTTCCTACTGGTTGATGAGGCAGAGAATGACAACAGGATGCTGATTTTTGCTACAAGAACAAATCTCCAGCATCTGGCACAGAACCCAACCATATATGGAGACGGAACATTTTATGTGTGCCCAGACATATTCAGCCAGGTCTACACACTCCATGGATATATTGATGGACACATGTATCAGTTAGTGTTTGCCCTTCTGCCTGGAAAAAGTGAAAGGATTTACTGCAGACTTTTTCAACATCTTCAACAGAAATGCAGGGAAATAGGAATGGAACTGGGACCAGACACACTCCTGATAGACTTTGAGGCAGCAACCAAGCAGGCAGCTCGCAGAGTGTTTCCAAATGTGAATGTGAAAGGGTGTTTTTTTCATTACACACAGTGTGTTTGGCGGAAGATACAGAAGCTTGGCTTAGTTGGACTGTATTCTGAGAATGAGGACTTTAAGAAACTAGGAAGAAGAGCTGCAGTTCTGCCTCTAGTCCCCATACAACATGTTGAAGATGTGTGGTTTGTCGCACTGACGGATGCTGAAAATGCAGAGATTCCAGTGGATGTTTCAAGGTTCACAGACTATGTCACTGAACATTGGGTTGAGGGAGACAAGGACAACTGGAACCATTTCGAGACAGAAGGACCAAGAACAACAAACAACTTGGAAGGCTGGCACAACAAACTAAAGAAAAGTATGAGACAGTCACATCCGAACATTTACAAGTTCTTGGAAACAATACAAAGGATTGAAGCTGCCAATGCTATCAAAATTCTTCAGCACAGTGCCGGAGGAGTGAGAGAAAAGAAGAGGAGGAAATACCGACAACTTGAACAGAGACTGTCTGCCCTGAAACACAAGTACATGGCTGAAGAAATCACTGTGATGGAGTATGCCGATTGTGCATCGCATTTGATTCGGTTTGACGAGTAACTCTGTATAGAACAGATCAGTAGGGTGGAATGTCACAGTTGTTTAAATGAAATGCTTGTTTTCAAATTAAAACAAAATACAATAAATTGTACCACATCCGAATATAGCCCTGTCTTTATTTGATTTGTTCATGACACATGAAATAAAAATAATAAATATATGAAAACATAAAGAGTTTGTTTTCTTCATTTCAGAGAGAGAGAGAGAGAATACTGACAACATCCTAAAACATAATAAGTATTATAAATACTTATTATAAATAATTTTGCTAATAGCATATAACTTATTATAAATACTAATGCAATATATTACTAACCATAAATACTATTGCAAATTGCTCTTAATAATATAAGACAATAAGACAAATAATTGCACTGAAATATTCCATCCATTTAGGTAAAGACTATAGTCACTCATCCATGACAGTCTATTGTTATCCAATTAAGCATGATTCCCAACTGTCCCACCTTGATTTTTACTGTTTTATATAAAAGTGGGACAGTTGGGAAGACACCGTTTTTGACATGTATGCTATATATATATATATATATATATACACACCCGTAACGCCTGATATCAGCATCATTTTTTCCAATCATTTTCAACCCAGTGTCTATGAATACACATGAAAGCAATCGAAATTGCCAAACCGGTTTGTGGATAATATTTACAATATACAGTGATGAGTAGTCATCCGTTTCATCTCGTTTGGTCTCGTGACTCGAATATAGAGTGCGTTTGCAAAAGTTTACGAATACCAAATGCTCCTATACAAAAAGCATTGCTGTAAATAAACGACATTTCCTCTACCGCTTGACATAATTAGATTAAATTTGGCAGGGATGATCCATGGGTAAACCTTCATAAAAGTTGCTAAAATAAACTTGATCCATTTAGAACTCTGTTTGCCATGGCATTAGAAAGAAACAAATATGAAAAGTTTAGGAATTGTCTCCTTCAAAACAACTGGTCATATTTCAAACTGTTTTAGTACAGATGTTCCTTGGTTAACCCTCTACCAAGATTGCTAAAATTATTCCGATCTGCAAGAAAACATGGCCACCAGGGGCGGAGCTAATTTGCCTTAAAAGTATATAGTGAAAACTTTAAACGACATCTCCTCTGAAACCGCCGAACAGAATTTGATTAAACTTGGCAGGAATGATCTTTGGGTGAACCTTCACAAAAGTTGCTGAAATAAACCTGATCCATGTAAAACTTTGCATGGCAACGGAAAGAAAAAAAAACAACTTTGAAAACCATCTCCTTCAAAACTACTAGTTAGATTTCAATATGTTTTAGTACAGATGTTCCTTGGGTAACCCCATATTCATTCGAGCGACCAGGGTCTCTATGGCCCTCTTGTTTTTCAATATTTTCTAATATATAGCATTCTCAACCATATCAATATTGTTTATATATATTATAGAGGGCCTTAAGAGTTCATCTTTCGTTATATAACCCTTACAGATGATTTTTTATAAACTGATATGAGCTTAATATTTTGAATAACATTTGTTTGAATTAAAAAATGTCTGCGCACATGGGTATATAAGTATTAGATACTACTGCATTGCAACCACAGATTTTTGTGGTGAGGTCAGGATCTATAATTCTGTGGTGAGGTCAGAATCTATAATTCTGTGGTGAGGTCAGAATCTATAATTCTGTGGTGAGGTCAGGATCTATAATTCTGTGGTGAGGTCAGAATCTATAATTCTGTGGTGAGGTCAGGATCTATAATTCTGTGGTGAGGTCAGTATCTATAATTCTGTGGTGAGGTCAGAATCTATAATTCTGTGGTGAGGTCAGAATCTTTAATTCTGTGGTGAGGTCAGAATCTATAATTCTGTGGTGAGGTCAGAATCTATAATTCTGTGGTGAGGTCAGAATCTATAATTCTGTGGTGAGGTCAGAATCTTTAATTCTGTGGTGAGGTCAGGATCTATACTTCTGTGGTGAGGTCAGAATCTATAATTCTGTGGTGAGGTCAGAATCTATAATTCTGTGGTGAGGTCAGAATCTTTAATTCTGTGGTGAGGTCAGAATCTATAATTTTGTGGTGAGGTCAGGATCTATAATTCTGTGGTGAGGTCAGAATCTATAATTCTGTGGTGAGGTCAGAATCTATAATTCTGTAGTGAGGTCAGAATCTATAATTCTGTGGTGAGGTCAGAATCTATAATTCTGTGGTGAGGTCAGAATCTTTAATTCTGTGGTGAGGTCAGGATCTATAATTCTGTGGTGAGGTCAGAATCTATAATTCTGTGGTGAGGTCAGAATCTATAATTCTGTGGTGAGGTCAGAATCTTTAATTCTGTCGTGAGGTCAGAATCTTTAATTCTGTGGTGAGGTCAGAATCTATAATTCTGTGGTGAGGTCAGGATCTATAATTCTGTGGTGAGGTCAGAATCTATAATTCTGTGGTGAGGTCAGAATCTTTAATTCTGTGGTGAGGTCAGAATCTTTAATTCTGTGGTGAGGTCAGAATCTATAATTCTGTGGTGAGGTCAGAATCTATAATTCTGTGGTGAGGTCAGGAACTATAATTCTGTGGTGAGGTCAGAATCTATAATTCTGTGGTGAGGTCAGAATCTATAATTCTGTGGTGAGGTCAGAATCTATAATTCTGTGGTGAGGTCAGAATCTATAATTCTGTGGTGAGGTCAGAATCTATAATTCTGTGGTGAGGTCAGAATCTTTAATTCTGTGGTGAGGTCAGGATCTATAATTCTGTGGTGAGGTCAGGATCTTTAATTCTTTGGTGAGGTCAGGATCTATAATTCTTTGGTGAGGTCAGAATCTATAATTCTGTGGTGAGGTCAGAATCTTTAATTCTGTGGTGAGGTCAGAATCTATAATTCTGTGGTGAGGTCAGGATCTATAATTCTGTGGTGAGGTCAGAATCTATAATTCTGTGGTGAGGTCAGAATCTATAATTCTGTGGTGAGGTCAGGATCTTTAATTCTGTGGTGAGGTCAGAATCTATAATTCTGTGGTGAGGTCAGAATCTATAATTCTGTGGTGAGGTCAGAATCTATAATTCTGTGGTGAGGTCAGAATCTATAATTCTGTGTTGAGGTCAGGATCTTTAATTCTGTGGTGAGGTCAGAATCTATAAGTCTGTGGTGAGGTCAGAATCTATAATTCTGTGGTGAGGTCAGGATCTTTAATTCTGTGGTGAGGTCAGAATCTATAATTCTGTGGTGAGGTCAGAATCTATAATTCTGTGGTGAGGTCAGAATCTATAATTCTGTGGTGAGGTCAGAATCTATAATTCTGTGGTGAGGTCAGAATCTATAATTCTGTGGTGAGGTCAGAATCTATAATTCTGTGGTGAGGTCAGAATCTATAATTCTGTGGTGAGGTCAGAATCTATAATTCTGTGGTGAGGTCAGAATCTATAATTCTCTATAATTCTGTGGTGAGGTCAGAATCTATAATTCTGTGGTGAGGTCAGAATCTATAATTCTGTGGTGAGGTCATAATCTATAATTCTGTGTTGAGGTCAGGATCTTTAATTCTGTGGTGAGGTCAGAATCTATAAGTCTGTGGTGAGGTCAGAATCTATAATTCTGTGGTGAGGTCAGGATCTTTAATTCTGTGGTGAGGTCAGAATCTATAATTCTGTGGTGAGGTCAGAATCTATAATTCTGTGGTGAGGTCAGAATCTATAATTCTGTGGTGAGGTCAGAATCTATAATTCTGTGGTGAGGTCAGAATCTATAATTCTGTGGTGAGGTCAGAATCTATAATTCTGTGGTGAGGTCAGGATCTATAATTCTGTGGTGAGGTCAGAATCTATAATTCTGTGGTGAGGTCAGGATCTTTAATTCTGTGGTGAGGTAAGAATCTTTAATTCTGTGGTGAGGTCAGGATCTATAATTCTGTGGTGAGGTCAGGATCTATAATTCTGTCGTGAGGTCAGAATCTATAATTCTGTGGTGAGGTCAGGATCTATAATTCTGTCGTGAGGTCAGAATCTTTAATTCTGTGGTGAGGTAAGAATCTTTAATTCTGTGGTGAGGTCAGGATCTATAATTCTGTGGTGAGGTCAGAATCTATAATTCTTTGGTGAGGTCAGAATCTATAATTCTGTGGTGAGGTCAGAATCTTTAATTCTGTGGTGAGGTCAGGATCTATAATTCTGTGGTGAGGTCAGAATCTATAATTCTGTGGTGAGGTCAGAATCTATAATTCTGTGGTGAGGTCAGAATCTATAATTCTGTGGTGAGGTCAGAATCTATAATTCTGTGGTGAGGTCAGAATCTATAATTCTGTGGTGAGGTCAGGATCTATAATTCTGTGGTGATGTCAGAATCTATAATTCTGTGGTGAGGTCAGAATCTATAATTCTGTGGTGAGGTCAGAATCTATAATTCTGTGGTGAGGTCAGAATCTATAATTCTGTGGTGAGGTCGGTCAGAATCTTTAATTCTGTGGTGAGGTCAGAATCTATAATTCTGTGGTGAGGTCAGAATCTATAATTCTGTGGTGAGGTCAGGATCTATAATTCTGTGGTGAGGTCAGAATCTATAATTCTGTGGTGAGGTCAGAATCTATAATTCTGTGGTGAGGTCAGAATCTATAATTCTGTGGTGAGGTCAGAATCTATAATTCTGTGGTGAGGTCAGAATCTATAATTCTGTGGTGAGGTCAGGATCTATAATTCTGTGGTGAGGTCAGAATCTATAATCTGTGGTGAGGTCAGAATCTTTTCTTTCGGAAGGTCTTTAAAATCCACTATTGCACGCAATATAAAATACAAGAACATTCCAGAAAAAATAGAAAGAGACCCCTTCTTAGAGACACCTTCTCTCTTTCGGAAGGTTTATTGCATTTTTAAAGTCTGATAACTTAATGGATCGATATGGTGGTATATTTCTGCCAGTCACTTATCACTTAGCTATGTTGAAACTTTTCTGAAAAATTGTCACATATTCAGTTAGTATCTGGCAAGTAGCAAATTTTCAAGTTATCTACTTAGGTATCTTAACAGGACTTAACTGTCTGTTAGTGCCCACTACTGCCAATCACATATTCACTTATTTTAACTGGATATCATGCCTTTATCCAGATAATTATGTGAAAAATGCTTGTTATCCACATAATTTAACTGACTAACTTGAAAAAAAGGCGAGATATCCAGTTATCTTAAGTGAATATATGGCTGGCAGTAGTGGGCACTAACAGGCAGATTTTTTCTGTTAAGATACCTAAGAGGATAACACGAAGTTTTCTACTTGCCAGATACTAACTGACTATTTGACATTTTTTCAGAAAAGTTTCGACATAGCTAAGTGGATAAGTGGCTGGCAGAAATATGCCACATAATATGATTTTTTTTTCATCTAGCGGCATAATAAGTTAACTTAATTCGTCTGTTCAGTTTTGTGACTTGTCAGTGAGTTTTCTGTAATATTTTTTATTATAATAAAAAAGAGAATTCTAGTTTCAGCCTACTTCTGGATAGAACTCTGTCAGGACTATTTGTATATTTGATGCAAAATATCCTACTTAGTTAATTCATACAAAATACTGTTTATCATCATATACTCGGATATCCGTTTTATAAACAACACATAGACTGTGTGAGTTATAGACGCCAATTAAGTGTAACCCAAATAAAGTATTTTGGACCAGTGAATAGTTATCTAGTAATGTTCACCGAGTTACCACCTTTAGAAGCAAACCGTGAGGTACAGGTACACTACTAGTAGGTTTTTCACTGGGTGTAAAATATACATGTAAAATTAGGTCACTCACACGGTGTAATATTACACCTGTATAGGAAAAAAAAATCGGAATTGTGTGGATGTGGGCGGTAGGCGTTGTCAATGTAATCATAAGATTGCGAAACTCGTATTATTGTAGGTCAACTTCAGTATTTGGCAATCTTGAAACGGTATAGTGTACACAGTGCTCGAACAAAAAATAAAGTAAAAAGTACATCTATTGAACAAACAACAGGGGGAACACACACACACACACACACACACACACACAATAATGTCACAGCAAACCTGTAAACACAGGACTCTACACCAGAAAAAAAGACTCATTTTAATAACCTATAGTTAATAATTTCAGTACTCGATTGTTAACACGAACAGAAAATGATGTTTATCCATGGTCGACGTGAATAACTGGCATAGTTGAATTACATAAGTAAAAGTATTACGTGTCTAGCTAAAATATACTTTTATTGCAATGTGCTTATTCAGTTCTGTGTCAAGACCCATATTTTCAAATTATATCAATTCAATAAACGTTTTTAAAAAGTTCAAAGACTATAAGGCCAAGTTTCAGAGGGCGTCAGTGAAAGAATCGTGATCAAATAGTCACTTATAAATGTATTATATAACAATAATTTACAAAATATGATTCAGAAACAAAATGAATAAGTAGTGGATAAAGGGTGAACAGCGTTTGATAATGTCCTCCTTGTGGATTTCGCAATACTTCGGTTATTTATGTATTGTCCGATGTCAAAAAAATACAAACGCATGGCTTGAATGAAAAACGGGCATTTATTTTAAAGCCATAAACAAAGTAATGTAAAAATACAAACAAGCAAATATAATACTGACAGAGAATGTTTCATAAAAAGAATTCCCGAAAACATATCTGGGTGGACAAAACCGCCACCAGGATAATCCGAAGCCCATTCAGAGAGACCCGGACCACTCGACCAAAAGAAGCTCTACCATGCCTAGTGATAGATAAATAATTGTGGTAGCTAATGGAAAAAAATAAATTAATCAAGAAAAACAGATATGTAAAAAATAACAGAGCAATAACAGAGTACATTACATAATCATACCGCGGCCTTAAACCGTCGGCAAAAGCTTACAGCGGCATAAAGAAAACAAGCGGGTATATAAATGCTGCGGCCCCATACTGATGGCGAAATGAGGTCTTTACAGTGAGTAAAGATAATTGATATAAAATGTAATGTCCTAATACTGTGACCTTGTACCGACGGCAAAATGTGACTGTCTTGCAACAATATATCACCATGTGTAATGCATAATACCGTGGCCTTGTACTGTCGGTAAGAAACGTGTCCTTCATACAACAATATATCAAGATATGAAATGGCATAAAACCGCGGCCTAATACCGTCGGTAGAACCTGTTTTATACAATAACAAAAATTTAAATATAATCGAATGTGAACAGCTGTGTCTTACAGGTAAACGAGGGCAAGTGTCCGAAAATCACTGGCCGAGTTGCCACTTTTACGGACGAACTTTAAATAGGAAGCGAGTTCCCCCCGAAAAACTTAGTCCATAAGACGAAAAAAAAAACCAATTGAAGTAGATGACAGAAATAAATAACCTTTGCCAGAAAGAAATATCGTTATAAAAATTAATGAGAAAATGGCTTCTGCCCACGCCAGAAATTAGAACAATAATTGCTGGTTAGGGATCTGATTGGCTGAGGAGAGTCACGAGATGACTCTCAGTTAACTGATTGGCTAAGGCATCAGATAAGTGGTATGACTAATACCCTTACTAAATATATGACTCATCTATGACTGAAAAGATACGCCCCACTAAAGGACTATGTTCACTATGTGGTGAAAATGGCCTAAGCTCAGATCTCAATGATTTTTGGACAAATAAGAAGCAACATTAGACTGATTTTAAAAAAGACATTAAACATTCTTCTGTCACCATGACAAGAAGGGTTGTAGTAATGTTTTTGTTACGTCTGTCGAAGTTTTCCGAGCTGTAATTTTGTTTTGGGGGTCAATTTAACCTAAATTTGTAAAGATTTCACTATGGTGTGAAAGTGTGTCACGTAAATAAACCGATGGGTTATTCAAGGTCAAAGTCCCAATTTTACATACATTGGTAAAATGTTCACTGTGATGTGAAAGTAAAATGAACTGATGGGTTCTTTAAGGTCAAGGTCACCAACGAAGGTCATAATGGTCAAAAATATGCAAAATCTGATTTTCCGGTGACAGTTTAGCTTAGCCATGGGCTCTCATAAGTACCAGATTTTAGCAGAAATTGGTAAAAACGGTCACTATGATGTGAAAGTATATAAATAAAAACGATGGGTTATTCAATGTCAAGGTCAGCAGTGAAGGTCAAAATTGTCATAAATATGTAAAATTCTGATTTTCCGGTTGATAGTTTAGTCACAAGTTTTTAGATTTTAACAGAAATTGGTATATATGTTCCATATGATTTGACTTTATGTCAGGTACATGGACCTGTGGGTACTTCATTGTCAAGGTGGAATTTGTCAAAATATGTGAAATTATGATCTTCCGGGTGTGTTTAGTTAAGGGTTTTCAATTTTATATAAATTATCTGTTATTTTTGAAAATATTGAATTTGTTGCTGGCTTTTAAAGATAAATGACATATTTAGCAATGAGATCTCTTTTTCAAAATGTTTACAAAAGCTTGTCCATCTGAATTAGTCTCTTTAGCTGTTTTTTAACCAAAACCAATTTTGATTTCAACAACATCTCTGATATAATTAAAAGACATATTATTCAATATTAATGCATAAATATTCACTAAAAACTGATTTGAATATTTGAAAATATATGCAGGAGAACATCAACCTATCGTGCCCATAGCTGTATGAAAAATAATGAGACTGTCAAGTTCCTGCCCATAATCCAATGGTTAAAAAACAGGTGTACACTTCAGTTATATTTAGAGTATGCTGCTTTTTATAGTGTTATATGTGGACAGACCAATTCAAATATTTAGCCTTCAACTGTATTGGCTTTATTTTGGTATCATAATCATAACTATCAATGAAATAAGCAGCATGATTCAAATATTCAAATATTCCCCTATTTTTTTTATTTTTTATTTTTTTATTTGTGTTGCTTTGGAATTTACCTCGCTGCAAC
>CM037794.1:41669796-41719796 GCA_021229015.1 Solen grandis
CCTTTAATTTTGCCCATTTTTAGACATGACATAATGATGGTCATTTCATACACGCCTTCGTTGCTCCAGTACCATTTATACGTCAATATTGGTTGACTTGAGATCGGATTAAGATAGCCCTACAAAGGGAGCTGACCAATGTTTACGTTAATCCTTAGCTTTACCTAGGTAACGGATTAAATATCTCCTAGTTGCACGACTTTTAGAGGGAGTTAGAATAAGGGTTATAAAGCGATGTAGGTATCTATATATTCTGTTAAACTACGAATATTTGTAAGTGTAATACTTCAAAATAATCGGAATTCTTTAAACTTTAAAACCATAATGTTCATATTTTCTATATTGGTTGAAACAACAACAAAATAATAAAAGAGCTTAAATCAGTTTTTCTTGTCTAGTGCAACCGTTTACGATATTGATTTTCACAATTTTTATATCAGTCGATAGTTTAATCAAAATACTTCAAAATAAACCCTATGTTCTCGATTCGATTTTCAACCGTTACTGAGTTATGACGTAACAGCGATTTTTAAACCCAATTTTCAACTTTCTCAAAAGATCGTGTTTCACATACCGTTGGAAAGGTCTCGTCATGCCGATTTCAAAAATGTATACTTTTATAGGGTTATCTTTATTTTAGATATAAGCGTTTGAAAAATGTCACGTGACCGGAAAATGGCGTCAAATATTCTCCAAAAAGTCATATTTAAGGCATATCTAGTCATTTCATGACCGATTTTTAAAGGCTTATTCTAATGTTATTGGTCGTTCTCTCTCTCTCTTATACATACTAGATTCGGTGGATATGAAACACCCCCTCCTCCTCTCCCTCACTCCTCCTCCTCTCCCTCCCTCCTCCTCCCTCTCTCCTCCTCCTCCTCTCCCTCCTCCTCTCCTCCTCCCCCTCCTCCTCCTCCCCCTCCTCCCTCCCCTCCTCCTCCTCCTCTCCTCCTCCTCCCTCCTCCTCCCTCCTACTCCTCCTCAACCTCCTCCTCCTCCTCCCTCCTTCCCTCGAAATAATGTAAGAATAAGTGACATTATATCGTCTCTCTCTCTCTCTCTCTCTCTAATACAGATAAGAAAAACAGGTAATACTTTTGTTCATTTTATTTTCATATAAATATTCAACATACAAACACATTTACAATATAGTTTCAAGCAATTTAGCGACAAGTTTGTCATTATATGGCTTATTATTCACGTCAAAAGTCTTTACAATATCTTTCATTGATCTTTCGGCAAATCTATTAAGCACATAATACACGCAATATAGTCCACACACATCTGAGTCACTGTCTTGTATTTGACTACAGTTCATAAAATAGGGCATTTTTAAACGTTTTTCAAAGTCCACTTGGTAAAATTCTGGATTACGTCCTAGAGAGTCGAAGAATTCGTCCGGTCCCCTTTGCGGGAAATAGAAAACCACCCAATGTTGTCCACGTCCTCCTGTTTTAATCGTATTTGAAATAACAAAATTTCCTCTTTTTATTTCAACTTCATCGGCAAAACGCACACTCACTGGATATCCTTTCAGTAATTGTTCGAGCTCGATATTGTTCATCGTTTTTAGTATTTGGTTTTTCTCCAATCCTTCAGATAGTTCTTTGGTTTTTCATACGGTTTTTTCTTTTTAGGAGAATCGCGTGCTCGTTCTAGTTCGGACTTTGCTATTTCAATGGCTTGTGCCACGGGCGTCACTAGATTTACAGTGGGATTTTCTTTTTGTTTGTTCATTTCGGCTATTTGTCTATTAAATCTACCGCTCCCTATAAAATATCGTCCAAGGTGGTCGGGTTGAACGTACCCGTCCCTCATATCTTTTAAATGCTGATACAACACCTCGGGGTCAGGATTAGAAGGTACCCATTTTTGCTGTTGCGCGTCATATACTTCTATCGAGCCCATGATTTTATTTAGTTTCAAACAGATATTCGCTTATTCTTACGCATTCTCCTGATTACTTTCGCTGTATTTTTGCTCTTCTTCACTTTCATCATCACTTTCATTTGTCACGTGATTAGGCCATATTTCCATAAAAAGATCTTTTCTTAGTTTTACTGCTTGCCGTATTGAATCGGGGAAATTCATGTTGTGTTCCCATCTAAGCTTATACGCTGATTGTAATATTTGTTGTTGCGTAACATCTTGTTGTAACCCATAAAAGTCTATCAAAAAATTTCCGTAGTCTCTTCTCAATTCTTTACGAAGCTGGAGCAATGAGTCATTAGCCGCACGAGATACGGCCTCGTTTTGCGAGTATCCTTTCTCCAAGTATTCGTTCACCTCTTTTTCGAACCGTTCTTGATTAGACTTCCTTAAAGGTTCCTTAAAGCGCCTGTCCCATATGCGTTTAAAAGTTTGCTGCTCTTGAAGGTCTTCGTGAAATCTTTTACCGGGTGGTCCGTTGAAAGTGGCGATCCTTTTTTTATCATTTAGGTCATCATCTTCGTTATATATAGAACCAGAATCACTGTCACTGCCAAGTTCAGAGTCACTGTCACGTTCAGATTTTATATCTGACGGCAACAAATATGTTCTTTTAGGATCATTTTTCTTGAATATGTCGGTACGCAAACGGTCCTGTTCCGGCGTGTTCGCTTTCAGATCTATGACCAAGTAACCGTATGGTTTAGAAGTCGCTTGTTCAAATTTCTTTATAAGTAGGTTACTGTTTGATGGATAAATTCTTCTAGCCAAGGTCGTCACTTGTTGTCTGTCTATCGGATTATTAAATAGGACCAAATACTGCGTGTTAAGGGCGATATCTCGGCATGCTTTACCTTGAGGAAATAAGTTTTGGGTCAAAAAAATAACCGACAAATTTCGGTGATGGCTACCGCGCGTAAAGATATCAGCGATTCTTTGGTCACATTTCGCTTCTGTCATCAGGTCATCAAAGACTATAAGGTTTCTTTTGTTTATGTCCAAATATCTTGGATTTTCGATATGGTCCGGTATACCGTGAACAAACTCGATGAATGGAAAACATTTTTCGAGTTCTTTGTACATAGATTGCCATTGTCCAAAACAAAATATAATCCTTTCTGGCCATGGTTCAATCAAATATGACAGAAAAAGTCTTCTTGTCCACTCGCTTTTACCGCTAGAACTGGGTCCCGATATGACCATAGTAAACGGGTGTTTAAATGTCATTTTCTGATTATGAACAGTTTGTATCGCGTCATTTTCACCCCTTTCCAATCGTTCATTTTCACGACTATCGTGAACTTTATTGTAATGCCTAAGCATATTGTCTTTTCTTGAAAAGACTTTATCGCATACAGTACAATTGTACATTCTGTGAATGTAGATTTACATACTCGCTTATTCTTACATTATTTCGAGGGAAGGAGGGAGGAGGAGGAGGAGGTTGAGGAGGAGTAGGAGGGAGGAGGAGGGAGGAGGAGGG
Source organism: Solen grandis (assembly GCA_021229015.1). Taxonomy (NCBI): domain Eukaryota; kingdom Metazoa; phylum Mollusca; class Bivalvia; order Adapedonta; family Solenidae; genus Solen; species Solen grandis. The sequence continues at coordinate 41,673,209 of CM037794.1, forward strand.
AGAGGAGGAGGAGGGAGGGAGGAGGAGGGAGAGGGATGAGGAGGAGGAGGAGGAGGGATGAGGAGGAGGGAGAGGAGGGAGGAGGAGGGAGGGAGAGGAGAGAGGAGGAGGAGGAGGGAGATGAAGAGGAGGGAGGGAGGAGGAGGGAGGGAGAGGAGGAGGAGTGAGGGAGAGGAGGAGGGGGTGTTTCATATCCACCGAATCTAGTATGTATAAGAGAGAGAGAGAACGACCAATAACGAGTCAGACGGTTGTCTATGAAGAGAGATTTTATATGTGATGACGTCATTTCCGGTTATACCACAATACACTTCCGGTTCATTGAATTTATCGTATAGCTTGACATGAGACCTTTCTATCGATACCAAGATCACGCAAATCGGTCATGAAATGACTGAGATATAGCCTTAAATATGACTTTTTGGAGAATATTTGACGCCATTTTCCGGTCACGTGACATTTTTCAAACGCTTATATCTCGCGAACGAATAAAGATAACCCTATAAAAGTATACATTTTTGAAATCGGCATGACGAGACCTTTCCAACGGTATGTGAAACACGATCTTTTGAGAAAGTTGAAAATTGGGTTTAAAAATCGCTGTTACGTCATAACTCAGTAGTAACGGTTGAAAATCGAATCGAGAACATAGGGTTTATTTTGAAGTATTTTGATTAAACTATCGACTGATATAAAAATTGTGAAAATCAATATCGTAAACGGTTGCACTAGACAGGAAAAACTGATTTAAGCTCTTTTATTATTTTGTTGTTGTTTCAACCAATATAGAAAATATGAACATTATGGTTTTAAAGTTTAAAGAATTCCGATTATTTTGAAGTATTACACTTACAAATATTCGTAGTTTAACAGAATATATAGATACCTACATCGCTTTATAACCCTTATTCTAACTCCCTCTAAAAGTCGTGCAACTAGGAGATATTTAATCCGTTACCTAGGTAAAGCTAAGGATTAACGTAAACATTGGTCAGCTCCCTTTGTAGGGCTATCTTAATCCGATCTCAAGTCAACCAATATTGACGTATAAATGGTACTGGAGCAACGAAGGCGTGTATGAACTTGACCATTCATGTCCACTGACGATCTATGATGTGTCATTATATCAAACCCGTGGGGGATGGGTGGGGTGTGGTCACAATGTACTAGGGCAAAATTAAAGGGATTAACTTTGGACGCTTGAAAGGACCATTGTTCGCATTTCCGTCCCTAAATCAATATCGTTATTGTTCTATCGCTAAAAATAGACCCTCTATTGTTAACGCGGGTGGTCCGGGTATCTAGTGCAAAAGTTGTGAAATGTCATGTCTAAAAATAGCTGTCGTTTAGCTCGAGTCTCATTTGAGCAAAGGACGCCAAGGAGTCAACATCGTAAAAGGTGAGCATTAGTATTTAGACCTAGTTGATATAGTTTATCATCCTATGAATGTTCTAGATGTTTTATTTATATAATTTTTATTATTATTATTATTATTATTAGTATTATTGTTATTATTATTTGTTGTTTTTTAAAGTTCTTTATTTTATTTTTTATTATTAATAATATTATTATAATTGTTATTATTATTATTATTTGTTTATTAAAAAAATACCAAGGTCTGAGATCGAATGGAAGTGACCCTCAATTTCCGCGAGTAGATCACAGATCCAGTATACAAGTCACCTCTGTATACTCTAAATATAGACCAATGATGTCATTCTAAAAATAGATCGATGATGTCATTCTAAAATTAGATCATTCTAAAATTAGAAACCAATATGGCCGCCGCACATGCGCACACCCCTTAAACGCTTATATGCAAATGAGATACTATAAATAGTAACAAAATGGCCGCCTATTACGTCATCTTTGTTTACACGCAAACCGGCCGGTTTACTACTTATATGGTTATTTATTTTAAAAGGTTTTGAATAAAGTTATACGTTTTCCCCCGAGAAATGTAATGACCTAAATGTATATAATGATATAATCCGATTTACCTTCTCTGGAAACCCAATATTTGAAAATTTAAGTGATCAGAAAAATTGGATATTCGTTTTTATTTTCAATAAGAAAAATATTCCTATACCAGACAAATTTAAGCTCATACTAAATTTTAAAAAAAAGATCCGTATATTAAAAAGGTCTATTAAAAAGCGCCTCGCTCCATTACTGACTCCCTATATGTCCGTGTAAGGTCAGTACCAAATTCATTTATATATCTTCCATATCTGCTTATATGTATCATATACTAGTAAGAAGAGATAACATGTAGGTTCTTGACATATACACATTTCAATATAAGCCAGTCAAATTCAAATTATATATAATACTAAAAAGTAATTGATAGAATGAGATAATGATATCGGATTCACTTGACATGTTTATCTTCACAGATGTAGAATTGTTATCATTAACTGATTTTTCTACGGAATTCATTTCATGTTCATATACGTATCAAGTTACCCTCGATATTATCTGTCATTTTTATAGTTCCCTGTACCGAATATTTTTCTGTTTAGCTCATCAGCTTAAATTTTACTGTCTTTAACACCGACATTACGCCGTAAACAAATGCCATACTCCACCTAGACACATTATACTAACACTAGACAAAACATTCAAAACAACCTTAATATGCGGTGCCGCCCAGTAAGGAGATATAACAATAGCACGGATCGAACCCACAGCTTCCTGGTTGTAGGGCAGATGTTCTAACCACTTTGTCACTGATACCAGCGTATAGCATTTAATCAGCTCGGCGTTTTCCATTTTCCAATTTAGAAATTGAAATTCGAATATATGTATAAATTAAAATTCCATCACTGGACATAATTCATCACAAAGTACAACGACACCCATCATATTCTGAAGAATGAAAACACATTTATTAATCAGCATCCAAGAGACACCGATTCCTATCCTTACCACATGCGAGGATTACTCATTAATAACTAATATTATGTATATGTCATGCTGTCCTCATTTGTCAACACATTATTCCAGTAAACAGTGTCGGTAACGTATTCAAGCATCAGCCGATATAATTTTACAAATATTTTGAAAATTTATGACGAAACGTTGATCATTTTTTATTTTTCGTCATTAGCAAATTACTAAGGAAGTTTTACAAGCGCCGCTCAAAACCCCATCAATGAATAAAGATAAGAGAGAGAAAGAAAACAAGCAAATAAACTCTATCAAAACGGTTTCTTCCTTTTAAAATGATCTCTCATTATTAAGTGTTAGCCGTTGTCTTTGACAAATATGCTGTCTTTATCCTCAGAAGCAAAAGAGAGTGTGCACTTAAGTTTTCTTTACTTTAAATGTTTTGTTTCTATCTGAAATATGTCATTTTTATGATGAAAGTGTTGCAAAATGTAGTAGAATGGACAGTAAAAGCATGTCTCTGAAATAAAAGGAATCCGAATTATTACTGTGTTATATTTTCTATTAATTTGCAGTGACTGCTTTTTATGTTGCGTTGCTTATATAACATAATGTATTGTAACCGATTGCGAAAATGACAATACCGGGTATCCAAATTCATTGTCCTCTAGCGGACAAGGTATACGTAAACCTATTTGCGTAGGCGCGAAAAATTATTAGTGAAAATACTATGAATGAAATTGTGTAACGTAAGTCAGTGAAGTGCAGCAGTTCACGCACCTCTGGCATGTTATGTGTCCTTGGTTAATCTAAATGTTCCCTTTACTGTTACAGTTTAAGCTTTATGCAGCATTAGGACTCTCAGTCCTTTGATTATAAATTAATCCTCTTTTTTGAAGATATATAGAAAAATAAAAGTTCCACAAATACATGCAAGAACTTGAAACCATACTTCATATATCTAAAATATCCATTTAAAAAATGTGGTTCTTTGACTTAAATATTTCACTGTCCTTTGGATACGTTCAATTATGTATCATATATATCATTCACTCAATTTCCTTGCTTCATATGTTCGGATACATAAAGTATGCCGTGAAAAATGTCCATGTTATTGTGAAAGCATTCAATAAATTTTGATTGTCTCCTTTTCTAGACAAACGATTATATGTCTGTGACGGTTTCTGGATCATTATACATATAATAATGTTAACAGCATGAACGATACAGATTAGAAACTATTGTTATCGACACTCTCCACATACCAATTACGGCAGATTCGGAATGGTTACAGTTGGATTTACGGTTACAATTAATCGAGCGTTTTGTCGTCCCATTTTCATCAAATTAAATGATTTCGAGATTGTGCATGTGCCATGCTATTTCATCAACCTACGCTTCTTCCTTCGAAGTGTTTTTCATTTTATACACATTACTCCCCATTTTTTCATTTATCTAAATTTAAAACGTGACCTATGGTGAAAATTTAACATACTTAATATGTATGATATTAAAGTTCTTGCTTTTATATCAAATATTACTGATCGATGTGTATGTTTTGTATTGTTGGTTTAAGGTTTAACTGTTTCTCTACATATAATAATTACATTTTAAGTAACGAAACCCTTAGCGCATACATTCTTTTGAAACAGAGTAGAGTTAAAAATAGAAAACAATGTACAGCTGAATAATTCTTTCACACTTTTAAGAAGTTAATGGTAATTTATTCAATATTCTTATGCCAAGGAAGCTCTTTATAGATCAGTAGTCACATTCATTCTCATGTCTGCCAGATGTTGGCTATAAGGAGAAAATAAAAAAGAGAGAGACAATTGAACTGTAAGATTTTCCCTTTTAGCGTGGTAAAATCTTTTAAAATATTTGCTAAATAGTCACTTCGATTTTTACAGTGTTAAATACATTGTTAACAACCTTTTTATAAACAGGACATACTTTTATACATCATAATTTTTAAAAAAAATTTTTTGTTTTTGTTATCATATATTTATCATTTATATCCCGCACAGAAATATTACCCCAATGCCGATCAAACCAATTCTTGTATACCTTTAATTTTAGTAAGTTAAGGAAACAATATTTTAAGCAGTATTACTGTTATTACTGTCACTAGCCAAGGAAACAAAAATAATATTTTTTTTTTCTTCAAAATAATACTCCTAACATTGTTATAAATCTAAGTAAATATTTATCTCATGCTTTTCAACAAAGACCACAGGTATGAAGTTTTAACTACATGTATACCATTTATGATATGTTGTATTTTCTGTAAAACCTCCTCACATATTGTCTCAGTTTGTTAGTTATAAACATTGTCAACACTTAATGCTTAATAAATAATATGTTACATGCTGAGCGACAATTAAGGGAGCATTTCAATGACATTGGTATGGCAAGGCCAGGGCCGGAAATAGAATTCACGAGGTAGAGCTCTAGTTGTTCTTATACCATGAGTGTTGCATATAAACTATTAAAGTATATTTAGAATTCGGATGAGAAAAGCACAAGGGTATGATGCCAAAGTGTTATGGAACATTCGAGTCTTTTTTTTCCGCCGTGTGTCTATTCCGAAAGCGTTAGTTTGTCGTAAAGTGTAATCATTTTCTGCTGTAATGTTTCCAATGATTGCTGTTCTAGGAGGGAAATAAATACATCAAGCTGTTCAAAATATTATCATTAAAACTATAAATGTGTTTCCATGACAACAAAACCTACTATTTTGCTGAATCTAAAAGATGGGATTAAGATAGAAAGAATTGTTCAGTTATATTACAGATAAATGAAATTATCCATTCGCCGTACTTGGATCGAATAAAGGTATAGTAAATCAACGACTATAATCTCTCAGCCATATAGGCCTATTAATGTATGTTTTAACTTCATCTACTATTATTAATTAGAAACATGTAGACCAATCATTGGCTTTTATTCTTTCTTCCCATGATTCTTATCGAACTACCCGTGAGTCAACTTTTAAGTAATAAAAATTTTTTTTTTTTTAAATTCCCTGCCATGTTGACTGATATCGTATTGGAAACAATAATACTGTCATCAGATTTGACTTGATTTGACATGACTGTTTGAGTTTACCGTCGCCTCAATAGTATTTCAGCCATAAAGCGACGTCCAGCTAATTAAAGGGTGGAGGAAGACCCCGAAATGAAAGAAGGCATCCGAGTAGAACCACCGACCTACCGCAAGCCAGCTGGAAGGCTTCCTCACAAGGAAATCCGAATGACCCTGCCGGGATTCGAACCCACGCGGTGAGGGGCTGAGTGAGTGTTAAAGTAAGCGACTTTACCCTCTCGGCCACGGAGGCCCCACTGTCATCAGGGCTGCGGATTTAGACGACATATGTTCTATGCAATCAACATTGTAAGCTGTAGTGTACAATACAGTTATCAGGGCTGCGGATTTAGACGACATATGTTCTATGCAATCAACATTGTAAGCTGTAGTGTACAAACAGTTATCATGGCTGCGGATTTAGACGACATATGTTCTATGCAATCAACATTGTAAGCTGTAGTGTACAATACAGTTATCAGGGCTTATCAGGGCTGCGGATTTAGACGACATTTGTCCTATGCAATCAACATTGTAAGCTGTAGTGTACAATACAGTTATCAGGGCTGCAGATTTAGACGACATATGTTCTGTGCAATCAACATTGTAAGCTGTAGTGTACAATACAGTTACCAGGGCTGTGGATTTAGACGACATTTGTCCTGTGCAATCAACATTGTAAACTGTAGTGTACAATACAGTTATCAGGGCTGCGGATTTAGACGACATATGTTCTGTGCAATCAACATTGTAAACTGTAGTGTACAATACAGTTATCAGGGCTGCGGATTTAGACGACATTTGTCCTGTGCAATCAACATTGTAAGCTGTAGTGTACAATACAGTTATCAGGGCTGCAGATTTAGACGACATATGTTCTGTGCAATCAACATTGTAAGATGTAGTGTGCAATATAGTTATCTTTATTCAAAGGAATGTACAACATTGAAACATGGTCTTATTAAAAAAATTAGAATAAGTAATGAAACAAACAATAAGCATTGAAGATATATTCATTATGCATAAAATAGTTTTTAGTAATTTGAGGTCGCTTTCTATTCCTTTATATAACAAAGTCGATACTTAATAGGAAATAAAAAGAAATGACCTATCTATAAATTTTTGTATTTTTCTGTTGATCATTATTGCTCTTTGCGGAGCGATGTGATGCAGAGCAATTCACTAATTACTTGCGACTGAAAGATAATGAACATTATCACAACTATTAAGATCAAAATGTGTTGGTGTAGGATTGTCTGTTGTCAATCTCAGCTGACTTTGTAATCCGCAAGGTTCGGTTTGTTTCAAAACAATCGACAATATCTTGCACTCAGGAATTTAGGTGCTCAGATAATGCGTTTGCTAAAACAGCGTATTAATTATGTTTTGGCAGTCTTAGCTACTTAGAGACACTCTTTCGCGTGGAAATGAATTCAAAGGGGACAAAAAATACCGGAACATATCCTAGTTTTTAAAAATTGGTAGGAGAAACAGATGCATTTTTTCTTAAAAAAAAAAAACAAAAAAAACTGTTCCTATTTTGCTAAAAAAACACCACGACATCAACAAAAAAAATCTTTTTTAATAATCGCACAAATTCCAAATAAGTTGTTTTCAAATATTTGTTGAATTTCATTAAAACTGGAAAGGTTTTTCACAGAAAAGTAATATATATAAACGAAAACTGGGAACCAAAATGTAATGATAAGGGCGTCACAATGTAAAATTTTAATGTTAATGTTAAGAGTGTTTTTGATATAAGAAATATCTTAATCACCTAGAAAAAATGATTATTTTTATAGTTTCCTAAGGTACATGCATGAAATGCATTGATCCGGCAATGATCTCAGAGGCGGTCAAATCTGTGGTAATGCAGTGGATATAAGAAGACCGCAATTTGGACCCCTATCTTTGTAATAATGGGGAAACAGAAACCCTCTCTCTGGATTTAAGATTAAATTCAAATAGGATGAACCTTGATTTACACAAAACCCTTGAATCCAGTCCCTTCACCCCAAGGATATTTCCTTTTTCGTCTACTGGCATTTCTTAAAAAAGCATGGCAACCAATTCATCCTAAGCATACAAAATATAGGATATTGTACCACAGAAATATTAAAGAGACTGATGAAAATATCTTTTGATTCAGTTTGATGATGCAAATATAGTTAGTTATTTATATTTTTCTTTTTAAAATTTTGATTCAATTAACTGTACAATTAATATACAGTGAAGAGGGATACATAAAGGAATAATTTGGCTCAAATTACCTTAATATGTATCTTCCTACACTCACATTACACGAAGTTAAGTAGGTGTTGATGATTAAATGCTCTCATGTTTAGAATGATTACTTATCACGATAAGACACATCGGCAGACAAGTGCTGATAACTAGGTCAAAGATCTTAAAAGAATTATGGACCTTTCTTCTATAAAACTATCGTGAACAGTATCTATCTCCCTTTGTTTATTTGTCCGGAGCATACTATTTGGATACTATATAAGGGATAGAGGTGGAACTAAATTATGTTGAAACTTAAATATATGTGTGTGTTGTCTAAGGACCATAACAATACCTGATCTCATTGTTTTCTTATCTCACTTTATTTTTCAAAAATGAATTCTGTCCGGAGTTTAACTTAAAATTGATACTAGATTGCTTTGAGAAGTAAAATACAAATATATGTAGACAAGGAAAAGTCCAGCACTAGCGCCCCTCCTTGTACATTTGTTGTAAAATCTATTATCGTCACAGTATGAGGAGCATTAAACACCTTTCGTGAAAGTTCTAGTGAAATTATGTAATAGATCATTTAAGCTTCATCATTATTTGCGTGATGTATGATGTTTATATAATGCAAATGGTGATATTTGATTTAAGAATTGATTTTGTCAAGCTATGTTCTCGAAGCATTTTCAGATAGTATATATTTATATTGAGATTGTCTTTTCACCAAGACAAAATAAACACGCAACAAACATACAGAAAACTAATGCACTTAGGTTTCATATATTCTCATATTTTTTTATATATTTTTTTTTCATCGACACTATCCGATTAACGTGATGATGAAAGTGTCTACTGGATATTCAATGATATTATTCAATAAAATGAATTTCCCTGCTTTCATTGCTTATATAATGCATAGATACTTTCTTCTAAATAAATACTAACTTTCATCGCATTTTTTTAAACTAAGAAAAGTTTGGATAAAGAACAAGCAAAATTCATCCAATATATTATGTAATGTCGTAAGGCTAAACATATAACCAAGCACGAATATGATGTAATGCAATAGACGAGGTACCAAGGGGTGGATACAAGTGCGCATCAAAAAGAGCAAAATGCGCTTTACAAAGTAGGAAAAATAAACAAGCAAAACAATCTTTGAATAGAACATTTAAAACTATGAATTTGATTCGATAAAAAGTTGCATATTGTGAACCATGCATAAGGCTTGAACCCACTTCCCTTTCAGGTTTAATGCACTTTTGGGGCTTTTGAAAACGTCATTTTCTTCACAAACTTGTAGTCCCTGGCCTACATAGCCTAATAGCAGCTATGCCACTGAATGCTATATATATGCTTCTGTGTCATGTTTATACCTTGACTACAAATCACAGGAAAGGAAGACTGTTTTACATATGGAAAGTAAGTAGTTTTTTCTTTACAACTTAAAGAAGTTCATTAAAATATTGAATTAAATGTTAGGATAGCTCGAAAACATGTGGTTATCACTAATAATGTCCTGGATATGCACTGAATTTAATATGACCGATAAAAGAATATTCATTAACTATTTTTGAACGTACCGAAATTGGAAACTTTCGCTTTAAGTCAGGGATGCGACATGCGATATACACCCCCAAAACAAAACAACAACCACAACAATAACAAAACATCAGCGTCAAAAATGAAATTAGAACTACATATATAGCACGCTTTTAGTTTATATAATTGGACAAATAAATCCAATTAGCCTTTCCAAAATGCAGCTGCTTCTACAAGTTGATGATAACGATGTGTTATACATTCATTCGGCCCAAGGTAACGCCTTTACTTAAATTACGATCATAAATCACCTCACACATTGGAATTTATTGTCAAGAAACGGTCATAGTTAGTAATAAATGCGGACAAAACAAGAAAAAAACAACACATTATTCTTGCTGTAGATATCACACATTATAACACACGTGTATGCCCCTCAGAGGATTAGACTTAATGAAAATTGAATATAAGTCAGATATTAATTTATATTCAAATAGTATCCTTAACTTCGTCCTGCATGAATTAAATTGATTCATCAAATATTACCTATAAGAATCTAAAATACATATTCAGTATATGCATATATGATACAATACAATATAAATCCTTTATTTTTCAAGTCAATGTTAGACATGTGAGAGCAACGTATAATGATACATATAATTTTTGGAATCGATACTGATATTGATTACAGAAAAGAAAGATATCCAGACAGAATGGTAGTTATTTCCACAGCAGAAATGGCAGGAGTAATCATACTACTAGTGTCATATTTGATCATATATTTGTTGTTTTTACATTGGCGCAAACTATCAGTTTTCAGCCAAAATTCTTATTTGACAATGTTATTTATAGAAATGGGATATGCGTTTAAACGACCAGGCATTGATTACAAGTGAATATGTCAAAAGCAGATAGTTTGAAGGTCTTTTAAAGGTGTTAGTTAATTTGAGATTTCTTTTACTATTTTTTTTCAGTGGTTTATGTGTTTTGTTATCAATTGTAAGGTCTTATTTTCTTAGTGATATCCATTTTACTTAAAAGACGATTTGCGACTCAAATTTGTTAATCATCTATAATTTTAGGTAAAAACTGCATGTCAGTTATATGTGATTTTTTTTTTAATTAATGGGAATGAAAAAACAGTACCGACAATATTCAACATATTTGTAATGAACATTAAATGATACTCGTACTCGCTTGCATCTTAATATTCGCTTATTCCCAATGCTATCAAATCGTAATTGCTCAATCGAGATGTGTTTTTAAACAAGAAAGTCATTAAAATGCACAGAAAATCATAATATACATGATCAGTAGAGAAATAAAAATGTTAGAAATGAATAGATTGTCTGCACAAAAATGAACCAATTCACTTGTGATACGGACTGCACATTAATTCAAATGCAATACGGTATCGGATAATATACAACTATATTGTTTCTTTCATAGCAAAACGTGGTATCTAGATGACTTCTTCGTTAAATCATTGCAAGGAAGGACGAAAAGGTCCTATTAGAAATCTCGGTCACATTTATTGAAAACTCCAGAAGGATGTGCATGTACACGGAGACATGAGACATGAAAGAAAATAAAACGGTAACCTCTAGGAACGACAGTCTGCAAAATGACCAGCCGGGGTCTCAAGGGTCGAGTGAAATTCCAATAAGAAGCCGTCAATTTAGGGCTCAGTTCTAAATAGATCAAACAATATATACGTCCCTTTTAGGTGCATATCAATTTCATTATTAAATGTTTATAGATATAATTGAAGATATTCTCAACCAAATAAAATATAAATCTTAGCAAAAAATTATTTCAAAGTAATCATTCTTTAAAACTTTTTCTTAGTATGAATACAATTGTCTTCTTTAGAAACCCCAATCTGTGAAAAGAAATTGTGACGTCACTACAAACTGGTTAAAGTTTAAGTGATCAGAAAAATTGGATATCCGTTTGTATCTTCAATAAGAAAAAATGTCTTCTTTCACGAAACAGATAGTTCAAATACAACTTAAGATTGCTTATTTAAGTTCATACTAAATTAGAAAAAGATGCATATATCAAAATAGTCTTACTAGCGCCTCGCCCCCATGAACATTTCTGGCCCCCTATATGTCCGTGTAAGGCCAGTACCAAACCATTAATAAATGACGTATCTACTACTGTTGTGTCCGTTGACCATGTGCGTCCGGTGATCTTGCGCATTAAGTAATATCATATTTCCGGAAGTCCATGGTTTGTTAACTGTCGTTAGCTGCAGCGTTTAAGTAACTTTGAATATCAAGAAGGTAAATTTGTCAACAAATCAAAACATTTAAATATTCATATCGTAAGTTGTAAAAATGGACCTGTCACAAGGTGTGTTTATGTATGACGTAATTCTCATTAATTATCATGAACTCTGCCACTTGATCTATTTTCAAATTGAAAACAACGACGACAACAACAACAGCAAAAAAAACCTGTGCATGCTGCTACCAATATTAATTTTGTATCCTGTCACAACGAATGACCCAGCTGACACTCAATTCAATATTTTCCAATTAAAAATCGATTTCAATTTTCTTTTATAAATATGCATCCACTCTCAGATTTTCCCGCTATTTGTCAAATTCCCAGAAGTAAAGGGCCCCTTATATCACCGGACAATGGATAATGGGATGATGGGAAAATACATATACTATTGAATTCTCCCTACCATGCAACGTTTTTCCATTATAAAGTTGTGTCATAAAATGACGAATAGATTTTCGTACAAGTAAACGGATAAATAGCGGCAATAACCTTGGAACGCGTTGATCTGTAATTTGTTTAGGTACGCAAGATCACCGGACAGCATCGTATATCTGCTTATATGTATTATATAAGAAGAGATAACATGTAGTTTCTTGACAGATGTATTCTAAGTTAAGCCAGTCAAATCCAAATTATATATAATACTAAATAGTCATTGATAGAATGAGATAATGATATCGGATTCATTTGACAGATTTATCTTCACAAATGCAGTGTTGTGACCATTAACTGATTTTTCTGCAGAATTCATTTCATGAATATATATTAGGTTACCCTCGGTATTATCTGTCATTTTTTGGTTCCCTGTACCGAACATTCTCCGTTGAGCTTATCAGCTTAATTCTTACTGTCTTTAACACCGGCATCACGCTTTAGACAAATGACATACTCCACCTAGACGCTTTATACTGACACTATAGACAAAATATTTCCCGAACTACCTTAATATGCTGAGCGCCAAGTAAAGGAGACATACCAATGGCACGGCTGAGGATCGAACCCACCACGGCTTAATGGTTATAGGGCAGATGTTCTAACCACTTTGTTACTGGTGACAAATATGGTGACACAATATATCAATTAATAAGCTCGGAATTTCCATTTTTAAATTGAAATTCGAATATTTGTATAGATTAAAATTCTATCATGGACATAATTCATCTTAAGATAAAACGACACTCATCATATTCTGAAGAACGAAAACACATGCATTAATTAGCATCCAAGAGACACCGATTCCTATTCTGACCACATGCTAGGGTTACACTCATTAATAATTAATATTTTGTATATGTCATGCTACACATTCTTCCAGTTAACAGTGTCGGTAACGTATTCAAGCATCAGCCGATTTCATTTCTTAAATATTTTGAAATTTTATGACGAAACTTTTATCAGTTTTAGTTTTCGTAAATAGCAAATTACAAAGGAAGTTTTACAAGCCCCCACGAATTCCCACCAATAAATAGATATGAGAGAGAGAGAGAGAGAGAGAGAGAGAGAGAGAACAAGCAAACTCTACTATCCAAACTGTTTCTTCTTTCAAAATGTTTCATTATTAAGTGGTAGCCGTTGTCTTTAACAAATATTCTGTCTATGTCCTCAGTTGAAATAGAAGTGTGCACTCAGGTTATCTTTAAATTTAATGTTTTGTTTCTATCTGAAATATGTCACCTGACATTCAAGTTTGTTAAGTACTGCATTTCCAATATGCATTTTTATGATGAAAGTGTTGCAAAATGTAGTGGGATGCACAGTAAAAGCATGTCTCTGAAATCAACAGGAATCCCCATTATTCTGTGTTTTGTTTTCCATTAATTTTCAGTGACTGCTTTTTATGTTGCGTTGCTTATAACGCAATATATTGTAACTAATTGCGAAAATAACAATACAATATATCTAAATTCAGTGCACCCTATCGGGCAAGATATACGTGCACCTGTGCGCGAAATAATTTTTCTTCATTAATCGAAATTTTAAACGTGAACTATGGTGAAACTTTAACATACTTTAGATATGTATAATATAATTTTTTTTGCTTTTAAATCAAGTATTACTGACCGATGTGTATGTTTTGTATTGTTGGTTTAAGGTTTAACTGTTTCTCTACACATAATAATTACATTTTAAGTAACGAAACCCTTAGCGCATACATTCTTTTGAAACAGAGTAGAGTTAAAAGATAGAAAACACTGTACAGTTGAATAATTCTTTCACACTCTTAAGAAGTTAATGGTTTTTTATTCAATATACTTATGCCAAGGAAGCTCCTTATAGACCAGTGGTTTCATTCATTCTCATGTCTGCCAGATGTTGGCTATAAGGAGAAAATAAAAGAGAGAACATATTGATCTGTAAGATTTTCCCTTTTAGCGTGGTAAAATGTTTTATTATATCTGTACGCTAAACAGTCACTTCGATTTGTACAGTGTTAAATACAGTGTCAAATACAACCTTGTTTTAAGTGTTTTTTTTAAATTCTATATGTAATTTATAAAACAGGGCATAGTTTTATACATCATAATTGTCCTATAGTTTGCTTAAGTTGCCTAGGAAAATTTTCATCTTTATTCATTTATTGAAATGATTTTTTCTTGCGAACAGCTGATAATTAAATTTACTATTTTTTGTATGCTTGCTTTGTATAAGAGTCCCATCTATTAGATTTCAGTCAATTTTAATTTTGTTCACATGGAATAGTATAGTGTTGCCTTACTGCGATATCACAAAGAAAAATACATACTACCATACAAAGAAATATTACCCCGATCCAACCATTTCCAGTAGTGCTCTTAATTTTAGTGAGTTAAGGAAGCAATATCTTGAGCAGTATTACTGTCATTACTGTTACTGGCCAACGAAACATATATATTTCAGTTAATTCTCCTAACATTGCTATAAATGTAACCAACTGTTTATATCATTATTCAAACAAAGACCACAGGCATGAAGTTTTAACTACATGTATACCATTTATGATATGTTGTATTTTCTGTAAAACCTCCTCACATATTGTCTCATTTGTTAGTTATAAACATTGTCAACTCTTAATGCTTAATAAATAATATGTTATATGCTGAGCGACAATTAAGGGAGCATTTCAATAACATTGGTATGGCAAGGCCAGGGCCGGAAATAGAATTCACGAGGTCGAGCTCTAGTTCTTCTTATACCATGAGTGTTGCCTATAAACTATTAAAGTATATTAAGAATTCGGTTGAGAAAAGCACAAGGGTACTGATGCCAAAGTGTTATGGAGCATTCGAGTCTTTTTTTTCCGCCGTGTGTCTATTCCGAAAGTGTTAGTTTGTCGTAAAGTGTAATCATTTTCTGCTGTAATGTTTTCAATGATTGCTGTTCTATGAGGGAAATAAATACATTAAGCTGTTCAAAATATCATCATTAAATGTGTTTCCATGACAACAAAACCTACTATTTTGTTGAATCTAAAAGATGGGATTAAGATAGAAAGAATTGTTCAGCTATATTACAGATAATTTAAATTAAATTATCCTTCGCCGTACTTGGATCGACCGATGAGGAATAAAGGTATAGTAAATCAACGACTATAATCTCTCAGCCACACAGGCCTATTAATGTATGTTTTAACTTCATCTACTATTATTAATCAGAGACACGTAGATCATTGGCTGGTTTCTTTCTTCCAATCATTCTGTTGGAACTAACTGTGAGTCAACATCAAGTAATGAACATATACATATTAATCTGATACAAATTGGCAAAAATTAATTATTTTAATTAATTCACAGTACATGTATCTTGATCTAAAGCTTAATTAATTCACAGTACATGTATCTTGATCTAAAGCTTAACTAATTCACAGTACATATATCTTGATCTAAAGCTATGTGTTCAAAAATCAAAAGTAGCAATATTCTCATATGTGTGGATACAATATTATTCTCTTAAAACATTACATAAATGAAATGAAGTGGCGATATCATTACTTATCGCGAACAATTATTTTTTTTTCTTCAAATTCCCTGCCATGTTGGATGATATCGTGTTGGAAACAATGGAACAGTCATCAGAGCTGCGGATTTAGACGACATATGTCCTATGCAATATGTGTTTAATATTTTAAGCTATAAGGCAGGTGAGGTTGTATATAATACATGTTTCTTTACTCAAAAGCGTCTACAGCATTTAACAGGGTCTTATTAAATAAAATTAAACAACAACAACAACAACAACAAAACAAAGCAAAATCAATAAGCATTGAAGATAATTTCATCATGCATGAAATAGTATTGAGCAATTTTTTGGGGGTAGATTTCTATTTTGCTTTATACATCAAATTGATACTATATACTATATAAAAACAAGGGGAAATGACCTATTTATACTGTTCTGTTGATCGTTATGCACTTTGCTGAGTGGTGGGACAAAGAGCTTCCACTGATTACTTGCGAATGAAAGATTAAGATTAAGATGATTCTTTGTTGGTAAAGAAATTTCTGTTGTCAGTCTCAGCTGACTTTATAATCCGAAAGGCTCGGTTTGTTTCAAAACAATCGACAATGTCTTGCCCTCAAGAATTTAGTAGCTGAGCAAATGCTGTAGCTAAAACAGCGTATTAATTATGTTTTGGTTGTCTTAGCTACTTAGAGACACTATTTCGCGTGGAAATAGATTCAAAAGGAACAAAAAAATACCTGAACATTTCTAGTTAGTTAAAAATTAATAGAGAAACAGATGCGAATATTTGACGTGTTTTTTAATAGGTTAGACTAAGCTTCATAGCTTATGAAATGCAAAAAAAAAAAAAAAAAAAAAAAAATGTTCCAATTTTGCTGGCTTCTACGAGTATATTGCAATGCATATAAAACCATTATCAACAACAAAAAAAGAACAATTTTCTTTTTTTTAATGATCGTTCTAAATCTAAATAAGTTATTTTCAAATGTTTATTGAATTTCATTAAAACTTAAAAGGTTTTTCCACAATAAAAGTAACAGATGCTAATGAAAACTGGCAACCAAAATGTAATGATAAGGACCTCACCATATGAATGTATATGTAATAGTGTTTCAGATATTAGAAGTATACTTCAAGGAAAAAGATAACGCAGGGTAACTAGAATCTGTAGTAGCCAGACTCAGGTTTTCACCCCCAACCTTGCAATTAATCTCATATGATAGACCCATCTCATTCTAAATCATTCATTTTGTTTGAAAAAATCTTTATCAGAATAATTTAAACTGTAATACCGTCGAATACTTCCTATTTAAAACTGACACAAAAGTTATCTTCCGTTTCTTTTTCCTTTGAGTATATAATTTTAATCCTTCAAACACCGAGAAAAAATGATTATTTTCAAAGATTCCTAAGGTACATGCGTGAAATGCATTGATCCAGCAAATACCATTTTGATAATGGGGAAACGGAAATCCCCTCTCTTGATTTAAGATTAAATTCAAATGGGATGAACCTTGATTTACAGACATCTTTTGCCTCCTGTCCCCTCACCTCCAGGGTATGTCTTATTTTATCTATTTGTATTTCGTAAATACATGACAACCAATTCGTCTTAAACACACAAAATACAGGACACTGAATCACAGGAAACTTTGATTTGGAAGTTTACATAAATTGATGTACACATCTTTTGATTCAGCATGATGCAAATATTGTAAGTTATTTTTACATTCTTTTTTATAATTTTGATTCAATTAACCGAACTTTAAAATATGTACATTACCAAATTACATTTATACACATGAAATTGTCTTTATTAAACACCGCTCCACACAGTGAAGAGAGATATTAAGGAATCATTTGGTTCACATCACCTTAACCCTTTCCCTCATATAGACTTATTTTGACGCACTCAATAGGTACCACATAAAGTCTGATCTGCAGAAAACCACAGTTAAACCTTACCAAATTTAATTATAAAGTCCTCATTTCCAGACCACTGAGGAGCAACGAACAGCATAAAACCTGATCAGCCTGCGAGTTACTCGCAGGCTGATCTGGTTTTTTTGCTGTTCGCATAGGTCTTTTCATGGTTTCCTCTATGAGGGAAAGGGTTAATATGTATCGTCCTACACTCACATAACATAAAGCTAAGTAGGTGTTGATTAAATGCTCTCATGTTTAGAATGATTACTTATCATGATAAGACACATCGGCAGAAAAGTGCAGATAACTGGGTCAAAGATTTTGTCAGAATTATAGGCCTTTCTTTGTTAAAATTATCGTGAGCAGTAAAGGACAGATCACCCAAACCAAACATTTTGAAACAGTTTTTATTTATCTCCCTTTGTTTATTTGTCCGGAGCATAAAAAGGATACTATTTAGGGGATAGAGTTGAAACTTAATCTTTACGTATATATTGACAAAGAGAAGTGCTGTGTCTAAGGACCACAACTTCACCTGGTCCCATTGATTTATTATCTCCTTTATTTTTTTAAAAGTAAATTCTGTCCAGAGTATAACTTGAAATAAATAGATTGATTTAAGATTTAAAATATAGATAAATGTAAGCACCCTTCCTTGTACATTTGATGTAAAATCTATCATCCTTCTTTTTCTGTGTCACGGTATACAGAGCTTCAATCATCTTCCGTGAAAGTTCTAGTGAAATTATGCAATAAATCATTTAAGTTTCATCATTATTTGCGTGATGCATAATATTTATACAATGCAAATGGTGTTATTCGATTTAAAAAATGATTTTGTCAAGCTAAGTTATTCGAAGCATTTTCAGGAAGTATATTTTTATATTGAGGTTATCTTTTCACCAAGACAACATAAACACGCAACATACAGAAATAATGAATGTGGTATCGCGTCACATAAAGTCGCAGGCAGAACTATGTAACTTGACATGTTGTTGGTTGGTATCCGAATCTATAGAATAATATATCATTCACTCCGAAACTAGACGTAAACCTACGTAAATCAACGAGCACTCCCTGAAACCTAATCTACGTGCTGGTGTATAAATCTACACATTGTTTAATGGGAAATAAGCTTGCATTTGAGACCTCCACTCCAGTCGCTTACTGTACAATTTTAACCAGCGAATTATACCGGATATTGCTAACCCTCTGGTGAAATGGTTAAAAGAAATCGCTCCATATTTTCATTCACAGAATTCATATCACAATATTCTAAGAATGTATATCACAATATTCTATATAGTATATTTCATCACAGTAAAATGTGTTACCATTTACAAATTGAATGGTTCTGACACTGATTCAGAAGTCGTTGCATAATCAAAATAGTTGATATTACAAAGAATTAGTAAGAAAACTATTATTACGAATTAACAACTTGTTTATATATTATGTCATATAATATAAAATACCTTATATATGTTAAAATCCAAGTAGCATCTGAAAAATGTCAAAATTAATAAGACAAATAAATAATGATAATAAAATAAAAATAATAATAACAACAATTATGGTACATGGGAACATTAAAAGTGTAATATCAGTTATAAACTGTCTTAAAGCTGTTAACATTAAAATGAGACATGTCTTTGATTTCATTGAAAGTTTGTGGCACAGCCACTATAACAGGACGATTTTGAGTCACATGATTTTACTCCAGGGATTGCTATTAAGTCCTGGGCTGTAAGTGTGAACATTATCTTGAGGCACAAAATGATCTCTCATATAGTGAGGAGAAAGACTATTCTTAATTTTAAATACGTGGCAAAGACTAAGGTGTTCTACTGGAGACCAGTTTAATAATTTAATATTCTTTACCAATGTGAACTCTACACTCAAGATCTAGGACAAAACTTATCAATTTATTCTGAGTAGTTTGGAGTTTGTTCTTCAAAACTTTATTCAAACATAATACCAAATACAAAAGGCGTAATCATAATGACATTGGATTAACGACACGACTTGTATCTCATGGAGCAGGATCTACTCTGTTTGACAATGCGTCAAAATAAGTCTGTATGAGGGTCAAGGATTTCCGTTTTGACAACCAGCTTAAATCTTCACTTAACCCTATATGTGTTGATATTTCTATTTCTATTTTTTCCTCTCATTTTTTCATAGACAACGGTCTTATGATAAGCAATGATACGCCATTTGTAAATACATTTTTAGAGGGGTGTATATATGCAAACGCTTCATGTAACTGATGCGTGGTATAGTCATTATCATGGTAAAATAATTCTCTCTTAGACCTGGTATTCTATCAATCATGTCTATTAAATCAAAAGATTGTAAGACAGCTATCAGTCTTACCCTACACATGCAATTAGTTTAGGTAATTTCGTTGGGAATAATGAAAGATTATGATAGAAGTGCCAAAGTCTATGTAATCCGGACATGAAGCAGACCTATAAATAATAATATGCCTGTCAGATCGGACAATACCAGACACAAATGTGCAACTGAACAGTCATCCGCCGATTCCTCTGCTCATCATCTGATAATAACAAAAACAGCTTTGGAATGATGTTCATTATGTTTATCACACTAACAAAAGATTCTATCACAGACACTTTCAAAATGAAGAAGGGCTGATCATATGAGATTAATAAAAAAGCAAGATGGTCAAAGGTTACTTTAGTAAATTTTATTATTTGTTACCCTATTTATAATTCAGTCTAAGGTACAGTCAATTTCTAAATGAAATGCTTGGCTTACGACTTATTTCAATATACCTGGGAATGTGTAAGCATCTCGCCGTCTTTGCAGGTTTTACATGATCAAGGAATTTTATTTTGCCATATTCCAATATTTGATCGCTAGATTGTTTAACTTACCCACGGTGTTGAAATTTGGCAAGGTTCTTAGAAGCTGACAGTAATCGTGTCATTTGGGATGTTAAATTCTGGCCGCTCGAAGCGGTTCGTATCTTGTTTGATACTATACACTATGGTCACGATTGATAGTCCATAAAGATGTTATCAGACAAATGGAAATGTTGTGTATAAGCCAAGACTCCAACTTACTATGCCAATCCAGACCTGGCATGTCAACCTGCAACACGCGTGTATGCGTACCACAGTTGGCACAGACATACACAATTTCCCTACGAGTTCCTGCACGCCGCCTGGTGTTTTGGTCTTAGCGTAAAGCAACACTATTTCTCATACATCTTTCAGTGTTTTCTAAAATGTTAGGTATCCTATAAAATATTGTCTGTTATCTCCTGGTCTAGACTAACCACGAGCTGAATATGACGTCATAATAATACATACATATATTATTAGGCAAAATAAAATTGAGTTTTTTTTTTTCAAATTTAGAATTATACAAGTTTTAGCCTACCAAAATTTCCTTCCAGGGCATTTCTAAATGATGAAGTATGAAGTGAAAGCCGTTTTTCAGCATTTGCATATATGGAAGAGATAACCTTAGAGTACGAAAAGGACAAACTGTAGGTGCTTGAACATTTCTCTCCAAGTCAAAACTTTCTTATGTGTTTTTTTTTTTTTTTTAAGTCATGGTAGCACAGGAAATGAAGCAAGAAATTCAAGGACTCTAATAGGGCTAAGTTCAATTTAGGCTGATATCTTGTTTTCTTAATCGGGACAACACGATGCCGTAATTTAAACCTGCACGCACCTGCTAGACTGACTAAAAATGGTCGATAAAATGGCGTATAAATGGCGCACATCACATGATATCACGTAATGGCCGTTAAAATGGCGGATAAATGGCGGTTTCTGCTATCACGTCACTTCCGATTGGATCCCGTCTTATCGTAGGTATCATGGGGCAAACCAGATACTAAGCGGGATAACATCTCCGCAGGAAGCGAATCTGAAATTGTCAAGTTGAAATGTATGACTATAGATGTTCCTTCCCATGGGAAGGAACAATGAACCAATATCATCATAGAAAAACGATCAAGCTTCAAAAATGCATTTCTGGTATTTTATTAAGTTATTGGTCCAAATGACGACATTTATATAACAGCTGTTTAATATGAAATCATTACGGAAGACCTAAGTTTGAGAAAGGCTTGGTAATCTATAGAAGTTGGAAATAAAGGGTGTACATTTCAAAACCATCCCGTATAATTAAAAAGCGATTTACTGGAGCTACATGTATCACTTGGGAACCGGTTAATGGACCACCTCCGTTAAAATACTTTTAACATATCATTGAGAATAATAGGAAGTAGAACCAAAATTAATTCATTCACGTCAGTCTTTGGCTGTTTAATGTTTACGGAAGAATTCGAATTTAATTGTAATATGAATTATCTTTTCTTTGTATTTCATCTTTTAAATTAAGCGCATTGAAACAAATCTTGAGCTTAACTAATGATAATTTAAACCAGTCGATGTATGTATTTCCCACATAGAAAAGTAATCTAGGGAAAGATAACGGCAAAATATGCATTTCACAGTAAACTGCTGAATTCATGACAATCAAACGGCGCATTACGCAAAAAACTTAAACGAAAAGTGCAATTTGATATTCTATATATGTTCTTTAACAATGCATCTTTTTACAAAGCAAATTCATTTTGCAACCTTATACGAATTTCTTTGAAAACAGCACATTATTTGACATAAAGAATCAAAAGTATAATTGAGACTTTCTCTTAGCAGTTTTGATCACGTTGTACTCAAGGCAAAATGAAAATACGTTTGAATATGACTATCTGACTTAAATCGATGCAATAATACCTTTTCATACATCCGTTTATATGCTTTTTAAAAAGAAAAAAACAACAAAACAATGAAGCAATATTGTGCATAGAAATATATATGTAGAAAATAAGTGAATCAATTATAATATATATATATATCATCTAATTACAGATATTCATTAATTCACAAATGTGATCTAGGAATGTTTAGTATTTTAGAAACTTATCGACTCTATCCTATAAATCTAGGATAATATTGTTTACTGATCGCCAAAATTACATCATTCATTGGAACGAATTTCTCTGCTTCAAGTTCGCTCATATTACATGTATATGCGAATATTTTCAGTTTTGTTCATGTAAGTAAATTTCAACCTAAAACGCATCAGCTTTCTGAAAATGAGAGATATGTAAAGCTATTTTTATAGTTCTCGTGTCTGTTTCGCTTCTTAAAACTAACAAGTTGAGAAAATAAATAAAAAATAAACATTTTTACAATACTCGTTATTTATACATGTATTAAAAAGAAAACTACGAAAAAACACATCGGGGTAAAAATACACACATTTATTACAGAGCGAAGTTTGAAATGTAGGTTAATGAAAAAGAAATAGCAACCACTTGGTATCAAGGGCTCAAATACCGCACATGAACTTGGAACAACAAAACGCTCAACTGTAATTATCTGCCAGATAAACCCAATTAACCTTTCGAAGCTACAGAATCTTCAGTAATTATAATGTTACAATCGCTGGTAACGATAATCTGAATCGAAATTCATCCAGTTAATTTCATTACATGTGTAAAAAATACCATCACAAACGTTATGTTATAGTCTATCATGAACAGACATTTTATCGACATGTAATCAACAAAAATATTAAATAAGGCAGTCGTATGACAATTTTAATAAAATCTTGCATAAAATATGTGCATTTAAGTGTGCTTTATGTATTTAAATGTTTTTTTTCTTTTAGAATATTTATATGTTTTGAACATCCCCCTAAAATACAGATAACCGCGTGGGTGCGAATCCAGGCAGGGACATTCGGATTTGAATATGAGGAAGCCTTCCAGCCGGCTTGCGGTTGGTCGGTGGTTCTATCCGGATGCCTCCGTGCATTCGGGGTCTTCCTCAACCTGTAATTAGCTGGACGTCGCTATATGACTGAAATACTGTCGAAGCGACTGTAAACTCAAATAGTCAAGTCAAGTCAAGTCAAGTCAAGTCAAGTCAAAATACAGATACTTCCGACATAAAACGCCCGTCATATTGGTTACGCAAACAGGATATACGTTTAATTTTAAGAAAGTCTGTGTGCACACTTTTCATTTCAACTGAGTACAGACGACCAGATACTCGAACAGTTATTTTGCAATAACGGCTTAGAGGGGTTAGTTTTTCTTTTTGAACAGTGTGTGTGTGTGTGTGTGTGTGTGTGTTTTCCTCGTAATTATTACTTTGTTTACGACGAAAAATAAAGTTGATCCGATCAATTTTTTGTTGACGACATTGTCATGAAATAATTGTGATATGAAATCGATCGATGCTTGCAAGGTTTTCGACACGGTTTACTTGAAGATAACGTTTATATATGAGAACAGCGTGACAAGTACAGCCCATAAATCACTGGTGATTGTGCCCACGGCATATGATTAGAGAGTCATTAATCGCTGTCTCTTGGATTCTGATTAATGAAACTTCTTTCAGCCAGTCCATAGAAAATGATGGGATGTTCTCTATTTTTAGACCCATTTTGTACAATACCAAATCATATGCATTTTCGTTTTTTATTAGTAAAATGTTATTGTATTCATAAAATTGTAAAACTTGTAAATAAATTGGTATATATATCACTATGGTGACATAAAGGGTCTGTCCAGAATCCAGAACGTCGATCTTCAGTAGACGAATGTCGTTTAATACCAGAACTGGCTGGACCGATGTCAAAACAATGCGACTGTATGTGCAGTATTATGCTTCTAGTCTATGGTGTAATAACGCAATGAACTTTATTAGACGCATGTAATATTTATCCGTATGATTCTTAATATTTTTTTTTAATAAAGTATTTATTTATAAAGAATGCGCAAACCATGTCTTCGTTGTTTATTCATACAAGCAGATATATTATATCAATATAAAATGACAACGAGTGTCAGTGTAAATAATTTAAATTGCATCATAAGTTAATAATAAATAAACCAAAACACTAATGATACTTGCAGAACGAACCATAGAAACAACGGCAAGAAAATATATTAATCATATTTATAATACCTATTCACTCAAACAAACGAAAACTAAATTCATACACTAGTCAAACCTAAAAGAAAGCATAAAATAATTGAGTACCGTAATTTAGTTTTATATTGCAAGTTTTAGTTTACCAAAAGTTCCTTCCAGGGCATTTCTAAACTATGAAGTATGAAGTGAAAACTACTTTTTAGCATTTGCATATGGAAGGTATAACCTAAGTGTAGGAAGAGGACAAACTGTATTGATTTACTATGGTTGCACATTTCTCTAAGTCAAAACTTTCTTAAGATCTTTTTTTTCTTTAAATCATTGTAGCACAGGAAATGAAGCAAGAAATTCAATGACTTTTTTAGAGTTAAGTTCAAATTAGGATGGCGTCGTGTTTTCTTTATCGGGACTACACGAAGCCGTAATTTAAACCTACGCGCACCTGCTAGACTGACACTCAATATTCGCCACTGATTCGCTGTAGACTTACCAGAAAACCAGCACGTCATCAAAAAAGCTAAAATGGCCGATAAAATGGTGGATAAATGGTGGACTTTGATATCACGTGACTTCAGACTGGATCCCGTCTCATAGTAAGAATCATGAAGAACACAGAATACTGAGCGGGTAAACATCTCATCAGGTGCTAATCTTATATCCGGCAAGTAGCGAGGAACGTCTATAGATGTTCCTTCCCTTGGGAAGGAACAATAATCGGATGGTGTAAGAATATTCAATATTTGTGTTAGAGATACAATGGGTGACTATTATTTTTAGACACGTCATTTATTTTCAGATTTTTGGGTCACAGTGCCTTGAGAAGATAATTTTGATTTTCTATTTACAAGGAAATATCAATTCTTGTGTAAAACAATTGATGCTTTATTTAAACAGTTCTATAATTAATATCCTATATTATCTTAAGGTTGTCCTGCGATAAGAATATTTACTTAATATTTCTACTTCAAATCTAAATTTACGATTAAATTATGGGATGCTAATGGTCGTATGAAACTTGTTAGAATTGGCTTGAGAGGCATTAACATTCATCATTTGGTCTTATCATACTCGGGTTTTTGTATGAGATAAACTATTTTAGTATTAGAAAACAACAACAACAACAACAACAACAACAACAACAACAACAACAACAACAACATCATCATCATCAACAACAACAACAACAACTGTTTTAATTTTTTTATTAGATTTAAGATTTGAATCAATGTGAATTCCGTATTACGCACGTTTTTGTAGAATTGCTGCTGACTTAATATTCTGATTTCGCCACGGATTACATTATTATGCTTTCTTAAATGACTCATTTGTTGGTTTAAACAATATTTATATCCATAATATGCATTTACAAGTAAATAACCATTAATTGTATACAGCTTTTGGATGAGAGAACAAGTTTCTTATAAACTCTTCTTCTTAAAACGTTAATTTATATTCAAATGAATAGTCAGCTTCCGGTCATGTAAACTGACTGCTTTAGTGTTTAAAAATACAAATAATAATGATATAATGTATAATTATATGACTACTTTGTTTGTTCCTTGTTTCAAAATACACCCCTTACAAGTCTTAACCTTTATTTCCGTTTCCATTACCATTTCACAGAAGCTGGGAATTTACGGGACATTTATGACTACATACGCTCAGATGCTACATACTATATTCCTTAATCTGTTAAATATTGTCGGTACTGTTATTTTAATATCCCCGTTAAAATGACAGAATTTCACGTGTCACTGACCCACAATATAATATGAATATTAGAGATATTGATTCGCAATATTCTCTATTTCGCAAAATAAATCCCTGGAATTATTTGAAAGTAAGACCATAAGATACAATTTAAAACATAAGATCATCCTTTATAGCTTTGCAGACTGCTATTCATGAATTCTAAGCTATGTACATACGCACAGTCACATAAAAACAATGCTTGTTATTTTTCGCTCTATTTTGATTACAATTCTTAATGACGGTTTTGACAATTTCTTAGAAAGTAGTAATACATCGTCTGACAGAAAATATGAACATTTCGGAAAGTTTATTTTTGGCGATATTGTAAATACAGAATGACAGTAGGAAAAAAATCGTAATAGTGTTTTAATATTCTGATATCTATATTACTAAAAAGAACGAGCTGATTTTTTATGTCGGATTTGGTGCCGTTACAAAACAACCCTATGTATACAGAGTATCACGGTTATTCAGTAACAATTTAGAAGTAGTAGTTTTTCATTTGTCTAAAAAGAAATAAAATTTGCGAGAATTTAGGGTGAATCATCGAAATAGGATAAATCTTAAAATAGCAACATTTCTGGGGGAAAACGAGTTCACGTGTTCATACAGCAAAAGGTGCACCTTAAAAGCATGGTATATGGCCCTAGACTAAGACAACATGCACCATTAAGTGGAGCTCTTGACGTCATTTGTACCCAGCTCTGTTGATATTGCCACACTAATTACGGGCGACGGATTAAATCTGTGCATTTTGATATCACAATATCATAAGTCTTAGATTTGTGATCTGTTATGTTGTTTTTTCAGTTGTCCTTCCTGTATAATTTGTTTAAGGTCCCAATAAAAACTGTTCACAGCAATTGATAGTTTTCATTAAAAAGTGATTTCGTGATTGTTAAAAGAAGGGTGGTATTTCCATCACAGACAATAGCATTACGAACACTATTGAACGTATATTTAGAATTATAAAACCTATATTTAGACATTCTATTTTCGTGTGCCGTCACATGATTGATCACAATCACTCTTCGCGTATGCGCTCACTGCACAGGCTGAACTTACGAATTCACTATCCGGAACTGGTGAAGACATCACGTTGTAGAATGTGTAACATTGTTCCTTAAGCACCTGCTTCGGAGATACCGTATTCCATAATTTATTTAACCGATTATCGCGGTGCCGCAAGTATCTGCTTCGGGGATACCGTTTTCTATATTTAACCGATTTTTTCGAAGTTGGGTTTTACTCGTCTGTGAACGAGGTGCTTTGATGAAGAATGCAGTAAATTTATTTTGGTGATTTTAATTTTGGTGTTCCATATACTTTAATCAATAAAAACTCACTTTCTTATGACTATTTCTTATGTTTATCATATATTGTTACTTTTCATATTTAAATTTGAATATTTGCAGGAATAACAAAGTAAAATTGCATGCGTCCTTTGCCATTTATAATGCAGATACAAATATGCACACAAATCAATCACTCGTTTATTTATTGTTTATTGGCTTTAATGTCCCACCGACAGTATTTCATTCATTTGGAGACGATGTTCACTTGCCGCCACACTGCAGTATCACGCCGTAGATGTGTGGCATGATACCACACCCAGGCACATTATCCTGACACTGGGCCAGCCAGTCCTACCCTTATATGCTGAGCGCCAAGCAAGAAAGCTATACCAGTATTATTTTTTGGTATGTCGCGGCCGTCGATCGAATCCACGACTTCTCGATTCTGGGGCGGACTCTCTAACCACTCGAGCATAGGGACCGGTCACGGATCACTTGTATATATTTAAATATCTTATAGAGACTGTTTCTGAATTACTCGCCCTGTTAAGTTATAAATGCATTTGCTTTAGAATTGTGACTTACAATATACAATTTATATGATAATTATATACTGATATTGTATATAACAATTAAGAATGCGAAACAGTAATTGCTAAATTTATATGTATTTATATATAGAACTATGCCAGAAGTGCTCATTGCTTAGATGCTTGCCTTAGGGATTTGATTAATTATAGTTAGTGATTTTGATGGTTGCTGTGGAACTTATTTTAAGGTAGTCAAGCACGTTGATTGCTGCCCTTCAATTTTATTCCACGAGAGACAATGACAAATTGCTTGATCTTTGGAATTATTCCATTTAAATCGCAGATGTTTGCAGTTGCCCTTGGAAGGACATTGATGGTTCGCCATCAGTATCTGTGACGTTGATAATTGCCCATGTGGGCTTTTCCGTGGGTGTCAAGAACATTTTAGGTTGCTCTTCGTTCTTAACTCATATGATCGGAAGCATTAATAATTGCAAGTGAGATTTTTCAACTGGAGACAGGGAAATTTACCGATTGACATTGGAACATATTTCACTCTGGCTGACGGTTGTAATTGTAACTCATTTTTAGTCACGTTGATGGTTGTCCCTCAGAATCATTCAGTGTAGATCAATACCCTTTAAAATCATTCTATGGATGTCAGCGAAGTTGATAGTTGACCTTTTGAATTTTTTATATTACAAGGGCCAGGAATGTCACTGGATTCCATTAGAGTCATAGATTTTGATGGTTGTCTATGTGACTTATTCCCTTATAGACTAATTAGTTATTGCTGTTAAATGTTTATGTACTTCATTCAAATCAAAAACATTGATGTTCACCTTAACTTATCCAATTCGATTCGGGAATGTTGACGGTTGCGCTTAGAACTCACCCCATTAGTGTTATGAGTGTAGATAGCTGTCATTTTAACTTACTTCAATACGGCCATGGATGTTGATTTTGGATCAGAACGTTAATGGAATATGGATAGATGGTTTAAAGCTTCTTCAAAGGCAGTAGCTGATGGTTGCCTGATACATGCAATATTGGTGAATTACAAAATATGTTATTCATTGAAAACATTTCAAAATAGTTCACGGACAATTTTGTATTAATATTATGTCGACACAACACGGCGTATAGCTTTGTCAGTATTTATTCGACCTTTGATTGTTCATAATGGGAAAATAAGTAAGACGGAGCCCTAATTTTAAACCCAATCTTCATAAAAGTGAAGTGGGAAATATATAGGCACTTAATGTGTTGTTCCGTCGCGTTATTTCCCACAGAATTTGTTAGATGCCTCAGAGAAATTGCTATTTGTATACGTGTCAAGTAATACAAAATTATTTTTATTTTTCACAACAACAACAACAACAACAACAACAACAACAACAACAAAACAACAACAACAACAACATTTAAGTAGAAAATTGTATTACATGATTCTTTCACCTGTCGTTGACCTACATTTTTATCAGTATAGTAAACATTTTTACCTTTAGCTGATCAACATATTCAGGACATAAATATGCGTTTTTAAAGGTTTTATTTAAATTAGTTGATGAAAAAGTTACTAGTTTTATTACATTAGAGAAAAGCGGGGTCAATTAATAATTCCATTAAATGACGTAAATGCAAATCCAGTTGAAATATTAATCTTCACGTGTATCGTGTTGTCAAGAAGTAATATAAATTTGATATAAAACTGGAAAGACCAGAATATATAAACATATTATTGGAATATAGAGCTTCCTTTACGGTTATGTGGGATTGATTTTCAAGAAATGGTCGCAGTAGGTAATATAATAAATACTCTTGTAAAAGTATTATGAAATATTTGAAGTTTAAATCGTTACTTAGCGCATCATTTTACTTATATTTTCCGTGACACTGTTTTTTAGTATTACGCCTTTTGTCTGTCCTAAAAGCACTAGTTTGTCGTAAAATTGATGCATTTTCTGCCGTAATATTTCCTTAGATCGCTGTTTTGTGTGGGAAATACATACATTGGTTGGTTTAAAATAACATTATTTACATTAAAATGTATTTCCATGACGACAAACCAAACGGTTTTGTTGAATATAAAAGATGTGGGTAAGACAGAAAGAGTCGAGAATTTATGTAATAGACTAAAATTGATCCGAAAACGGTATTCTCCTGTGAAGGAATGAATATTTGATCGCAATTTCTCTCTGATGTGTTTTAAGTGACTTATCGAACATCCGTTCACCCGCTTCCCAAGTTTTATTTGTAGCTCGAGGGAGGTGTATAAAATTACATAAGTCGGATTTTAAATATGCATCTTAAAATTTAGATAATTCGGATACTAGAGATCTCTCTGAAAGTTGAGTATTTCGCCATGTTTATACAATACATATAAAAAATATGACACAGAACTCTCGCCATATTGAAACATAGTTTTAAAATTGAAAAGAAAATATCGGACATGTATTCATGTCTCAGAATACCCTATGCACACTTTTAAGTTCTGTCTCGCTATACGTATGAACCAACGATTGTACCATGCTTGTAAATTAACCCTTTCCCTCATAGAGGACACCATGAAAAGACCTATGCGAACAGTATAAAACCAGATCAGCCTGCGAGTAACTCGCAGGCTGATCAGGGTTTTATGCTGTTCGCTGCTCCCAGTGGTCTGGAAATGAGGACTTTATAATTAAATTTGGTAAGATTTAACTGAAGTTTTCTGCAGATCAGGCTTTATGTGGTACCTATTGAGTGCGTCAAAATGAGTCTATATGAGGGAAAGGGTTAAGTAACGCTTATTCAAGTGTTTGTCAAGAGCAAGGGATCTACGTTTAATGTAATGGTGTGTTTTGAATCAAATGCTATGACATATCAGTCACGTAAAGACGTCCAATTATGTACATTATCCCAGACACGGACACCCTGATAGAATAAGTTCAAGCATCTACCCGTATCGAAATCTATCAGGGGAAACAGAGTAAATTTAATTAATGTGAAATCATTAATTTTCGTTGGACACTAGTTTTCGTTGATTTCGTGGAAGGTTTTATTCACGAATATTAACTCCTATGAATTAGACCTTACGTAGATAACATAGATCCACGAATAAATGTACCCACGAAATCCCCTTATGTACACAATCAACGAAATTTAATGTCAACGAAAATTAATGATTTTACAGTAAATATCTGCTAAAGTAAAATTAATTGAAATTAATTAAGAGCATTTCATTTACCGTTTCTAAATATATCCGTAGGTAAAACTGCAAATAAAGGTATAAACATTTACTCCCTTCATATGGTAAATTAGCTGTTTCGCTTAACGAGACTTTGCAATATATACATTTGCCAAAGTTAAGAAATACCTTCAGGTGTTCCGTGAATATCTTATTGTGTTGTTAAGCTAGCTTTTTTTGAAACTTTATTTATTTTACAACGATTTCGAAACACGTTCTTACAACTTATATTAATCACTCTCGATGGCTCTGGTGGTGGCGTGTGTGGTCATTATTGTGATTATTGTGAGGGAGAAAATCGGAGAACCAGGAGAAAACCCACGTGTCTGGACGGGCGACCGCTGTACCCTCGCTGTGATCAGGAATCGAACGCGGGGTCCATCGGTGAGAAGCGAAGTGCGTTACCACTGTTTAAAAACAAAAAACAAAAAAAAACCCACAACAAAACAAAACAATAAGAAAACAACAACAACAACAAAACAATTTAATGTTAAATCATCTTGAAAGCAGCTCGTTCACAGATGGTTACTAACTATGAATTTTAGTTTTTACTATATGTGTGTATTGCGTATATCGAGGCATGGTCACCAAGTGCAACCATCCTTGATTGTCACAGACGGTATTGAAACTCTTTTTTAAATTATTAAACCTATATTTATACTTTCTATTTTCATTTATAATCCCTTGACTGATCACATTCAGTCTTCGCGAATACGCTAATTTCATAGGAAGAACTTACGAAATCACTACCCTGAACTTGTGAAGACGCCATATTGCGGAACATTTTACATGGAATCGTTAGAGCCTGCTTTGGGGATACATATTCTATCGCAAAGACTTCAGCAACATTAACAAGGGAGAGTTGAGTTTTTTTTTCTTTTCTAACGATCATCTGTGAACGAGCTACTTTTAATGTTAAGAAGTTATTTAAGATACCGCGTTAGAATACATACATTGTATTTTGAAATTTGAGGAAATATTTTTGTACATTGACTTTAAGAGCAACTTCTATCAATTCATGTTTATATCAAACTCTTTTTAACTCTAATCCAATAAATTAAAGAAATTTAAACCCAGTACAAGGTGTTATATCAAATTCACAATCTATCTTGAATGAAATGAAGAGTAATAGGGATTGATAGATATTACATATAGCTTTATAAATTTTGTACTGTTTTGTCGATTGTTATGGCACTTCAACAAGCGGTGAGATTAAAAAACAACAACTGATTACTGGCGAATGAAAGATAATGCACATTTATATAGCTATCGAGGCGATTACTGAAATGTGCGAACAGTTGGCTATCTGTTGTCAATCACAGCTGACTTTATTATCTTTCAGACTCTGAAAATTTCAAAACAAATGATGATGTCTTGCTTGTTTACCTATATCAAATGCACTCTTGCGCGAGGAACTAAACTCAAAAACACTTTCTAATTCAATAATGATAAATGATATTGTATTAGAGTGAGAAAATGTACGTGTTTCTTTAGCCTTATAAGTCTATCTTCATACTTACTTATGTCTTTTAACATCTATATTTTAATGTGAAGCAACAAGAACAATAACAACAATACAATCAAAATATAATGAACCAAAATCCACACTGGTACATCGCCTAATTCTTCTTTTTTAAAATGGGTTTAAATTTTAAGCCGATTATTGGTCTGCACCCAAAATAGTTGTTGTTGTATTGAATCATATAGCGACGTCCAGCTAACTACAGGTGGAGGAAGACCCCGAGTACACAGAGGTACCCGGGTAGAACCACCGACCTACCGCAAGCCAGCTGGAAGGTTTCCTCACATGAAAAATCCGAAGTCCCTATCGGGATTCGAACCAACAGCTGTGAGGGGCTGAGAGATTTGTAGTCCAGTACTGTAACCTCTCGGCCACGGCGGCCCCCATACCCAAAATAATAAAATCATGACCATCCCGCAGTTCAGAAGATATTACATCAATCGTGTCTTTAAATAAAACAATGTAAGACTATCTTATGATTATTTTTATTACTTTTGCTCATTTTAATGGATGATTAGGATCATAGATAATGTTAAAGGCTATGCGACCCGGATATGAAACAGAGCTTGTAATGATAATGCGTCTGGTATATGTTCAACTTAAAAACAGTCCGAACAAACGATTCCTTACATATCAAAACTTATTTTTGCAATTCTGTAAAATCATTAATTTTCGTTGACACTAAATTTTCTTTGGTTATGCACCAAAGGAAATTTCGTGAGTGCATTTATTCGTGGATCTATGTTCTAGAAAACTTGAGGTCTATATAAGAGACACATTTTCGTGGGGATTAATAATCGTGGATAAATCCCTCCACGAAGTCGGCGAAAATTAGCGTTCCATTAATGAAATTAATGATTTTATAGTTCACACTTAAATATATTCACATTTGTATATAATATGACTTTGCATATCATATTAGACTATTGTACGAGATAAATAGAGTTCATATGATAATAATTCTGATCGCGCTGGCCCAAGTTCCACATCATATACACTTGTACATGTATAATAATAAAAAGGAGCTCAGGTATTTTTGTGCTGGTTAAAATAACTTTAGAATGACCACCCCTTTACGATTAGTTTGGAATGCTCATTAATCAGTAAAATAAACTAGGCTACTTCTCTTAATATATTTTCATTTGTTCCCCCTTTTTTCAAAAGTATAGTTCAACCCAATATACAACAACTTTTCTTGCCTGACACTCCCTTTACATATAAGCAGTTAACCAATTGTAACCTTTTACTATAAACAATTAGAGAAATACAACCACGTGTCAGAGAAACAAATGTTTATCTTGTATCATATTCATTTTCCAAATGTACATATATATGTTTATGGATACACATTTTTTATAATTAAATATCCATTCAAGATAATTACGGAAGACTTTAGAAGGACCTCTTTAATACGTAGAGTATACACTTTAAATACATTTAAAACTCCTACCTATATTATTAGTTATTAAATACACATCCCCGAAGCTGAGTGTATCACTTGGGAACCGGGTGAATGGTTCTCCGATAAGTCAGCTTAAACACATAAGTGGAAACTTGCGATTAAATATTAATACATATACAGCAGTCTACTGTTGTTTTCGGATCAATTTCATTTAACTGTGACACAATTTTCAGATTCTTTCTGTCTCACACTCATCTTTAAGATTGAGCAAACAATCAGGTTTGTTGTCATGGAAACACATTTTGAGTTTAAATAAGATAAATTTGGCCTGTCGATGTATGTATTTCTCACAAAGAAAACTTTACTTCAGAAAGAACATTCAAATTACGGCAAACTGGTGCTTTCGTGACAATCAAACGGTGCATTACGCAGGGAACATGTCAGAGAATGCAAGTATAATACGATATTTAAAAAAAGTAAAATGCAAATAATATAAAATACATAAACCACATTTTTTTAAAAACTGAATAAAGAAAAGTAGACGAATTAACATAGCAGATACATGACATCAAAAGCACCAATGCCACTAATGAACCTGGCATGACATAACGCTTAATTAAGTGCAATCATTCGGCAGATAAATGAGCCACAGCCTCATTCGGTTTGTTTTTGCAGTTTTGAGTAACGATAATTTGCAAACGCTTTCGGTCGCATTCTATCAAGTAAACCCCAAATCTTGTGTAAATATTGCTATTTTCTAGAAAAGAAAAATATTATGAAACGTTTTGCAATAAGAAATAGCATTATCGCAAACATTCCGTATCTGAAGTTGAGAAGCAATGGAACAAGTCGATTGAATTACATTACTTATTCAAACATATTTTAAGGACAAACAATTTGTTTGAGGCATAGGAGATACAGTTGTATATTCAAGCGGATTTTTTAGATTGAGTTTTGATTATATCACGTATAAAAATATAAAGAAATAAATTGTTTGTTTTGGGGTGGGGTTATGAGGTTGTTATTAAACCCCATATTCAATTAAAAAGGATAATCTATAAAAATATGTCTTGAAATAGAGAACATGTATTATGAATTTAGATTTTGTTAATTTCTTATACATGTACTCGTAAATATGTTTTGACTTCTCATATGGTAGCAATGCTTTGATATTGTTCCTGCAGTTAAAAATGTTTAGCATGATATATTTTGGATAGGAATAATACATTTAAAGATTACCGCGTAGGTCTTTCATATGAGTAAAGACCAAATATTTTTGCAATGTCGAAGCCTGGCTCTTAAAACATAATTAACATGTTGCAATAAGAAACAATTTGAAGGCGTTTTTATTCTGAACAGCGCCATTTTGTAACAAACATTTGTTTGCTAATGAAAAATGAATGAAACCTTTTCGGTAACAATTGTATCGGTATGAAATCGAAGGATGCTCGTTATACGTTTCCGACACGGGTTACAAAAAGATAAAAAAAAATAACGTTAATAAATGAGAACTGCATGGCAATTACAACTCGTAAATCAATGGTGACATTACCCACAGCATATGGTTTGTGACAGGATAACGCGACTATAGGATTATTATGACGCTACTCTCATCCGTCGTGATATCGCAGTGGGAAAGGATTGTATTATTCGGATATAGATAAAATCTTAAAAAACAAACAAAAACAAAACAAACAAACAAACACACACACACACACACACACACACAAAACAACAACAACAACAAAAACACACACAAAAACAACAACTGAAATACTATCAGCAAGACGTTCAGGTCTAAAAAACACAAACTGAAATACTGTCAACTGACATATATTCATACAGTTTCAAATAAATGAAGAATTATTTAAAAAAAATAATAAGTATAAAATTTGATACTGTTTAAGGATTAAAGCCCAGCTGAGAAATTTAAGTACGAGGGGAACATTATATTAACGATGATCAGTGATGTCGGTTTCGACAATTTCGCAAATTTTGTAAAATAACATATCATCTCACAGTAAAATATGAACATTTTTGTAAGCGGTCCGCTGGCGCCAGTGTAAATATAGGATGATTATAGCAATAATTATTATAAACCTAAAGCAGCTTGTTAACAGATAATCACTGACTTAGTATTTGATTTTAAAGACGCATCCTTGATTGTTAAAAAAGGGTGGTTTCCCCTATCACAGGAAATACCGTTACAGACGGTCTTAAGACTATATTTAGAATTATAAAATCATATTTTCGTTTGATATCACTTGACGCTTTACGCTTTGTGCATGAGCTAATTTCATAGGCTGAACACCAGTGCTTCAGGGATACCATATTCTATATTTAATGTTGCCGAAGTTGCGTTTACAAAAAATAGCGTTTCCCGTGCAATGTGACCTGCACTTGCCAAGTTTTTTTCCGGAAACAAAGACATCACCAGCAATCACTGTGCCGTTACAGCCGGTATTGAAACTATACTTAGATTGATTAAATATTTACTTATATTCATTCACTCTTCCCGTATGCGCTAATTTCATAGGATGAACTTACGGAATCGCTACTGTGAACTGGTGAATACGCACTGTTGCGAAACGTGTCCTTCGGGAATATCGTATTCTAAATCTAACCAATTTAGTCGAAGTTGCGTTTCCGAAAATAACGTTTTCCTTTGCAATGTGAACTTTCGAGTTTATTTGTTAAGAAACAAAGACTTAACCAACATTAACGAGGGAGAGTAGTTTTTTTTTATTTCTTCAGATCATCTGTAAACGAACCGCTTTTAAAAATACATGTAGTAACATATTGAAAAATCTCGCCTTTACTAATGGGGAAATTACCTATATCCTTATTAAGCCAAAAGTATATCTCTATGACAACAAAACTAAAAGACTTTACTGAATATGAAAGTTGAGGGTAAGATGAAAATATTTGGGAAATGATAATACAGTTCAAATATTACTCATACGAAATTATCAGCAGACTCCAGTGAACAAACACGTAGCTGAAAGCACTCTCTTACTGGTGTTTTTTTTTTAAAATGATTTATCTGAGATCCCAACTTATGTTTGTAGCTGTTCCAGGGAGGTTTATTTAAGTATATTAGTTTTTAAAATAAGCATTAAACGAAGAGGAAACATTTTGTTTGAGTATCTTGAATGTAGGTCAATTTGGCATTATTTGACTTGACTTGACTATTTGAGTTTACCGTCGCTTCGACAGTTTTCAGTCTTAAAGCGACGTCCAGCTAATTACAGGTTGAGGAAGACCCCGAATGCACTGAGGCATTCAGGTAGGGCGTTATTTGAAAATCTGTGTAAGTACTGGTTTATATAGAAATAACGATTTGTATGAATTATTTGAAATGTCGGATTCAATCAGTGGGTTTATGTTAAAACAATGTACACATTTGAATAGAATCACTGTATAACAGTGACATAATGTTGTTTTAACTTAAAGAATATAACAAAAACATGTGGTGAAGCGGTAAACTATGGATAGTTCCAGTGGTTTTGAAGATTATGCAGAAACTACTGTAAAACTTTGTTCTTGTATTATTATATTTCACAAATTGGGTTGATTTAGTAGCATGATTTTCCGACATAACACGGCATATATTTTGCCATTTGAAATTATTTATATCTCGTTGTTCAAACTTCATTAATATTGTTCCCTCCCACTATGTCATCGATTCTTAAAGTAAAGTGTTAACAACGTAGGCACTGTACGTGCTGATCCGCCACGCCATGTCCCGTTGACCCCTGTATTAGCAAATAAATCAATAGCCTATATAATCTGTAGCGGGTATTAATTACCTTCCATGATAGATCTAGTTAATTTCAATGAACAAGCCTATAAATGATTATATATTGTATGTTTCTAAAACATGCATACATAAATTACATTGTACTATTATATACTATTATATACTATCTATTTATGAATTTGACCATCAATATGTATTTATGTTAAAGACTATTTTTTTCTTTTTTTTTTTTTTATATATATATATATATATATATATATATATATATATATATATATCTCAATATGACAATGCCTGTTCTTTTACCAAGGTATATTTTAATTTTTTTGATTTATCAATATAACGATGTCTGTTCTATTTTAGATATTTATTTATCAATTTGACCATGTCTGTTCTTCCATCAATATATATTTGTGAACATGACGATGTCTGTTCTTTTTATCAATATTTATTTGTGAACATGACGATGTCTGTTCTTTTTATCAATATTTATTTATAAACATGACGATGTCTGTTATTCTTATCAATATTTATTTATAAATCTGACGATGTCTGTTCTTTTTATCAATATTTATTTGTGAACATGACGATGTCTGTTCTTTTTATCAATATTTATTTGTAAACATGACGATGTCTGTTATTCTTATCAATATTTATTTGTGAACATGACGATGTCTGTTCTTTTTGTCAATATTTATTTGTGAATATGACGATGTCTGTTCTTTTATCAATATTTATTTGTAAACATGACGATGTCTGTTATTCTTATCAATATTTATTTGTGAACATGACGATGTCTGTTCTTTTTGTCAATATTTATTTGTGAATATGCGATGTTTGTTCTGTTATACTATCATTTCATAAATTTGACAATATTTATTGACAACATAACTCCATCTTTAACAGACAAAAAACTATCCTAGCAGCGAACTGGCTACCAACAGTAATATACCAAAAAAGCAATACAGGAATATATTAAATGTCACTCCTTTCTTATATGGTCTACTGCAGCTGATACTGTATCCATGCAATATTCCATCATACTACTATCCTTCTTTTCTTTCAATTAATATTGATTAAACGGATTCTAGAAACATATTAAAATAAGTGTGACATTTTATCTCTATTATAACAGAAAATAAGGCTAACAGAATGGAATCCGAACGAAGAGGAATACGTACAAGTGTTACCATCAGTAGCGACATATCAATTAAAGAAGACTATGAAGCTTTGAGGGGACATTGGAATTGTCTAAAAGAGAAGCATTAATCGAGAGAGTTGAGGCTCTGAGGTTATAAGTGACGCTGATGATTTGTCTATGTCGTACATCTGCCATCTAACCTACTTCTGTGTCTCAATAAGTAGTTAATTACTTTTATATCGATGTATAAAATTGTATGACTCTGAATATCTTCCATGTCACACAGATTGAAGAGTTTGTTTCTTTACTTTTTCTTGAGATTTTTGT
The DNA here is from genome assembly GCA_021229015.1 of Solen grandis. NCBI lineage: Eukaryota > Metazoa > Mollusca > Bivalvia > Adapedonta > Solenidae > Solen > Solen grandis. The sequence goes on from CM037794.1 coordinate 41,713,067, forward strand.
CACTGAAATGAAATACAGACTGTTTTGTAAAAATCAGCTTATGAATGGCCAAATATGAGTGTTTTAGTGATAGATTTATGCTTTGCCTTGCATAACAGTTTGTTTCAAATGTTAATTACTTAACAAAGGTGTCATATACGCACATCTTAATCATATTTAACATTTAATCAGTAATTAGGCCACCTTTAAAAAAATCTCTGTTTCCCCTCTCCCGACCCTATTTTGACGAAATGGATAGGTAGGTAGGAAACATTCTTTTTTTTCTTACCAGATTCGTACCATATAAAAACCGGTAAAAAAGTAGTAGATTACCCAATAAAAAATTGGGTCGGCGGGTTTTTTTAGGGTCGGCCGAGCGAGGGGAAACAAACATTTTCATCTCCATTACTCCAAACTAGGGGGATGGGGTTATTGAAATAAATTGATAAAAAGAATAATCTACATTGATGGCAAATTGGAGATCAAATTGGAACTTATTCCATTAAATTACGTACTGTAATTCCTGTGAGGTGCATCTTTTCAAATTCACGTACATCGTATGTTGTCAAGAGGCAATATTAATCATATATGAATAATGCGAATACAAAAAGTGGTAAACTTATTTTCATATTTTATGACATAATGTTGGACTATGAAAAATGCTCTTAGGATTAGTTAGATTTTTTTTCTTCAAAAAAGTTGTCGCATTAGGTATGATATATCTGCTTTTGAAAGTTGCGGTTCAAATTGTTATTTAGCATACTATTTTAAATTTATTTTCAGTGGCAAACGCCGCTCGGCTGTCTCGAAAGCACTAGTTTGAAGTAAAATTGATGCATTTTCTGTCGCATTGTTTCCTTAGACGACTGCTGTTCTGTGTCGTAAATATATACATCGGTTGGTTCAAAACAACATTATTTAAGCTCAAAATTAGTTTCAGTGAAGACAAAACCAACAATTATATCTCAAAGATGTGGATAAGACAGAAAGAATCGAGGACTTAGTCACAGTTAAGATAAAATTGGTTTGAAAACGGTATTGTCCCTTGAAGGAATGAATATTTGATCGCATTTTCTTTTCTGTACATTTTCTGATGTGTTTTAAGTGACCTATTTAAGATCCGAAGGTTTACTTGTAGCTCGAGGGAGGTTGTATGTTGTTCTAGAGTTGATAAAACTGAGTATTCTACCTTCTTTATTCAATATACTTAGAAGATGTGATATAGAATTCTCGTGATTTGGATGCGTTGTTTATAAATAAATATTAGACATGTATTTATTACCACGTATTCGTTTTCTCTTGAACACACTCTTTAGACTTAGAGATTTTTCTCGACATCCAATGTCTGCATATTCATTTTAGATTATGCTTATTTCATGAAGTATACAGACACTGTATGAGATTTCAGCTAGGGCAACTGAAGTTAATAATGGGTATTTACCGTTTTGATATAACCTTTGATAAATCTGTCTCTGAATGCAGATATTTGTCCTCTCCATTTAGTAAATTAACTGTTTTTTCTTCAAAATTATGGAATTTATAAAAGAGTACACAAAATAAATAAATATTACATGTTCCATAGATATGACATTAAACCTTAAAAAAACAAAACACTAATAAATATCTAATAAATATAAGATGTTGCGAAGATATGACCCCAAATCTTGCTAAAAATAAATGATATATATAAGATGTTGCGAAGATATGACCCCAAATCTTGCAAAACTAATAAATAATTTCCATATGAAAAACCTTTAATTTTAAATTTGGAATTTTGAACTTTGAGGATATATATCGTACCATGACTGACTTCTAAAGAAGATTCTTTTTATCACTAAAACACGACACATCTGTGTACTGAAATATATCAGTGAGAAATAATTCATATCTCACTGTTGTAACTGGAGTGATATAGAATTTTGGTTCCCGATCTGTACATTAGAATATATAGAAAAGGAGAATGTGAAGCGGATAAAAATTTCCATGACGTCACGGTTACGTCAAATAATTCAACGCGAATTGGTGCCATTGGTAATGTCACACTACTTCAAAACTTAAAATGATACAATTTTCATATATTCACTCACGCTAGGCGCTCATGAAAATATTTCAATTGTATCACTTCTCGATGAGATATATTCAATATTCGCCCAAAGCAAACAAATATCCTTAATATATATTGCAAATATATTAATAAAGAAATGAATCAAAAGTTCCATGTCTAGGAATCGAACCCAGAACCCTCTAGGCGTTGAATAAAATCAAAGCTGTCTTATCCGTCGGACCAATTGTACAGCTGCGATGCATGTACGCCTAATTAAATTTATACCTGTTTCCTAGCGCTGGAAATTCCAGCCAGTGATGGTTAAAAAAATCTTTGAATGGTTTTCGATTTATTCGCTTTCGCATTAATGTTTTTAATGTAGTTATAAAAAACATTATCTCCAGCATCGATTATCAACACATTTTAATTCAGTTTTATATATTTACATTAGACCGAAATATGATATAAAGCAGACACTGGTGGGAAATGAAAGATTTCGCAATAATATTTGTGTAATCATAAAATTGAAATATATAAAATTCTTATACAATAAACCATTCAACAATCTTAACAATTAAAATTAAATCAGATGTAATATGATAATGCAAATTTCAAAGAAAACACCCCCCCAAAAAAAAACAACAACAACAAAAAAACAACAAAAAACAAAACAAAACAAAAAAAACTACATTAAAAAACAACAACACACACACACACAATGAATATAATATCAAATAATGTGCATTTATTGAAACGATTCATTTTATTTATTTTAAACCTGTTATTAATTACATATTCACAAAAGTGTTTTATCAATACGTAGTTATCAAGGACATAAATATACATGTACGCACATACTCATACAATCTTGAGGCATAATAAAAATAGTGGAAATTTAATTAGATAGGAAATCAATAAAATTAAGTGTGCAAATGTGGAGACTGTATAAACATAACAGATACAGTTCATTTTGACTAATGGGCTCGAAGTTCGCTAACCATGTTTAACGCTATGTTTAACTTATATACTTAAGGGTGAAATTCACCATCCTTGTTAGTAAAGAAGGCATCAATATGTATAAACTGATGTACTTGAAAATTTCTTTAACAGATATGGTTGAATGCATTTCTATTTAAGAATAGTAAGTACTACTAAACGCAAGTATTCATAGTAGCATTCGCGACAGATTCTCGTTATAACAGATAGTTACGTCTATATACATACAAACGAAATTAAGCATGCCATCTTATTTTATAAAAAAAAAAAAAAAAAAAAAAAAAAAAAAAATCACTGTTTATGGACTTTTTCAAAACACATACTATGGTAATTATTTAATTGATCTTTATTAGATATTTTCCTCAATGCAAAACAAACATTTCTTTATTGTTTTCACTCATCGACTGAACAATTTTATAGAATTTAATAATATATATATATTAGGATATATATATATATATATATATATATATATATACACACACACACAGACAGAGAATTTGTTTGAATGGATATACGGGTTATATATCTCATCGAGTAGTGATATGCGCTCGTGAAAATATGAAAACTGTACCACTAAGTGATGATTTATAACCCATATACATTCAAAACACATTTAAAAATGTAGTCCCGACAGATCTTTATCTTCACACTGTGGGATATGGATTATATCTCATTGATAGAACACAGTATTTCATCAGTTAGCATAAAACAAATATATATACGAGAATATTCTATAATGACTACATGGAAATCAATACAATACAGCAACAAATTTATCATCTTTATCTAAAAGTACACGCGAATATGATATAAATATTGAATATAATTTTCAGAATGTTCCAGTCTGGATAAAGGCGAACACTAAACATTGAACCCGAATAAACAGAAAAAGAGACTTAAATGTATGTTTATATATGTATAAAAATGCAAAACTGTACTGGAGAATGTTAAAAGATGTTTCAAATAATAATTCAGGTGACATCGGACTAGATGAATTTTCACGTTATTTTCAAGCCGTAAATAATCCTGATGATGCTTTTTTTACCCCAGATGAAGATGTTTTATATTTTAATGATGTTATGTTACAGAACGAACTTGAAACAATGTTTGCTGAGTTAAATGCTGAAATATCGAATAGTGAAATCTTATTTGCCATTAAGCAGCTAAAGACGAATAGATCAGCCGGTCCAGACTTTCTAATTAATGAATTTTTTATTCACGGTAAAGATGTTTTATTACCTGTTCTCTCTAGTTTATTTAATAAGATATTTGAATCTGGTCATTTTCCTACGGCATGGTCACAAGGTTATGTTATACCGTTACATAAAAAAGGTAGTTTGTTAGACGTAGAAAACTACAGAGGTATTACATTGTTAAGTACACTCGGTAAACTTTTTACAAGAATCATAAACAATCGATTAACAAATTGGGCTGAAGAATATAATATTTATATAGAGGCTCAGGCGGGGTTTAGAGCAAAAATGGGAACCACAGATAATATTTATGTATTACATAATTTAATAACGCATATTATCAATTCAGGTAGACAATTATTTTGTGCATTTGTTGATTTTACTAAGGCGTTTGACTATATTGTGAGAGAAAATTTATGGTACAAATTGTTAAAGCTTGGGATTAATGGAAAAATTATAAATATAATTAAATCCATGTATGAAGATATTAAAAACAGAGTGAAATATTGTAATGAATTAAGTGGCGAATATCCATGTATGCTCGGTGCGAGACAGGGCGAGTGCTTATCGCCATTTTTGTTTGCCATGTACATTAATGATTTAGAAAGTTATATCATTGATAAAGGAATTCAGGGTATAGACATTGGAATGTGTAAATTGTTAATGCTTCTGTATGCGGATGATATTGTTCTTTTTGCTAATACTGCAGAAGAGTTACAAACATTATTAGACATATTAAGTGACTATTGCAATCGTTGGAAATTAAAGATAAATGTTAAAAAGACAAAAATAATGATATTTAGAAAAGGGGGTACTTTATCTAGAAATCTTTCTTTCATGTATGATGGTATTCCTATTGATATTGTTAGTAGATTTACATACCTAGGAATTGTTTTCACTACTGGTGGTTCTTTCGCAGAGGCACATGAAGCTTTATCAGGACAGGGTATGAAAGCTATTTTTAAATTAAACAGATATCTCTATAAGTTTACTTATGTTTCAGTAAAACATAGATTAGAACTATTTGATAAACTGGTCACACCAATAATAAGTTATGCAAGCCAGGTATGGGGTTTTGCACGTGCAAATACTATAGAACGCTTACATTTACGTTACTGTAAAAAGATTTTGAATGTTAAACGGTCCTCGCAAAATGATTTTATATATGGTGAACTTGGAAGAGTTTCATGTGTAACTAATAGATATTATAATATCATTAAATACTGGATCAAGATACTTATTTAAAATGATGATAAGGGATATGGAAATTCATAGTAATACTGTTAATTGGGCATCTTTATTGAAACACTTGTTGTGTTCATTGGGGTTTTATGAAGCCTGGTTGTCTCAGAGTGTAGGAAATTGTGTATTTTTCTTGAGTTTAGTAAGGCAGAGATTGAATGATCAATTTATTCAAAATTGGTATAGCAGACTACAAAATTCATCACGTGCTTTGTTTTATGTTAATATAGCAAACTTTGGTTTTAAGACATACCTTAATGTTTTCAATTCATCGAAGAGTTGTAAATCACTTACACGATTAAGGGTATCATCCCATAGATTAATGATAGAAGCTGGAAGATGGAATAAACCTGTTGCTTTGCCTATTGTTGACAGGAAATGTATATTTTGTAATATGTTAGAAGATGAGTTTCATTTTGTTTTAGAATGTCCAATTTATTCAGATTTAAGAAAAAAATATATAGATAAGTTCTACTGGCAAAGACCAAATATGTTTAAGTTGATTAGTCTTTTTACTTCTGAAGACGCAGTTGTGATTAAAAAACTAGGCCTATTTGTGCATTATGCGTTTGATGTAAGGAATAAAAGAATTTATAGTGCTTGATTCTCTCAATATCTGTATAATGTTGTTAAATGCAGTTTTAAATGTCCTACACTTTTTCTGGATCACTCGAAAGTCTAATGCATATACATGTGAAACTTTTAGTAACAACCGCCTGATATTGTATGTTTTTGTGTGAGTGTGTATTTATGTGTGTTTACTTTCTCCAATTTGCTCCGCTCTTTCGCAATGTTTTCATATATGAGTTGAACAAAATTACTTATAAGCCTTCTCCGTCGCATGTTTATATACATTTTATAGTAATGTATCCAGAGCTGACTGCCATGTTACAAGCCTCTATATATATTTATGATTTACTTCTAATATGTAATAACTTGTGTGTACATGCATATTGTATCCTCATGTGCTTAAAGCACAATGGAAATGAAATAAAATAAACTATATGATATTAGTATGCAACACTGAGTTTTTGTCGAATACTACGAGTAAGTGCCTCCTTATATGTTATCGCCATGGCTAACATTGTAGATCCAGATCAGGGTTTTTTTCTCTGTTTGCTCGTGCAATATTGAAGCTTAGATTCAACACAGTCTGCACAGCAAATAAAAATACCATTTGAACGTAAAACATGTCTCATATTTACACACGACAGCACCATAAAGCTGACTTCTATTCACGATGAGTCTACAATGAACCTTTAATCTAAATTTG
>CM037794.1:41719896-41748777 GCA_021229015.1 Solen grandis
CACGTGACGTCATTATATGATAATGAATCTTTAATTCTAACAAGAGTATTTCCATATGTTGAAATATTTGAAGGGCAATTAAAATTTAAAGCCGCATGCTTCAGATGCTGAAATTTCGTTTTCAATGATTTTCAGAAGCCTATGACGTCATATGACGTCACATTTGAAATTGACTTAGAAAGATTGTACACGGTCCAGAGCCATTATTAATGGGCCGATTTTTATCAAATTTACACAGAATGTGTATATTAAGTTATTTTTGTGTATACCGGTGTCCGTTTTTCAAAATTCGAAAAGTCCAAGGTTCTATAGCGAATTCAAGATTCGAACCAAGGTCGTAAATTTTTAAATGCTTATAAAATCAGTTCTATTTGAGATAGAAAAGAGATATTTCGTCAGTATATAGGTCTCTGGGAATCTTAAACATTTTGTGAAAATAAACGTCATATGACGTCACGTGACGTCATTATATGATAATGTTTTTCTAATATTAACAAGAGTATTTCTATATATTGAAATTATCGAAGGACAATGAAAATTAAATGACAAATGATTCAGATGCTGAAATTTTGATTTCAATGATTTTCAGAAGCCTATGACGTCATATGACGTCACATTTGAAATTGACTACAAAAGTTTGTACACGGTCCAGAGCCATTATTAATAGGCCGATTTTCATCAAACATTCGCAGAATGTGTATATTATGTTCTTATTGTGTATACCGGTGTCCGTTTTTCAAAATTCGAAAAGTCCAAGCATCTATGGCGGATCCAAGATTCGAACCAAGGACGTCAATTTTTAAATGCTTATAAAAACTGTCCTATTTGAGATAGAAAGTAGCATGTTTTAAGAGCTTTCTAACGGTACCAAGTTTATTGAAATTGGACTTCATATAAGAAAGTTACATGGAAAATAAGATATTTCATAATCATGCATCATAAAAATATGGAAAAGGTCACGCGCAGGGGTCACCAAGCTTAAATACTTGCGCAACATTAAAAAAAAAAAAAAAAAAAAAAAAAAAAAAAATTGCAATTGATGGGCTATATCTTGATTTTGTTTGTTTTTGTTTTTTTTGTCGAATGTTGACTGTTTCCAAAATAAGCATTGAAGTTAATACATGTACAACGGCACAAGACAAAAATCCGTATTTGCAACACTATGTAGCTAGCGAGCAGTTTGCAAGCCTTGAAAAATTCACACGCAGCCCCACATATTAGACCATCTAAAAACTGCATTGTTATGCTAACGATATTCATATTGCATCAGTTTGTAGGCTGGGATGTTACCTTTCAAAATATCACCATAGTTCGAAATTCCAGGAATTTATGGCAAAACTACGGAAGCCCAAACACGCCAAAATCGCTAAATACGTTTAACTACGTTACAGGTGTCGAAAGGATATAGCACTATACAAATATTCAATACTTCTTCCTACTGAGGCTAAAATTAAACAAGGTTACAACTGAGCTGGAGTGATGAAATTCTATGTGTGATGAAAGTTAGAAACTTACATTTGAACACTGATTCATTTTTCTTTCATGTCATATGACATAGTATAAATTTTGTATGTAAACTACATGTGCAAGATATGGGCGGACTTTTATTAAAATTCACAGAATGTGTTCTATTTGTGCTATTTTATATAGAAATAGAGGAGATAGAAAGTTGCAATTTGGACAGATTATCTATTATGTCATCTTCTATATATATTCTATATAAAGCAGATGTTGCAGAAAGTCCTATCATTCGTTTAAACGAATGACATCTAGTTATTATTATTATTATTATTATTAGGGCTTTCTGCTTTTCGCAGAAAGACCTATTGGGTTTGTTCTGTCTTTTATTATTAGGACTTTCTGCCCTTTCGGCAGAAAGTCATATTGGGTTTGTTATGTTTTTTATTAGGACTTTCTGCCCTTTCGGCAGAAAGTCCTATTGGGTTTGTACTGTTTTTTATTATTCTTCTTCTTATTATTCTTTTTTTCTTCCTCTTATATTTGTGTTAATTTCGATATGTTGCCATTGACTCAGAACAATGAAAATTTTATGGCATATATTTCAAACCATGAGCTTCCGGATGCAATGAATATCATATTTATATGACGTCACATAACGTCAGATTTGACGTCAGGTGAAAAAGTTTGTACGCGGTCTAAAGCCATTATTTCTGGACCGATTTTCATCAATATTTCACAGAATGTGTATGTTAGGCTCTAGTTGTGCCTTCCGGTGTCCGTTTTTCAAAATTCGAAAAGGCAATGGTTCTATGGCGAATCCAAGATTCGAACCATTGACGTCAAATGCGTATAAAATCTCTTACAAATGAGCCAGAAAGATGATATTTGGACAGAATATAAGTCTCAAGGGTTACTTTACATTCTCTGAAGATGAACGTCATATGACGTCATGAGGTGAAAGGTAATTTCTAATATTTACGTGTTAATTTTTATATGTTGTACAAGTCCGAGCACCTTGAAAATTTAATAGCATATGCTTCAGATAGAACTGTTTGCATTTCAATAATTTTCATTTGACTATGACGTGCTTTGACGTCAAACTTGACGTCGTCTAAAAATGTTTGTACGCGGTCTACAGCCATTATTTCTGGGCCGATTTTCATCAAATTTCACAGAATGCGTATGTTAAGCTCTAGTTGTGCCTTCCGGTGTCCGCTTTTGAAACTTCGAAAATGCAATAGTTCTTTGGCGAATCCAAGATTCGAACCATTGACGTCAAATTTAAAATGCGTATAAAATCGCTTACAAATGAGCTAGAAAGATGATATTTGGACAGAATATAAATCTCAAGGGTTACTTTACATTCTCTGAAGATAAACGTTATATGACGTCATATGACGTCATGAGGTGAAAGGTAATTTCTAATTTTTATGTGTTAATTTTTATATGTTGTTTACGTCCGAGCACCTTGAAAATTTAATAGCATATGCTTAAGATAGAAATTTTTCCATTTCAATAATTTTTATTTGACTATGACGTGTTTTGACGTCAAACTTGACGTCGTCTAAAAATGCTTGTACGCGGTCTACAGCCATTATTTCTGGGCTGATTTTCATTAATATTTCACAGAATGTGTATGTTAAAGTCTAGTTGTACATTCCGGTGTCCGTTTTCGAAAATGCAAAGGTTTTATGGCGGATCCAAAATTCGAACCATTGACGTCAAATTTCAAATACGTATAAAATCGTTTCCAGATGAGTTAGAAATATAATATTATATTTGGATAGTATATAAGTCTCCAAGAGTGCTTTACATTTCATGAAGATGAACGTCACATGACGTCATATGACGTCATAAGGTCAAAAATAATTTCTGATATATACGCGTTAATTTAAATATGTTGTTTACTTCCCAGGACCATGGAAATCTAATGGTATGTACATCAATCCATGTGCTTTAGAATGCAATGTAATTCATATTAATGTGACGTTATATCACGTAAGATTTGACGTCAGGACAAAAAGGTTTTTACGCGGTGTACAGCCATTATTTTTGGACCGATTTTCATCAAAATTTCACAGAATGTATATGTAACGCTCTATATGTGTATCCCGGGTCCCTTTTTACAAATTCGAAAAAGCAATGGTTCTATGGCGAATCCAAGTTTCGAACCATTGACGTCAAATTTCAAATACATATAAAATCGCTTCCAGATGATTTAGAAAGTTGATATTTGGACTGAATATTAGTCTTTGAGACTTATTCATATTCTGTGAGGATTAATGTCATTTGACATCATAAGGTCAAAAAGAATGTTAATATATCTACGCGTTAATTTCTATATGTTGCAAAGTTGTAAGGAGCATGAAAACATTACTTGATATATTCAAGATACTTAATATTTCATTTCATTGATTTTCTTATGCCTATGACGTCACATGACATCAAACTTGACGCTGTCTACACAAGCTTTTACGCGGTCTTCGGCAATTATTACAGGATGAAATTCGAATTGTAAGCATTTTAAATAAATTTGATTTGTAACATAGATTATAAAGATAGTCCAAGTTAAATAAATCGATATAAAAAAAATGATTTTCAGTTACTTTTGCCATATCCTCCAAGTTAAACGGTTATATTTTTCAAAGTTTATTTAAGTTATGGCCATACAAAAGCAAGTTAATGGTTGGAATTTCATATCCTTTTACTTTTTTAGCTTTTAAGTGTTTAACAAATGTAGCAGAACGAATGAAATCTAGTTCTTATTAGGACTTTCTGCCTCCTGGCAGAAAGTCCTATTGGGTTTGTTATGTTTTTTTATTCTTCTTATTCTTTTTTTCTTCCAAACTGAGCGTTAATTTAAGCATGTTGCAATGGTCTCAGGGCCATGAAATTTTATGGCATATACTTGATGCAATGAAATTTTGATTTTTATCATTTTCATATGCCTATGACGTCATATGACGTCACATTTGAAATATGCTACAAAAGTTTGTACGCGGTCTACAGCCATTGTTTGTGAACCGATTTTCATCAAATTTTCACAGATTGTGTATATTCAGTTCTAGTTGTGCATACCGGTATCCGTTTTTCAAAATTCGAAAAGTCCCAGGTTCTATAGCGATTCCAAGATTCGAACCAAGGTCGTACATTTTTAAATTCTTATAAAATCGGTCCTATTTGAGATAGAAAAAGATGATATTAGGTCAGTATATAGGTATCTGGGAATCTTAAAAATTTTGTGAAAATAAATGTCATATGACGTCACGTGACGTCATTATATGATAATGAATTTCTAATACTAACAAGATTATTTCTATATGTTGAAATTTTTGAAGGGCAATGAAAATTTAATGCCGCATGCTTCAGATGCTGAAATTTCGATTTCAATGATTTTCAGAAGCCTATGACGTCATTTGACGTCACATTTGAAATTGACTACGAACGTTTGTACACGGTCCAGAGCCATTATTAATGGGCCGATTTTCATCAAATTTTCACAGATTGTGTATATTAAGTTCTAGTTGTGCATCTCGGTGTCCGTTTTTCAAAACTCGAAAAGTCCAAGGTTCTATAGCGATTCCAAGATTCGAACCAAGGTCGTAAATTTTCAAATTCTTATAAAATCGGTCCTATTTGAGATAGAAAAAGATGATATTAGGTCAGTATATAGGACTCTGGGAGTCTTAAACATTTTGTGAAAATAAATGTCATATGACGTCACGTGACGTCATTATATGATAATGAATTTCTAATTCTCACAAAATTATTTCTATATGTTGAAATTTTCGAAGGGCAATGAAAATTTAATGCCGCATGCTTCAGATACTGAAATTTCGATTTCAATGATTTTCAGAAGCCTTTGACGTCATTTGACGTCACATTTGAAATTGACTACGAACGTTTGTACACGGTCCAGAGCCATTATTAATGGGCCGATTTTCATCAAATTTTCACAGAATGTGTATATTAAGTTCTAGTTGTGCATCCCGGTGTCCGTTTTTCAAAACTCGAAAAGTCCATGGTTCTACAGCGAATTCAAGATTCGAACCAAGGTCGTAAATATTTAAATGCGTATAAAATCGGTCCTATGTGAGATAGAAAAGTGATATTTGGTCAGTATATAGGTCTCTAAGAGTCCTAAACATTTTGTGAAAGTAAACGTCATAGAACGTCACGTGACGTCATTATATGATAATGTATTTCTAATATTAACAAGATTATTTCTATATGTTGTAATTGTCGAAGGGCAATGAAAATCAAATGACAAATGATTCAGATGCTGAAATTTCGATTTCAATGATTTTCAGAAGCCTATGACGTCATATTTGAAATTGACTACGAACGTTTGTACACGGTCCAGAGCCATTATTAATGGGCCAATTTTCATCAAATTTTCACAGAATGTGTATATTACGTTCTTATTGTGTATACCGGTGTCCTTTTTTCAAAATTCGAAAAGTCCAAGCATCTATGGCGGATCCAAGATTCGAACCAAGGACGTCAATTTTCAAATGCTTATAAAAACTGTCCTCTTTGAGATAGAAAGTTGAAATTTTGTCAGTTAGTAGGTCTCTGGGTGTCTTAACAATTATGTGAAATAAACGTCATATGACGTCACGTGACGTCATTTTACATACATTTATTATTAGGACTTTCTGCCTAAAGCAGAAAGTCCTATTGGGTTTGTTATGTTTATTAGGACTTTCTGCCCTTTCGGCAGAAAGTCCTATTGGATTTGTTATGTTTTTTATTATTAGGACTTTCTGCCTACTGGCAGAAAGTCCTATTGGGTTTGTTATGTATTTTTATTAGGGCTTTCTGCCCCAAGCAGAAAGTCCTTTTGGGTTTGTTCTGTTTTTTTATTATTAGGACTTTCTGCCCTTTCGGCAGAAAGTCCTATTGGGTTTGTTATGTTTTTTATTATTCTTATTCTTCTTATTAGGACTTTCTGCCTAAAGCAGAAAGTCCTATTGGGTTTGTTCTGTTTATTATTATTATTATTATTATTATTATTATTCTTTTCTTCCTCAAGGATTTTCATATGTTGCCATCGTCCTAGGAGAATGAAATTTCGATGGCATATTATTCATATGCGTAATTAAAAAATTCTATAATTATCAAATGCCTATGACGTCATTATGACGTCACACTTGGCAATTGCTACAAAAGTTTGTACGCGGTCCAGAGCGATAATTAATAAACCGATTTTTATCAAATTTTCACAGAATGTGTATATTAAGTTCTAGTTGTGCATCTCGGTGTCCGTTTTTCAAAATTCGAAAAGCCCAAGGTTCTATGGCGAATGCAAGATTCGAACCAAGGACGTCAAATTGATAAATGCTCATAAAATCGTCCCTAAATGAGACAGAAGGTTGACATTTTGTCAGTATATAGATCTCCGATAGATTTAAATATTTTGTGAAAATGGACGTCTTGTGACGTCATATGACGTCATCAAATTTCTAATTTTTAAACACATAATTTTATATGTTACTATGGTCCAAGGACAATGAAATTTTGATGTCATTTTCTCCAAAAGATGTTATTTTGATTTCTATGATTTTCATATCTCTATGACGTCATATGACGTCACACGTGAAATAAGCTACAAAAGTTTGTACGCGGTCCTCAACCATTATTAATGAACCGATTTTCATCAAATTTTCACAGAATGTGTATATTAAGTTTTGGTTGTGCATCCCGGTATCCGTTTTTCAAAATTCGAAAAGTCCAAGGTTCTATAGCGATTCCAAGATTCGAACCAAGGTCGTAAATTTTCAAATTCTTATAAAATCGGTCCTATTTGAGATAGAAAGATGATATTGGGTCAGTGTATAGGTCTCTAGAAGTTTTAAACATTTTGTGAAAATAAATGTCATATGACGTCACGTGACGTCATTATATGATAATGTATTTCTAATATTAACAAGAATATTTCTATATGTTGAAATTGTTGAAGGACAATGAAAATTTAATGACAAATGAGTCACATGCTGTAATTTCGATTTCAATGATTTTCAGAATCCTATGACGTCATATGACGTCACATTCGAAAATGACTACAAAAGTTTGTACACGGTCCAGAGCCATTATTAATGGGCCGATTTTCATCAAATTTTCACAGAATGTGTATTTTACGTTCTTATTGTGTATACCGATGTCCGTTTTTCAAAATTCGAAAAGTCCAAGCATCCATGGCGAATCCAAGATTCGAACCAAGGTCGTCAATATTTAAATGCTTATAAAATCTGTCCTATTTGAGATAGAACGTTGAAATTTTGTCAGTTAGTAGGTCTCTGGGTGTCTTAACAATTATTTGAAAAATAAACGTCATATGACGTCACGTGACGTCATATTATTCTTATTATTATTCTTTTCTTCTTCCTAACTAAACGTTTATTTTAATATGTTGCAATAGTCCTAGGACGATGAAATTTTTATGGGTTATTCGGCACGTGAGGAAATTTTGATTTCAATGATTGTCAGCACCCTATGACGTCACATGACGTCACAGCTAAAAACAGTGAAAAATGGTGTTCGCGCTCTACTGCTGCCATTTATGATCAGATTTTCTTCAAATTTTTACAAATGGTACATTTTGAAACTAAGGTGTGAATATTTTGTCAGCTAACCATAATTCCGAAAAACCGAAGTATTGTGGCTGAAGTAAGATTCGAACATAGGACCAAAAATTTCATTTTAGGGTTAAAGCATTTCGGAATGAGATAGAAAGTTGAAACTTACACAGTTTGCAGTTCTGCATAATTTCTTAATATATTTTGAATGGTGACGTCATATGACGTCATAAACATACTACTACTACTTATTTTTTTTTCTTCGTAACGAAAGGCTTATTTTTCGCGGAATATAATGTCAGTTGTTCAGCATGAACATGATATACTACCAGAGGTGAGTCATTGCATGAAACTTCTATCTCCTGCTTTTTGCATTAACGCAGGTTGCAGAAAGTCCTATCATTCGTTTAGACGAATGACATCTAGTTCTTTTTTTCTTCCTCTTGTATTTGTGTTAATTTCGATGTGTTGCCAATGGCCCAGAACAATGAAAATTTTATGGCTTATATTTCAAACCACGAGCTTTCGAATACAATGAATTTCATATTCATATGACGTCATATAACGTCAGATTTGACGTCAGGTGAAAAAGGTTGTACGCGGTCTACAGCCATTATTTCTGGGCCGATTTTCATCAAAATTTCACAGAATGTGTATGTTAGGCTCTAGTTGTGCCTTCCGGTGTCCGTTTTTCAAAATTTAAAAAAGCAATGGTTCTATGGCGAGTCAAAGATTCGAACCATTGACGTCAAATTTCAAATGCGTATAAAATCGCTTCCAGATGAGCTAGAAAGATGATATTTGGACAGGATATAAGTCATTAGGTTTCCTTTATATTCTTAGAAGATGAATGTCGTATGACGTCATATGACGTCATGAGGTGAAAAGTAATTTCTAAATTTTACATGTTAATTTTTATATGTTGAAAACGTCCGAGCACCTTAAAAATTTAATAGCTTAAGCTTCAGATAAAACATTTTTCATTTCAATATTTTCCATTTGTCTATGTCGTGTTTTGACGTCAAACTTGACGTCGTCTTAAAATATGTGTACGCTGTCTACAGCCATTTTTTCTGGGCCGATTTTCACCAAAATTTCACAGAATGTGTATGTTAGGCTCTAGTTGTGCCTTCCGGTGTCCGTTTTTCAAAATTAAAAAAGGCAATGGTTCTATGGCGAGTGAAAGATTCGAACCATTGACGTCAAATTTCAAATGCGTATAAAATCGCTTCCAGATGAGCTAGAAAAATGATATTTGGACAGGATATAAGTCATTAGGTTTCCTCTATATTCTCAGAAGATGAATGTCGTATGACGTCATATGACGTCATGAGGTGAAAAGAAAATTTCTAAATATTACGTGTTAAATTCTATATGTTGAAAACGTCCGAGAACCTTGAAAATCCAATAGCTTAAGCTTCTGATAGAACAGTTTGCATTTCAATGATTTTCATTTGCCTATGACGTGTCTTGACGTTAAACCTGACGTCGTCTTAAAATGTTTGTACGCGGCCTACAGCCATTATTTCTGGACCGATTTTCATCACAATTTCACAGAATGTGTATGTTAGGCTCTCGTTGTGCATCCCCGTGTCCGTTTTTTCAAAATTCGAAAAGGCAATGATTTTATGGCGAATCCAAGATTCGAACTTTTGACGTCATATTTCAAATGCTTGTAAAATCGCTTCCAGATGAGTTAGAAAGCTTATATTTGGGTAGTATATAAGTCTCCATGTCTGCTTTACATTCTATGAAGATGAACGTCATTTGACGTCAGATGACGTCATAAGGACAAAAAGAATTTCTGATATATATGCGTTAATTCAAATATGTTGTTAACAGCCATTATTTCAGGACGGATTTTCATCAAAATTTCACAGAATGTGTGTGTTACGCTTTAGATGTGCCATTCCGTCTCCGTTTTACCAAATATGAAAAAGCAAGGATTTTGTTGGGCATCCTTACTTTCGTTTTCAAAATATTGAAAAGACCGAGGTTCTGTGGTGAAACAAAGTTTTGAAAATATGACCTCGGAATTCCTATTTAAGGTAAAAAGCTTAATTTCACACATGTTGTAATTCAAAACGTTTTCTATAGATTTCCATAGACCAGACGTCATTTGACGTAATGGGATTATAATATGTTTTCACATTTGGTGCAATAAATTCAATGTGATCCCAATGGTCCAGAATTACAAAAATATAATAGCATATGTTAAATATGCTGAATTGATGAATTCGTCTAGAAACCTAATATTTTCTGCGTATTCCATATCAATAATTTTCAGTTTGATTGAGATTTTAACGGTTTGCAGAAAGTCCTTTCGTTTGCCGTGCAAATGAAATCTAGTTATTCTTATTCTTCTTATTCTTTTTTTCTTCCTCTTGTATTTGTGTTAATTTCGATGTGTTGCCAATGGCCCAGAACAATGAAAAATTTATGGCCTATATTTCAAACCATGAGCTTTCGAATGCAATGAATTTCATCTTCATATGACGTCATATAACGTCAGATTTGACGTCAGGTGAAAAGGATTGTACACGGTCTACAGCCATTATTTCTGCGACGATTTTCATCAAAATTTCACAGAATGTGTATGTTAGGCTCTAGTTGTGCCTTCCGGTGTCCGTTTTTCAAAATTCCAAAAGGCAATGGTTCTATGGCGAGTCAAAGATTCGAACCATTGACGTCAAATTTCAAATGCGTATAAAATCGCTTCCAGATGAGCTAGAAAGATGATATTTTAACAGGATATATGTCTTTAGGTTTCCCTTATATTCTCAGAAGATGAATGTCCTATGACGTCATATGACGTCATGAGGTGAAAAGTAATTTCTAAATTTTACGTGTTAATTTTTATATGTTGAAAACGTTCGAGCACCTTAAAAATTTAATAGCATATGCTTCAGATAAAACATTTTTCATTTCGATCATTTCCATTTGTCTTTGACGTGTTTTGACGTCAAACTTGACGTCGTCTTAAAAAATTTGTACGCTGTCTACAGCCATTATTTCTGGGCCGATTTTCACCAAAATTTCACAGAATGTGTATGTTAGGCTCTAGTTGTGCCTTCCGTTGTCCGTTTTTCAAAATTTAAAAAGGCAATGGTTCTATGGTGAGTCAAAGATTCGAACCATTGACGTCAAATTTAAAATGCGTATGAAATCACTCCCAGATGAGCTAGAAAGCTAATATTTGAATAGGATATAAGTCTCTAAGATTTCTTTAGATACCGAGAGAACTAACTTCATTTAACGTCATATGACGTCATGAGGTGAAAAGAAATTTCTAATTATTACGTGTTAAATTCTATATGTTTAAAACGTCCGAGAACCTTGAAAATCCAATAGCTTAAGCTTCAGATAAAACATTTTGCATTTGAATGATTTTCATTTGCCTATGACGTGTCTTGACGTCAAACTTGACGTCGTCTTAAAATGTTTTTATGCGGCCTACAGCCATTATTTCTTGACCGATTTTCATCAAAATTTCACAGAATGTGTATGTTAGGCTCTCGTTGTACATCCCGGTCACCGTTTTTCAAAATTCAAAAAGGCAATGATTTTATGGCGAATCCAAGATTCGAACTTTTGACGTCAAATTTCAAATGCGTTTAAATCGCTTCCAGAAGAGCTAGAAAGCTTATATGTGGATAGTATATAAGTCTCCAAATCTGCTTTATATTCTATGAAGATGAACGTCATTTGACGTCAGATGACGTCATAAGGACAAAAGGAATTTCTGATATATATGCGTTAATTCAAATATGTTGTTAACTTCACAGGACCATGGAAATTTAATAGTTTATACATCAATCCATGAGCTTTAGAATGCAATGTATTCCATAATAATGTAACGTTATATCACGTAAGATTTGATATCAGGGCAAAAAGGTTTTACGCGGTGTACAGCCATTATATTTGGACCGATTTTCATCAACATTTCACAGAATGTATATGTAACGCTCTTGTTGTGTATTCCTTGTCCGGTTTTCAAACAAATTAACGTAATTTGAATTTAGAAATGGATATTTGGACTGAATATTAGTCTTTTAGACTTATTTCTATTATGTGAGGATTAACGTCATTTGACGTCATAAGGTCAAAAAGAATGTTTGATATCTAAGCGTTAATTTCTATATGTTGCAAAGTTCCAATGGGGCATGAAAAATTTACTTGATATATTTAAGATACTAAATATTTCATTTCATTGTTTTTCTTATGCCTATGACGTCATATGACACCAAACTTGACATTGTCTACATAATTTTGTACGCGGTCTACAGCCATTATTTCAGGACGGATTTTCATCAAAATTTCACAGAATGTGTATGTTACGCTTTAGATGTGCCAACCCGTCTCCGATTTACCAAATATGAAAAAGCAAGGATTTTGTTGGGCATCCTTACTTTCGTTTTCAAAATATTGAAAAGACCGAGGTTCTGTAGTGAAACAAAGTTTTGAAAATATGACCTCGGAATTAAGTTTAGTATTTCAGAGACCCTATTCGAGGTAAAAAGCTGAATTTCACACATGTTGTAATTCAAAACGTTTTCTTTAGATTTTCATAGGCCAAACGTCATTTGACGTAATGGGATTATAATATGTTTTCATTTCTGGTGCAATAAATTCAATGTGATCCCAATGGTCCAGAATTACAAAAATATAATAGCATATGTTAAATATGCTGAATTTTCATATGCAATAATATTCTTATTCATATGACATCAGAATAGACGTCAGATCAAAAAGTTTGTAAGTTCTCTGCAGACATTATGAATTGATGAATTCGTCTAGAAACCTAATATTTTCTGCATATTCTATATCAATAATTTTCAGTTTGATTGAGGTTTTAACGTTTGCAGAAAGTCCTATCATTTGCCGTGCAAATGAAATCTAGTTATTCTTATTCCTTTTTTCTTTCTCTTGTATTTGTGTTTATTTCGATGTGTTGCCAATGGCCCAGAACAATGAAAATTTTACGGCATATATTTCAAACCATGAGCTTTTTCGATGCAATGAATTTCATATTCATATAACGTCATATAACGTCAGATTTGACGTCAGGTGGAAAAGTTTGTACGCGGTCTACAGCCATTATTTCTGGACCGATTTTCATCAAAATTTCACAGAATATGTATGTTACGCTCTAGTTGTGCATCCCGGTATCCGTTTTTCAAAATTCGAAATGGTAATGGTTCTATGGTAAATCCAAGATTCGAACCATTGACATCAATTTTCAAATGCGTATAAAATCGCTTTCAGATAAGATAGAAAGCTGGTATTTGGACAGAATATAAGTCTCTACGTCTTCTTCAAATTCTGAGAAGATGAACGTCATATGACGTCATGAGGTGAAAAGAAATTTCTAATTTCTACGTGTTAAATTCTACATGTTACAAACGTACGAGCGCAATGAAAATTTAATAGCTTATGTTTCACATTTAACATTTTGCGTTTCAATGATTTTTATTTGCCTATGACTTGTTTTGACGTCAAACTTGACGTCGTCTAAAAATGTTTGTACGCGTTCTACAGCCATTATTTCTGGACCAATTTTCATCAAAATTTCACAGAATGTGTATGTTACGCTCTAGTTGTGCATCCCGGTGTCCGTTTTTCCAAATTCGCAAAGGCAAAG
This sequence comes from Solen grandis, assembly GCA_021229015.1. Lineage (NCBI taxonomy): Eukaryota > Metazoa > Mollusca > Bivalvia > Adapedonta > Solenidae > Solen > Solen grandis. The sequence goes on from CM037794.1 coordinate 41,733,577, forward strand.
ATTTTATGGCGAATCCTACATTCGAACCATTGACGTCAAATTTCAAATGAGTATAAAATCGCTTCCTGATGAGTAAGAAAGCTAATATTTGCACAGATCATAACTCTCTAAGTTTCTGTTACATTCTGAGAAGATGAACTTCAATTGACGTCATATGACGTCTTAAGGTAAGAAAGAATTTCTTAGATCTATGCCTAAATTTATATATGTTGTAAAGTTTCCAGGACCCTGGAAATGTAATTGCATATGCGTCAAATCATGTTCTTTGGAATGCATTGAATTTCATATTCCTGTGACGTTATATTACGTCAGATTTGACGTCAGGACAGAAAGATTTTACGCGGTCTACAGCCATTATTGTTTGACCGATTTTCATCAAAATTTCACAGAATATACATATTACGCTTTAGTTGTGCATCCCGGTGTCCGTTTGTCCCAATTCGAAAAGTCAAAGGTTAAATGACAAATCCAAGATTCGAACCATTGACGTCAAATTTTAAATACGCATTACATCGCTTCCAGACGTATTATAAAGCTGATATTTGAACTGAAAATTAATCTCTATGACTTCTTTTTATTCTGATAGGCAGAACGTCATTTGACGTCATATGACGTCAAAAGGTAATAAAGAATTTCTAATATCTACGTGTTTATTTCTATATGTTGAAAAGTCACAGGGGCATGAAAAATTAATGGCGTATATTTCAGATACTGAATATTTCATTTCATTGATTGTCTTATGCCTATAACGTGCATGGTGACCTCCGTTCCGGAAAATCGCAAAGGTCAAGGTCATATGTCAGTTTTAGGTGTTTTTATTCGGCCATCAGTATCTCAAAAACGAAATATATTCTACCTAGACACTATAAGTAAAACTTGTAGTGCTTTGAACGTCCTTTAAGGTGATATTTAGCTTTTGAAGATCGGGGTTCAAACGGTTGAGTTATGGCAGAGAAACGAAAAGTGTACTTTTAAAGAAATTGAAACGCTGTATCTTCAAGAACTTTGAGTCAATTATTATGATTTTGTCAGGATAACAAACTTAAAAGTGAAGTGATGTATACTGCAAGGAATATTTGCTTAGTCACGTGATTATGACGATATGCATATTTTAGCAAGAATTATTAAAAAAAATCGCATAAAATCGGCAAGTTGATGTATGAAGTTGAAATTTGTACAAATGCCGACGCTTACAAGGTGCAAAAAGTCCTGAAAATTTCAAGTGATTCCGTCAATAAACAAGGAAGATATTTATGTTTTTCGGATAAGGGCTTGTATATGAAAATCTAGCCATTTGAAGTAAGAGAAGAAGGCGGTTATTGGGTTGGTTACCCTGTATCCGGACGTTCCTGCGCAGGAAAGAGTGCTCGTGTTGAAAGGTGAATTGCGATGCGTATTTGAGAGAATGGGGTGCATTTTAGGACGCAATGGTGTACACCAGGACCGATAAGCATATTGCCTTTGTCATAACGGCTTTTTTCAAACTTTTTTGGGCTTTTCCTTAACAATAATAGGGTTGTTTTTATTTATTTATTGGGTTTATTATTATTAGGACTTTCTGCCCTTTCGGCAGAAAGACCTATTGGGTTTGTTATGTTTATTATTATTAGGACTTTCTGCCTAAAGCAGAAAGTCCTATTGGGTTTGTACTGTTTATTCTTCTTCTTCTTATTATTATTAGGGCTTTCTGCCTCAAGCAGAAAGACCTATTGGGATTGTTATGTTTTTTCTTCTTATTAGGACTTTCTGCCTACTGGCAGGAAGTCCTATTGGGTTTGTACTGTTTTTTATTAGGATTTTCTGCCTAAAGCAGAAAGTCCTATTGGGTTTGTTATGTTTATTATTAGGGCTTTCTGCCTAAAGCTTCTTCTTCTTATTATTATTATTATTAGGGCTTTCTGCCTAAAGCAGAAAGTCCTATTGGGTTTGTTATGTTTTTTCTTATTATTAGGGCTTTCTGCCTCAAGCAGTCACTTCCGTTTCCGGAAAATCGTAAAGGTCAAGGTCATATGTCAGTTGTTGGTGTTTTTATTCGGCAAGGTGTATCTCAGAAATGAAAAAGATTCTACCTAGACACTGTGGATAAAATCTGTAGTGATTTGAAAGACCTTTCAGGTGATATTTAGTTTTTGAAGATCGGGGTTGAATTGGTTGAGTTATGACAGAAAGGCGAAAAGTGTACTTTTAACGAAATTGAAACGCTGTAGTTTCATGAACTTTGAGTCAAAAATCATGATTTCTTCAGGATTAACACACTGAAAAGTGAAGTGATGTATACTGCAAGGAATACTTGTTTGGTCACGTGATTATAACGTCATGCATATTTAAGCAGAAATTATTAAAAAAATCATATAAAATCGGCTAGTTGATGTTTGAAGTTGAAATTGGCACGAATGCCGTAACCTACAATGTGCAAAAAGTCCTGAAAATTTCAAGTGATTCCGTCAACAAACATGGCAGATATTCATGTTTTTCAGATAAGGGCTTGTATACGAAAATCTAGCAATTTGAAGTAAGAGAAGAAGGCGGTTATTGGGTTGGTTACCCTGTATCCGGACGTTCCTACGCAGGAAAGAGTGCCCGTGTTGAAAGGTGAATTGCGATGCGTATTTGAGAGAATGAGGTGCATTTTAGAATACAATGGTGTACACCAGGACCGATAAGCATATTGCCTTTGTTATAACGGCTTTCTTCAAACTTTTATTAGGGCTTTCTGCCTCAAGCAGAAAGACCTTTTGTTTGTTTTTTCTTATTATTATTTTTCTACTTTTTTCTTCCTTTTGAGGTTCAAATTAAAACAGGTTGCCGATGAGCTAGCAGCATGAAATTTTAATAGTATGCACAGTGACTTTGGCGCTTTTAATCGTCATATTTTTTTTTATTCATGTGACGTAACATGACGTCAGGACTAAAAAAGGCTACAAAAGCTTGTACGCGCTCTACAGCCGTCATGATTGGACTGATTTATTTGATTTTTTCACAGAATGTATATATTATGTTCTTGTTGTGCAGGATTTTATACGTTTTGCAATATTTGAAAAGATCAAGGATCTATGGCTGAACCAAGTTTCGAACTTTGGACAAGAAAAGGTATTGAATTATTACGAAGCACTCAGATAAGCTAGAAACATCAAATTTGGACAGAATATGTGTCCTATTGACTTCTTTCAGTTCTGAGAAGATTGACGTCGTATAACGTAAAATGACGTCATGACGCGTTATCATTTTTTTTATCCAAAATATACGGTTTTTTAGCACTGGAAGACAAAGTTTTTGACCGATTTGCATAAAATTTTCACAGAATGTGTATATTAGTCACTAGTTGTGCATCCCGGTGGCCGGCAAAGGTTTAATGGCGAATCCAAGAATCGAACTAATGACGTCAAATTTTAAATCGCTTCCAGAAAAGCTAGAAAGCTGATATTTGGCCTGGATATTAGTCTCTAGGTCTTCTTTACATTCCAAAAGGATGAACGTCATATGACGTTACATGACGTCATTATGCTAATAAAACTTTCGTATTAAAACTTAACGGTTTTTAAGTTCTGTCGGCTTTATTTTTTGTATGATTTGCTTGAAATTTTGTCTGAAGATGCAGTATTAGATTCTATAGATCCATGTCACTTCTGTTTCCGGAAAATCCCAAAGGTCAAGGTCATATATCAATTATCGGGTTTTTCTTTGGCCTTAAATATCTCAAAAACGGTAATTATTCTATCGAGACACTATGCGTATTATTTGTAGTGCTTAAAAAGACCTTTCAGATGATATTTAGTTTTTGATGATCGGGGTTGAATCGGTTGAGTTATGGCGGAAAAATGAACATTTGGTAACCCCCAGTGTGTTTAACAGTTTATACCTCGAATATCTTTGATTTTTGAAAATATGATGATGAATATTATTTGTAGAGCAATATTTGATCGTTCTTTTGATGCTTAAAGTTTAATGATTAGCCAAAGATTCATTGAGTTATAGGGAAAAAACGAAATTCGTGCATGTAGCTTTGGTGATTTTTTCATTCTTCAGGAGGTTTAAAAGCTTATATCTCAAAAAGTATTAAAAATATTCCTAAACATAAAGCGTGTGAAATGTAGAGAATTTTCAGACAATTATTTTGGTACCTTAAGTTTTGAAATTGATCAAAATATAAGGAAGTTACATCAAAAATAAGAATTTAAAGATGTAGAATTTCAGCGATTTTGCCGGTATTTATGAGATTAAGGTTTTATTTCTTAAGAATCATTGGAAATAACTGCATACATTTAGCAAGTGAGAGGTAGAGAATTTTAAGACGATTATTTTGGTACCTAGAGTTATGAAATTGATTAAAGTATAAGGAAGTTACATCAAAAATACGAATATAAACCCAAGTGTAAGAAATTTCGAGAAATATCCTACTTTCGCTTTCACGTTAATTGAAGCATTTTCGGAAAATATGTAAGTTTACAGCTATGTATTAGTCATATAAATTGCAAACAATTTTTTACTTATATTATATTGATATTACTAGGTAAACAAGCGTACCCTTTCCAGTGGCCGAGTGGTTAGAGCGTCCGCCTCGGGAGCGGAAGGTCGTGGGTTCGATCCCCGACCCGACATACCAAAGTCGTAAAAAATGGAACTGTTATAGCTCCCTTGATTGGCGCTCAGCATATAAGGGTATTTGCAGGACTGGTTAGCGCGGTATCAGGATGATGTGACTGGGTGTGGTATCATGCCACATGTCTACGGCGTGATACTGCAGTGTGGTTGTCCTATACCCGCATGAAGTAGACATCGTGACTGGTTGAATTATTGTCGGTGGGACGTTAAACCCAACAAACAAACTGATATCATATATTGCAGTGTTTACTACACAGATCCCTACACACGAGGTGTGCACACTGACGCATGTTGACGTCTTTTGTAAACGTTTATTAAAGTTGCTTAAATAATCATGTTTATAGATAAACATTGATATAAGAATGAGGAGTTTCTGAATTTTTTTTTGCAAAGGGACTCCTAAGGGAAGAACAAGATGCTAAATTAAATACTAAAATACAAGTATAGTTTATTAGGTTTAACGTCCCACCGAAAGTATTTAAGTCTTTGGAGATTATGTCTACTTGAGACAAATGTAGTGTTGTCACACTGCACAGTATCACGTCGTAGACAGTTGGCATGATAACACACCCAGTCACATTATCCGGACACCGGGCCATCAGTCCTGGAACTACCCTTCTTAAGCTGAGCGCTAACCAAGGGAGCTATACCAGTACCTATGTTTACGAATTTGGTAAATACAAGAATTGAAATAATTGATATAACGTTTTTAAACAACTTACAGATCATGTGTTATCTCGTTTGATTTGGTATTTCCGGGGTATTCCTAGCCTTGATATCTTCCGCTGACACCGACTTTTTTAAACGATTATTTGTTTACATATTTCGTTCTTTCCTTAATGTCAATCAGTTGATATTTTCTGATTTCTCAACTAATTAAAACAAGATAAATAAATAAAAAAAAAACAGCCATCACATAAATTGATAGAAATATGAAAAAGAAATGAGCCGACTGTCAAAAAATGCGCGAAATTTATGTGTTACATCCATATTTGGAAAGCACGTGAAAGTGTGTGAATACTTTAACAACACGCTGACGTAACACTTATATGGCGCCACCTTCTAATATAGCAGCATAACGTAGTAATAGGGCGGGGCCAACTCTAAGTTAGTCAGTGTTAATTAAGTATAGGTTAGTGTTTTTTTAGTAAGCATTTATGAAATTAAATCGGTGTGACGCGCCAAAGCCGCGCGACCAATTTAATGGACTTAATGCTTACTAAATAACAATAACCTACTAAGTGTTTGAAATTATGTTTTGAAATTTTTGCACATTCCAAATGTAGTATTGATTTATTAGACTCCGCCCTATCAACCTGTTCCCGGCGTGAATTACATCACGTGACATGTAACATGTTATGTCAAAGGTCAATGCGTCGCTCTAGCTGTGTATATCTATGTAGATCTTCGCTCCAAATGAGCATTGAACCGGAAGCTGACTTTGATCTCTTCGGCAAAAAAGTGGTGATTGAAATTTGAACAAAAGATACTGTTTAGAAAGGTTCATATATCTGCACCTATATATGTTGTGTTTTGGACATTATTTTTTTTTTTATTTAAGTAACCCTTGTTTGTTAGTGTGTTTTTTTTTTTTTCTCATTATTTATATAATTTTTTCAATTTGAATTTATTTAATCGGATATTTACTTAATCGCTTTGTTTAGTAATTAGTTATATATTGCCCATTCTGTGTTAACATGTGTAGACATTGAAATTACACAAGTGTCTTTAAAGCGATGACCGATACTAATGTTGTTAGAACTTGTGGTCAAACCCTCTTACTTATTTTTTAAAATCTTCAATGTTGTATCATCATTACTTAGGCAATAATACATGTTTAAACTAAACGAAGCGGAAGGGCAGAGTTCTTTTGTTATTTTGGATTAATCAGAATGCTGGTGAGTAAATGTTTGTTCTCTATGGTTGCTGTGTATTATTTTTGTCGATGTTCATGCGTTCACATCAAAAATCCCTGTAACACGTTACACAATGCGTGCTGTAAGGGACATTGGCATCCAAACATACCCTCATTAGATAGATCTATTGAAGAGAAATAATTCTGTACATTTTAAACATGGAGTCACCCGACTACTTTTTGACCTATTTAAGGCCAAATAACATGCGTATGAATTTAGTGCACCGGTCGGCTTGAAGCTGGTTTTAAATTTATCAGTTGATTTAGCGCTGTGGGTTCGAATTCCGGTAGGGACTTCGGATTTTTCATGTGAGGAAGCCTTCCAGCTGGCTTGCGGTAGGTCGGTGGTTATATCCGCGTATCTTTGTGTACTCGGGGTCTTCCTCCACCTGTAATTAGCTGGACGTCTCTATATGATTGAAATACTATCACAGCGACTGTAAACCCCAATACAACAACAACAACAACTAAAATTGGTCAAGTTATAAGAAAGCGATATCAAACTAGAAGTCGTTTGTTTAAGATACAAACGAAGCGGCTTTCCGTTGGCTTATTTCAAAGGTGTTGAATATATAAGTTAAAACAAAGAAATGGAATAATGTTGGCTAATAATGTTTAATTCAATACGTAAATCATCATTATCATAAATATATACTTATGTTCAAAATTAAGCTTTATTTTTTATTATTTTTTTCATTTTCATCTTCTTAGGAAGATATTGAGAAAGCATATATATGGACGTTATTTGATTACGCAACAGTTTACTATCATGCAGAAAAAAATACTAATACAATCCTCAAGTTTTTTTTCTTACGTTAGTCAATCAATTTTAAAAGTTTTTTTATTCTTTATTTAATATCTTTTTCTTCGTTAGCATATTACTTAACAAATATTCATTGCAATTTGACCCACAATTGAAATTTTAAAAAAGAAAAAAAAATACTTTGAAATCCATGACTTTCAACCTTTAAATTGATTGAGTTTTACATTTGCAAAATTAGATAGAAACAAAGGCAGAGGTGTTATGAAAATACTTTCTTATTTCTATGTAATTAACGTTATAAACGTCTTGAAACTTTCAACCATTCATTTGCTTTATATATTTGCTTATTTTTACAGATTTAGAAAAAGAAACCGTTAAACATTTAGAAAACATAAAAAATCAATAGGAAGATCTACATGTATTTGTCATTTTCTTAAGGTTTGCAGAAAGCCGTCAAAGCAAATGCAATAAGTTATCCATATAGGTTTTCTGGCTCTAGTATAATTTTACTAATTCATCGTAAATGCGACTCTTTTAGAAAAAAATGTACCACAATTCACTATTCAACGCAGGCACTCTTTCCTGCAAAAGAACAATCGGATCTTGCTCAACCAACCCAATGACCGCTTTCATTTCTTTCTTCAAATTAATATATTTTCATGAATTAGCCCTATAAAGAAAAACATGAATAGGTCATGTTTGATAACGTACTCACTTGAAATTTTCTGCGCATGTCAAGGCACGGCAATATTACTTATTTAAAGTTAATATGTCCAATCTTATGGTTTCTTTTAAATGTATTTCGCTTACAAATCAATGTTGTCATAAACAAGTGACACAACATAAATTCCTTAAGGTATGCTTTAGATTGCCACAATACTCATGACGCTGAAGCGCGAATACGTATTTAAATGAATGATTTTAATATTTCAACCACGGCAAAATCAAGTGACTAAAGAAAAGTATCTGTTTTGGAAGGACATGATTAGCTAACATTCTATTAATCCAGATAAAAATATATTCGAGAATGTGAACATGTTTGTTTTCACATTTTCAAGTAAGCGTTCCATCAAACATGAATATCTGCCATGTTTGATGACGTAATAACTTTAAATTTTCAAACCCTTATGAACGTACTAATTTTCGACATTTTTGACAAGTTTAAGTTCATTGATCTAATTGGCGATTTTATATGAATTTTTAAAATAATTCTTGCTTTAGTATTCATGACGTCATAACTACGTGACAAATCAAACATTTCTTGCAGTATGCATCACTTCAATTTTAACTCTATCAATTCTCAAGATTTCAATTAAGACTGATTCAAAATTCATGATACCAGAGCAAGAGAAATGTTAAAAAATGCCTTTTTGTCTTTTTAATGACGTCATAACCACGTGACGTAAAAGAAAATCATTCAGAAAAAAGAATGTAAACCTCTATGCCGATATGCTATCCAATGTTCATGCTTCTAACGCATCAGGGGGCTTTGTAACATTAAAATGTAATTTAAGGACCAAAGTTCGAATCTCAGTTGTGCCATGAAATCTTTTATATTTTCGAATTTGTAAATTTGAATGCCACGGTGCAAATCTACATCCTAAAATACATCTTCTGTGAAAATATCAATATAATCGGACCGAAATTGAAGGCTCTAGAGCGCGAACAAAATTTTGAAGGTGACGTCAAATCTGACGTCATTTGACGTCATTGAAAATTAAAAATAAATGAATTTATAAATTTAAAGATTTTAATCGCTGCAATACAATTTTCAAAAAGATTGAGTCAAAAGTTTTTGATACCAGAGGGAAATAAATTTTTTAAAAAGTTGCTTTTTGTCGTTTTTATGACGTCATAATCACGTGACTTAAGAAAAAATCCTTTAAGAAATAGAAAGAAGACCTCTAGGCCGATATGCTGTCCAATTTTCATGCTTCTAACGCATCAGGGGGCTTTGTAACATTAAAATATAATTTTAGGACCTAAGTTCGAATCTTGGTTTTGCCATGGTATCTTTATTTTCGAATTTGGAAATTTGAATGCCACGGTGCAAATCTACATCCTAAAATACATCATCTGTGAAAATATCATAAAAATCGGACCAGAATTGAAGCCTTTAGAGCGCGAACAAACTTTTAAAGCTGACGTCAAATCTGACGTCATTTGACGTCATTAAAAATTAAAAATAAATAAATTTATAAATGTAAACTTTTTAATCGCTGCAATAAAATTTTTAAAAAATTGATGAAAAGTCATGATATAAGAGCGAAATAAATTTTTAAAAAAGTTGCTTTTTGTCGTTTTTATGACGTCATAATCACGTGATTTAAGAAAAAATCCTTTAAGAAATAGAAAGAAGACCTCTATGCCGATATGCTGTCCAATTTTCATTCTTCTAACGCATTAGGTTCCCTTGTAACATTAAAATATAAATTTAGGACCTAAGTTCGAATCTTGGTTTTGCCATAAAATCTCAATTTTTTCAAATTTTGAAATTTGAATGCTAGGGTGCACTTCTACCTTCTAAAATACATCTACTGTGAAAATATCAAGAAAATCAGACCTGAATTGAAGGCTCTAGAGCGCGAACAAACTTTTGAAGCTGACGTCAAATCTGACGTCAATTGACGTCATTGAAAATTAAAAATTATTGAATTTAAAAATTTATACTTTTTTGTCGAAGCATTTTAATTTTCATGTTGCTTGACCATTGGCAACATATATAAATTAACTCTTGAATTAGGTTGGAAGAAGAAGAATAATAATAATAATAACTAGATGTCATTCGTTTAAACGAATGATAGGACTTTCTGCAACATCTGCTTTATATAGTATTATATAAATAGCACAAACAGAACACATTCTGTCAATTATTCAGCTATAATTCTTATTCATACATATATTTACAAAAATCGATATTTATTGAGATATGGCTACATATATGCAGTAGGGGTGAAATCAAAATTTCCTCACGTGACTAATACCCCATAAAAATTTCATCGTCCTAGGACTATTGCAACATATTAAAATAAGCGTTTAGTTAGGAAGAAGAAAAGAATAATAACAATAAAAAATGACGTCACGTGACGTCATATGACGTTTATTTTTTCTTAATTGTTAAGACACCCAAAGACCTACTAACTGACAAAATTTCAACTTTCTATCTCAAATAGGACAGTTTTTATAAGCATTTAAAAATTGGCGTCCTTGGTTCGATTCGCCATAGATGCTTGGACTTTTCGAATTTTGAAAAAGGGACACCGGTATACAAAATAAGAACGTAATATACACATTCTGTGAAAATTTAATGAAAATCGGCCCATTAATAATGGCTCTGGGCCGTGTACAAACTTTCGTAGTCAATTTCAAATGTGACGTCATATGACGTCATAGGCTTCTGATAATCATTGTAATCGAAATATCAGCGTCTGGATCATTTGTCATTAAATTTTCATTTCCCTTTGACAATTTCAACATATAGAAATACTCTTGTTAATATTAGAAATACATTATCATATAATGACGTCATGTGACGTCATATGACGTTTCTTTTCACGAAATGTTAAAGACTCCTAGAGACCTATGTACTGACCAAATATCAATTTTCTATCTCAAATAGGACCGATTTATTAGAATTTGAAAATTTACGACCTTGGTTCGAATCTTGGAATCGCTATAGAACCTTGGACTTTTCGAATTTTGAAAAACGGACACCGGGATGCACAACTAGAACTTAATATACACAATCTGTGAAAATTTGATGAAAATCAGTTCACAAACAATGGCTGTAGAGCGCGTACAAACTTTTGTTGCATATTTCAAGTGTGACGTCATATGACGTCATAGGCATATGAAAATCATAGAAATCAAAATTACAGCGTTTGAAGCATGTATCATTAAATTTTCATTGCCCTTAGACAATTTCAACATATAGAAATATTCTTGTTAATATTAGAAATACATTATCATATAATGACGTCACGTGACGTCATCTGACATTTATTTTCACAAAATGTTTAAAACTTCTAGAGACCTATATACTGACTCAATATCATCTTTCTATCTTAAAAATTTTGCATTTAAAAAATTTACGACCTTGGTTCGAATCTTGGATTCGCTATAAAACCATGGACTTTTCGAATTTTGAAAAACGGACACCGGTATGCAAAAAAAATATACACAATCTGTGAAAATTTGATGAAAATCGGTTCACAAACAATGGCTGTAGACCGCGTACAAACTTTTGTAGCATATTTCAAATGTGACGTCATATGACGTCATAGGCATATGAAAATCATAGAAATCAAAATTTCCTCACCTGACTAATAAGTCATAAAAATTTCATCGTCCTAGGAGTATTGCAACATAGAAAAATAAGCGTTTAGTTAGGAAGAAAAAAAGAATAATAAGAAGAAGAAGAACTAGATTTCATTCGTTGATACGAATGATAGGACTTTCTGCTAAAATTGAAAAATATTAAGATTAATTCCGTTAGAAAGAATATATATTAAATTCTCTACCTTTTACTTTTTTTCCGTATGGACTTATTTTAGTTTTGACGTCACATGACGTCATAGGGTGCTGAAAATTCTTTTGTTCAAAAGCGCATACTTTACTCTCGTAACTCTGAAATTTTCATTATTCTGAACAACTGGCATCATGTCAAAATCATTGCCCTAAAATGAAAATTAAGAAGTATGCTTATGACGTCACATGACGTCATATGACGTCAGGAATCAAAATATATGTAGAAATTCTGCAGAACTGCAAACTGTGTAAGTTTCAACTTTCTATCTCATCCTGAAGCTCTTTAATCCTAAAATGAAATTTTTGGTCCTATGTTCGAATCTTATTTCAGCCACAGAACTTTGGTCTTTCGAACTTTCGGTTAGCTGAGAGGATATGCACACCTTAGTTTCAAGATGTACCATCTGTGAAAATTTGAATAAAATCCGACCATAAATGGCGGCTGTAGAGCGTGAAAACTATTTTTCACTATTTTTAACTGTGACGTCACATGACGGCAGAGGGTGCTGTAGATGCTTTTGTTCAAAAGCGCATATGTTGCTGTCATAACTCTGAAATTTTCATTATTCTGAACAACTGGCATCATGTCGATATTATTGCCCTAAAATGAAAATTAATAAGTATGCTTATGACGTCACATGACGTCATATGACGTCAGGACTCAAAATATATTAAGAAATTCTGCAGAACTGCCAACTGTGTAAGTTTCAACTTTCTATCTCATCCTGAAGCTCTTTAATCCTAAAATGAAATTTTCGGTCCTATGTTCGAATCTTATTTAAGCCACAGAACTTCGGTCTTTCGGAATTTCGGTTAGCTGACAGGATATGCACACCTTAGTTTCAAGATGTACCATCTGTGAAAATTTGAAGAAAATCCGACTATAAATGACGGCTGTAGAGCGCGAAAACCATTTTTCACTATTTTTAGCTGTGACGTCATGTGACGCCATAGGGTGCTGACAATCATTGAAATCAAAATTTCCTCACGTGACTAATAAGCCATAAAAATTTCATCGTCCTAGGACTATTGCAACATATTAAAATAAGCGTTTAGTTAGGAAGAAGAAAAGAATAATAATAATAATAAAAATGACGTCACATGATGTCATATGACGTTTATTTTCACATAATTGTAAAGACACCCATAGACCTACTAACTGACAAAATTTCAACTTTCTATCTCAAATAGGACAGTTTTTATAAACATTTAAAAATTGACGTCCTTGGTTCGAATCTTGGATCCGCCATAGATGCTTGGACTTTTCGAATTTTGAAAAACGGACACCGGTATGCACAATAAGAACGTAATATCCACATTCTGTGAAAATTTGATGAAAATCGGCCCATTAATAATGGCTCTGGACCGTGTACAAACTTCTGTAGTCAATTTCAAATGTGACATCATATGACGTCATAGGCTTCTGAAAATCATTGAAATCGAAATTTCAGCATCTAAATCATTTGTCATTAAATTTTCATTGCCCTTCGACAATTTCAACATATAGAAATAATCTTGTTAATATTAAAAATACATTATCATATAATGACGTCACGTGACGTCATATGACGTTTCTTTTCACAAAATATTAAAGACTCTTAGAGACCTATATACTGACCAAATATCACTTTTCTGTCCTAAATAGGACCGATTTTATAAGCATTTAAAAATTTACGTCCTTGGTTCGAATCTTGAATTCGATATAGAACCATGGACTTTTCGAATTTTGAAAAACGGACACTGGGATGCACAACTAGAACTTAATATACACATTCTCTGAAAATTTGATGAAAATCGGCCCATTAATAATGGCTCTGGACCGTGTACAAACTTTCGTAGTCAATTTCAAATGTGACGTCATATGACGTCATAGGCTTCTGAAAATCATTGAAATCGAAATATCAGCATCTGAAGCATGCGGCATTAAATTTTCATTGCCCTTCGAAAATTTCAACATATAGAAATAATCTTGTTAGAATTAGAAATGCATTATCATATAATGACGTCACGTGACGTCATATGACATTTATTTTCACAAAATGTTTAAGACTCCCAGAGACCTATATACTGACCCAATATCATTTTTCTATCTCAAATAGGACCGATTTTATAAGAATTTGAAAATTTACGACCTTGGTTCGAATCTTGGAATCGCTATAGAACCTTGGACTTTTCGAATTTTGAAAAACGGACACCGGGATGCACAACTAGAACTTAATATACACATTCTGTGAAAATTTGATGAAAGTCGGTTCATAAACAATGGCTCTGGGCCGCGTACAAACTTTTGTTGCATATTTCAAGTGTGACGTCATATGACGTCATAGGCACATGAAAATCATAGAAATCAAACTTTTATCAATTGAAGCATGTGTCATTAAATTTTCATTGCCCTTCGACAATTTCAACATATAGAAATACTCTTGTTAATATTAGAAATACAATATCTTATAATGACGTCACGTGACGTCATATGACATTTATTTTCACAAAATGTTTAAAACTTCTAGAGTCCTATATACTGACTTAATATCAACTTTCTATCTTAAATAGGACAGATTTTATAAGCATTTAAAAAATTTACGACCTTGGTTCGAATCTTGGATTCGCTATAGAACCATGGACTTTTCGAATTTTGAAAAATGGACACCGGGATGCACAACTAGAACTTAATATACACAATCTGTGAAAATTTGATGAAAATCGGTTCACAAACAATGGCTGTAGACCGCGTACAAACTTTTGTAGCATATTTCAAATGTGACGTCATATGACGTCATAGGCATATGAAGATCATAGAAATCAAAATTTCCTCACGTGACTAATAAGTCCTAAAAATTTCATCGTCCTAGGAGTATTGCAACATAGAAAAATAAGCGTTTAGTTAGGAAGAAAAAAAGAATAATAAGAAGAAGAAGAATAAACAGTACAAACCCAATAGGACTTTCTGCCGAAAGGGCAGAAAGTCCTAATAAGAAAAATAAACATAACAAACCCTATACGTTTTCCGCAAGTTTGCGGAAAGCCGTAAATAAAGATTTATTTATTTTCGACATATGGCTTACTTCACAAAGTTCATGCATGAGAAGTCCATACGAAAAAAAAAAGTTAAAGGTAGAAAATATAATATATATTCTTTCTAACGGTATTAATCTTTACATTTCAAAATGTTGCAGAAAGTCCTATCATTAACGAATGAAATCTATTGGACTTTCTGCCTAAAGCAGAAAGTCCTATTGGGTTTGTTATTTTTATTATTATTATTAGGACTTTCTGCCTAAAGCAGAAAGTCCTATTGGGTTTGTACTGTTTATTCTTCTTCTTCTTCTTCTTCTTCTTATTATTCTTTTTTTCTTCCTAACTAAACGCTTATTTTTCTATGTTGCAATACTCC
>CM037794.1:41748877-41798877 GCA_021229015.1 Solen grandis
AATTTAGGTTTCAATTTATATCTAGATAACTTTGGTATGAGTCACTTATTCTTCATTTCTATGATTTTCAATAATTTGTATGAAAAGTGCTAGAACTTCTAAAAGCAGTGAATATCATACATGTATATTTGACACTATCTAAATGTCCCTCTTTCTTTCCTGAAAAGAAAATGATTGACCTTCTTCCTAGTGATATATTCAATGCTTGAGTGTCTATTTACATGACAAATGTTGTTGTAACAGTGATACAAGTCTCGTCTGTTTCATCACAGCTCTGTTGAAACTATTTCCACTGTTTCGTCATTCTTTGGATCGAGTGGCTGAACAAGCCCCTGCCGACTTACATCAACGTTCTGGTAGATATCGACGTTAGCGTACATGACGTCACGACCGAAGCCGTACACGAGTGCATGATGTATGTACGCATACTGCACCTGAAAACGATAGACTTTTATAGCGAAAATATAAAGACTGTTATTTAGAAAGTACAGTAATAATTAGGAAAATCAAATTCGTTCCAGAGAGTGCAGGAATAGATTCCGAAGTAAACTTCTCCACTCTGGAAATCGCAGTGGCAAATGTACAAAGGATCTCCAATTTGGAGGGACTAGAAATAGATGGTACAAAAATTACATTCTTGGAAGGGCAAGGTAAATCTCTGATCTGAATAGTGCAGCGATCATAGAACAATTCCTTGCCACTCTGAAGACTGTGATGATAAATGGAAATATTGCGAATTTATTTTTGAGGGTACAGTGAAAAATGGAAGAAAAACGCCCCTGTTCTAGAGAGTACAGTAGTAATACATGTAAATACTAAAAGCGTATCAATTCTTTAGGATGTATTGATTATTGATAAAAAGGAACTCTGTTTGGGAAGGTGCCATAATAACATACCAAGAGTGTCTACATTTAGGACAACATAGTGACAAAATCTACTTTAGTCTAAATAGCGCATAAATAAGTAGGACAATCAAAGCGAATTAATTATGAGTACACTGATTAATTGAACAAAAAACCCTGCATTCCAGATAGTATGGGGAGACTGACTCTGACCTCATTCTGGACAAGGTTGACCCTTTGACCCCTTAGTGCTGCCACACAGCCAAAGATGTCCACGGACTGCTGGGCGGTACCCTGTTCCATCAGGATGTCCAGGGCGATGTAGGTCCCAGTCCTTCCAATACCAGCACTGTTAATATAGAGGGGGTTATAACGTAGTTGAGTTTCTCTTATCATTCGTTATAGTAATGTTAGCCATAGTAGGGGTTGTGCTTGTAGAAATAGTGATTGTAACAAAGGTAGTAGTCGCAGTAGTTGCTTTTACAAAATCAGTGTTCGAATGCTGTGCCAGACATTTTAGTAAAGCCCTAACATTATCCAAAGCGCTGAAGGCACTGAAGTTGTGTGTATCTCAAATGAAAAAAGTGTTTGAAAAGCTGCAATTCGATCACGAATAAATAAATTCAGTTTGATAAACAAAAGAAATGCAGCATTCCTGTTCTCTTAGCGCTATCAGAGCTGTGATTACATAATCTACAACAGACTCTATTTATAGATTGAAGTAATTATGCACATTTTCTGCACAGGTCATGCAGAGGCTCCGAATTCATTCCGGATGGTAGATATACAGGTTTCGGTCATTTTTTAGTGTAAGAAATAATCCTTGGAGATATCTGAGGTCGATAGATTGATGTGATTATTAGCATGTTATAATGATTTGTTTTGGACTTCACATCGTTTATTGTGACAGCCTAAAATGACCGAACGCTGGACATTTACTATCAAATTTATTTGCGAGCCACCCATTGAAACAAACTATATTCGTGCGCTTGGTAAAGTGATCACGTGATAAAAACAGTTACATCATTCGATTGCAGTTACATCAGAAAAATAAGTCCTATAATGTTTTCATGTCACAGGCGATTTTAGTAGCCTGTAAGTATTTATTTTTGACGCAGCATTGATTTTTCAGCATTTTTGCTTAATTATAGTATACTTATGTTGTAGAGATATATACAATTGTTCGATCATATTTACACTACTGAGAGGTTATTCAGTTTTAAATCTAGGAGAACCTGGGTTGAAAACGTAGTGACTGACTTCACACACAACTAAACATCGAAATATCGCAATTCTTAAGGACATAGATTTTGTGGTCAGTTTTCTCATGTGAAGTATTTTTCAGTCGTCGAGCCAGATAATTGTCTCAGTGTTTGTTTAAAAAAATTTAACGCGATATGTTTAAAAAAGGCCAATCAATCAAATATCTTATATCATGACCTACCTGCAGTGGATCACGATTGGTTGCTGGTAGTCACGTGGTATCTTGTTCACCTCGTCCCGGAAGTCGACGAGACTCCTCTCCTCATCCGGAACGTTCTTGTCTGGCCAAACAATGAAGTGCATCTGTGTCACCTTCCGTCTCTCGTCTCCCTGAAGTACGCATCAAGATAACACGATCGTAAGTTGGTAATCAATCAAGTGGTCAATTGATTATCAAGTTCGAAAAAGTAGTTTTCATATAAGGAGCGGGTCCAATTTGGAAACTTAATACAGGAAAATAAGCTAGAGGACCTCATCACCGAGATGAGGTCGTCCTCGTCACGATGGTTTGATATTAAGGAAGTTTAGAGGGTGCAGACGTAGGTTGATGAATTGTTATGATTATTATATTGGATCTAAGAAACCGAAATCAAGATGTAGGTGGAAAGAAAACGTTTCTTTTTTATGGATTTAGATGTAGCCGCACTCCGTTACGTACCTTGGAGACGGTAAACTCTCTCACCACGTATTCGTCATATTTAGACTCTGTCAGGCCCTCGACGGTGACGTCACCATAGTGAACACAGGACTGGACGGAGGGCCAGTACTTCTCACATTTCATGGTCTGTTGGATAGTACAATCAGACTGGGTTAAATAGCAGGCCAGCTGTAGCCTATATCTCAATCAGGACGGAGGGCCAGTATTCGAATTCTATATTATATATTCCATTATTGTGATACTGGGTATATACATATTTTTTCATCACATATATGTCTCGTTTATCTCTGAGTACTAATTTGTATTACTATTTATAAGATTTGATAATGTCTGTCTGTTTTACTTACGATAACCACCTCTTATTAAATCACATGGCTCAGTTCATCATTTATATCTCACACTATACTCGAAAATCTGTCATTCATATCTCATTTCACTTCCATCTGCTTCTCAGAGTAATATCTAACACTGTATGGCAGATCTAATTAATAGATAATCTTCCACAGAATTCCTACGCATGCCCCTTCTTATAGAGATTTACATGCGCGACCTAATTTTCCGCATTAAACTTATTAGAACTGCAATGTCGTATTAGCAGATTTGACTCTTCCCGAGTCCCGACCGAAGAACCTCACTTATATGTTGCTGCCAACTGGCGCCAACAGTGGTGCGGCCGTTGGCGGCGGTTTCGTAGCCAACCTATGTTGGAGTGTAGATTCTGCTTCGGTTCGGGACTGGAAAAGTGTTCAAAATTTGATCAAAACACGAATGTGGTAGTTCTAATAATTTAATCCAAAGAATCAGGCTCGCCAATAAAAACATCTAACGAAGTCAGAACACAAATTAATTAATATGAGATGTGAAAATAGCAACATTTGATTGGACATCGATACATCATCATATTACTGCAAAACAGAATGTGGCATTCTAATAATTTAATACAAAGAATTACATTCGCGCAATGGCATAAATCTCTCATAACGAAGTTCCGCTATGCGTAACCGAATTTGAAAATATAATTGAAAACTAACTCACAGATCGACAACATGGTGTTTAGCATTTACACTGAAATAGCAGATGGAAATATATAATGATGATTGATTATAAAATGAAGATGGGATTTTGAAAGAATAAAGTTATTTATGAATTAATAGCTGTTTGACCGTGAATAGGCAGTATTTATTACAACACAAATTTCGGTTACAGAGACAAAAAGCAACAATTTTAATGAAAATAATTATGTATCGACGCCTTGCGACATATAATATCCAGCTTTCTTACTGATGAAATAGATGTAATTTCTATTATGGAAAAAATATCAATTCTGGCAGGTACAAATTGATAAACAACGTTGTAACGAAATATTACACACCACTTTATTTTTACTGTACAGAAATTGTTTTTAAGAAAACAACAGAAATAACTCTGTTAGTAAGTTTAACCGATTACTGAAAAACTTAGTGTCATTTGCAATTGATCACTTGACATACAACTTTAATATCCAATACAACTCTCATTCAAAGTATTGACAAGTGTCCCGGTCTCCCCAGGACTATGGTCAATGATCTCACCTCTGTTTAAATGGCAAACGGTTGACGACACAGTTCCTTTTGTCCAAACAATTGTTTTTTAAATCAAATGTAATGGGAAATGTAAATTTACCGGTCCCTCCATGAGATTTGTCAGCATAACAATCACTTCCACTTTCTCCTGCCACACCATCCTCCAGAACAAAGAGTAGCCCTCACTGTTGGCCTGTGTGGGCCCTGCAACATATCATTAGCAGCAGTGACATCGTCATCAACATTATCATAATCATCATCATCAGTGACAAATCTTGACGTTCACACATGTACATATTTGTTGAAACTTTGAATTTCAAGCTTAGATGATATGAATATAAACCAGCATTCCTCACGCGTTCAGCCAAAATAAAAACAAATCGTAGATTTGACTACATATTAAATCAACTTACCTAGAGCTGCAATATAGGCGTTTGGATTGCTGTGGCCCTGTTAAACAGTACATATTAAGTTGAAGTAAAAGATATGGTTGGTATAGAATCAGTAGTATATATATACAATTTACATTAAATCTTCAATTACTGTGCCAATATAATATTGATTATAATATTGCTACCACTGTTTTCAGTATCCCCGATATTCTGTAAAATATAATTTCAAAACCTAACCACCTCACGTTTCCGACAAATTATCTTGGATTTATTATCAGTGGTATAGCAGCACCGTCGGAGCCCACGATATACATTCCGTTATCGCTATAGTATACGAGTTTACCGTGGGATTTTCGACACGCAAAGTTTCGTTTTCATGAATATTAATCAGCTAGTTGCTGACCAATGAAACTACGCATAGTATTTTAATTTATTCACTCTTCGTTTAAGTTACAGAAGCAAAAGCTGCCTTTTCAATCCGAACAACTACTCATTCATATGTATTGCGCCGTTACATTGGTCAAATAATCCATGCTGTCTCCGTTACGGATCAAATGAAATGCCTAATGGATAATTCATGGATATCAAATAACCAATAGTAGATAAAGAAGCAAATTGCATTAAACGAACGTGGGAACCGACAATGGTTTAGCAGCTGCCTAACTTTTAAATCCTACCATTTCCCCTTTTATGACCAGATAAACACAGCCAAATAACGGTCTGATTATCGAATGTTTACAATATTGATATACGTAGTTGCTTTCTAATTTGATAAGCTGTCCATAGCACCTTGATATAGAGCAGAACAGAACACATACCTCAACGTGACTGGCATTGACATAGTCTCCAGGCCCATCCTTCAGTCTCACTCTCGTGGCGTCAACTGTGAATATACGTTAATATAGTTTCATGTAGGCCAAACTTAATGGAGCAAATTGATAGTAGTAGTTTCTGTTGTATTTTTAATATAGACAAATTGCTGATGTTGCGACAGTTTTACCGTTGCTGTAACAATGTATGAAGCAAAATCCTGTTAAGTTTATGTTGAGGTAGACCCAAAGTGCAGACAGACACCAGGGTTAGTCCACCGACCAATCTTCAGTCAATCCGAAAACCCGTGGTTGGTTCTAATCCTAACAGAGTTAATGAAGAAACTTTCTAGCTGCCCGGGTGTCTGTATGTACACAACGTCTTCAGTACCACAATTATTTTCATCATCATCATCATCAGCAGCAGCAGCAGCAGCAGCAGCATTAACTTAATATTATTTCTATTAAAGTATAACCTTAAAAATAAGACCAGCATATTGACAAGGTAAGTGGTCTAAATAAGGAAATATTTTTTTAATCAGTCTAAATCGAACAGTAAATTGGAGAAATAAATCCCTAAAATAGGGGTCTAAATACACGGGTAGATGTCGAGGTATCTATTCTTGTGCTCGTTCTCAGGTTTCAAGGCATCTCGATAGGGCCGAACGAGTCCCCTTGGCAACCGCTGAAATAGATATGACATCATTCTTGAGTTAATACAAGCAACGTGTGCTAATGTTTAAAAAAATGTAAATATACGACGACACATAATAAAAACCAAAGCTGATTCAAATATAAATTAAAACCACATATCTGTTCCTGTTTCGAATCCTTCTACTGTAGTCATCAGAATTGACAAGCACTCGGCAGATTCATTTCATGATAATTTCATTGTAAATGAGAGTAAATATAATTAATTTAGAGAAAAGGTTCTTGGATAATACATCGATGCCATTAATTTGAGAGATAAAAATGGAGATATATGTATTTTAGACAAATAAGAGATGTGTAGGAATGAACCATTAAGTCAAGCTAACTTTGGTGTTCATTACATGAGATTGTGTGCTACACGTTGACGGACAGCATTAAAGTGCCATCCAACCATGGTAATATTTTACCATATTGTTATGGTTATAAACATTACTAACTCATTTTAGTGTTTTCAGTGAAAATGGTATATGCATCCTTTCTAAAAGGTCCCAGCTTTAGGGAGGTACGCCAGTGTTACAGTTTCCTTGGCGCGCTCACTTCCACGAATATGTTTGATACCTTTCTGAATTCTACAGGCATATATGATTTGACCCATCAGTCGAGAAAAACAATAATATTCTGCTGGCAAAATTAAAACATAACGCAAATACATTTTTAAACGAACAGATGTACCATAAACTCATTAAGGAAGTCGGCTTTTGACATCGCTGCAACTTTTTGCTGAAGTTCTAAAATTGGAATCTGGTTTCTGTGTAGAGCCGTGGTGTGATGTACCATAAACTCATTAAGGAAGTCGGCTTTTGACATTGCTGGTTAAAACCTGCCATAAGAACTCCCTGCTTAAAAGTATGGTACCAGCATAATATAAGTGGGAAAACCCTTGAAGCAAATACAATAACAGAATCATTCCAAGTTACAAGAGGAAGGAATTGTAAACACAAATCAAAAACGTTTATATCCAGAATATTGTTGATATAATCAATAGGACAGGGGTTGTATCACCTATAATTTGATATGCATGTATTTCTTTTTACCATTTTGTTCCCTTACGAATTGGTAATGATTAAATTCGCCCTCACCTATGGGGATTGCAACACTGCTCGGACCGCCGTCATCCAGATCCTCCAACGCCACTGTACGACTTGGTAGGGGAGGTGTTGGGCACGTGCTCACCTCCCCAACGGATGTCACGCGATCACGACCGGCCTGTTTATTAGCACTGCCTCGAATTCCGGATTTGAATTCTAGCAAACATATGTATATGTCTACAATTCACATTGGGAATTTTTATGTCACACAGAGGACTTAAACGATAAAATGTCAATGACGACTACATTACCTTTACCAGCAGCAGCTGCAAGTACTGTTTAATGTTTTATATACTTGATGTTTTTTTTTTTATATTGAACACACAAAATTCGGTTTAAAGTCTGAATGCATACCGATAGATTTATCTGTGAAGGTAGGGGTTTTTGTGTTGTTGTTTTTTTCTTCACAAATACATGTAAGGAAATAAATAAATTGATTTTTATTTACCTTTGCTTTTTCTCTTTCTGAATAATTTTCCCTCTACAGCATTGGGTGTACGCTTTGAACTATTAAATAGACCAATTATGGTACATAATTATGAATCAAATGATTCGAAATATCCGGCAAAAGTGTAACTGTAATTATGTTGAGAGAAACAAGAAAGAGTGTTATAGAGGTAAATTTATCAGCCGAATTTGCGCCACAACATTGTATTTTTCTTCCATCTGTTTTCTACAGCCTTAAAGTGTAACAAAAAGTACATATTTGATTTCCGTAACACACAAACAGAATTGAGAAGAGTTGTTTGATTATTTTGGGCTCGAAAAGAAATAACAAAACAACATCAAAAACAAAATGCGGTTTGACGAAATATAAGAGAACTAATCCCGAACGAAAAAATTAAAACACTTTTAGAATATATAGATATTACCATAGGAATGGCCGCGCCATCAGAATAGCTATGAAGAAGATGAGGAACATTGCCAAAACTGCCAGCCCAATCAGTACAAATATCAGCCATTGGATTTCGTCGGTGTTTCCTAGAAATGAACAGTTGTAAAACTTGTAATTAGCCATACCATTTTCTTTTCCTGATTTTTTAACGTTGACTGGTAAAGGGGTAAAACTTATACTTACTCGTCTCGTTTGTTCCTGGGTTGGACAAGCACGCTAGATCTAACCCATAAATTTCCTTGAAATTGACCTTTTTCTTAAGGTAAAGTCCCTGTAATGGTTTCGCTATGTCTTGGACCCCTTAACCTCTACCAAGATAAACAACTACCCTAATGAAACATTAGAAAATTTGGTTATCACCGTGAAAGGCCATGAGGTCCGAATTGTATCGGAACCATTACAGGGAGTTAAATATATTTATTAACCGTAAATTTTTTAACCTAAGTAAAGACTTACGTTATAAAATCTAAAAAATAAGAAAATATTAAAATTGTACACGTTTGTTTCAAAACATGTGTGACGCAGATCGCATGGTATTTTATCATATTTAGGTAATTTAAAATATATTTTAATGAGCATTTCAAACAAGTTTATGCACATTGAGAAATTGTATCATTTCATGTATATAATGATTGAAAGACAATGTAATGATAGAAATAACAAAGATATTAGTCAGGTTTGATTTTTTAAATGCATTATTGGGACGGGTGATAGTGACCATATTGTCCTCTGCTGTTGCGAAATTACGGCGGCTCAAAACTTGTAGATCTCTAAGTTTTATTTCCTACATCTCATGAATTGGCCAAAAGTAAATGAAAACGGCTATTTGGTAAATAATATCGACGAAATCTTAAGTTACTAATAAGAAAATAGTTAAGGGAGCACCGAAGTTTCCTTAAAGTTAAGATTAAATCAACGGAAAACTTATCAAATTTTAATATTGTTCTTAACAGTTAAGGAAAAGCTTAAAAATTAAGGAAAATCTTATTGTTATTAAAATCTTGATTACTTAAGATTATCTTAAAATTAAGATGTATATTGAATACCGCATCTGGTCACCAATCCTACAAATGTAGGCAAGTCTTCATTACCTTATCTGACAATGTGAGTAAGGACTACAGTCATGAATGCATTTGTAGCCAAATTTCATTGTTAGCATAAAAACTTCTGAATGATTTATGAAAATCAAACACAACAACAACAAACAAATACTCAACAGCAACAAAATCAAACATTGGAACACATAGGTTTTAGTACTTGTTGATGGTGCATAATATTTAATAGCAAATGATAATATTGAAATGCAAAACAAAAATATTTTGATCAGATAAAACAGATTTAGATATTTACAATCTTGTGACAATTGCTCATCAACATTAAGGGGAATTGAATTGATCAAGCCACGATTCTTCCGCATCGGGTCCTTGCAAGAACTACTTTAGGGGACATACTGATACTTCAGTAGACCTCAGTAATAACGTGATATGGGGAAACTTTGACAGTCGAAACATCGTGTTTAGTTGTTTTAAGAATACCGAAGGTACAATTTGAAGAGTCACTACATGCTATTGATTTTGCGATACGAGTTTCTAAATTATGTTACATGTGATATAGTTAATTAGAAAACTTACCCCATTTTCCACAAACACCACCCTCACCACATTCTTTGCACGCTGAACCAGAAGTGCAGTTGGCGCATGCACTGCTGCAATCAATACAGGTTCCGTTTTCAAGGGTTAAAAGACCCTTCCTACACCCATTTTTACACTGGCCGTTGCTTTGATAACAAGACAGACCGTGACAACTCCTGGAGCAGTTCTTGCTGCAATTATGACCCCAGTATCCGGGTTTACACTCACTGCACTTTGATTTGATCTCACACTTAGCGCAACCATTTGGACACTCGTAACAATTATAAAATGAATTCCATGTTTTATAATATCCGTTTTTGCAAACACATTCTCCTTTGATTGTGCAGTTTCTATTCAGACATTCCTCGGAACACTTCTGATTACATGAGGTTCCATGCCGACCGATTTCACATTTCTGACACTCGTCTTTATTTCTGCATTGATGACAATTTGGTATATTGCATCGTATACATTCTAGTTTACCACTGATTTCAACAGTATTGATATATCCAGTTTTACACAAGAAACATCCTCCAGAATATATCCAGTTTTACACAAGAAACATCCTCCAGAATAAAAATCACAAGTGTCACCATGGCAACTATTCGAACATCTTTGTTGACAAGTATCTCCCCAGAATCCATCCCGACATTTAGTACACTTCATAGATGACGTACATGCTGCACAATTAGTTGGGCACGTATGATTACATTCTTCGCCATAGTAACCTTCTCGACACTGAGTGCAGTGCGTAGACGACATACAATCTTTACAGTTCATTGGACAATCTTGGTTACATTTTTCACCCCATCGACCGTCTATACAATCACCGCAGTTTGTCGAGGATGTGCAACTTTGACACGTACTGTGGCATTTCTGACACATTTCACTAGCGTTCTGCCTGTAGTATCCTTCACTACAGCCATCAGCACATATACTTGTCCCTTTCAAACAGTGATTATTCGGACATCCAGGACATGGCACGGCTGATGCGTCTACTGTAATACACAAAGTATTCCAGCGCAATTTGTATACTCGTCATGTTCATATGACAGGGGTGAATTATTCAGCATGTGTCACCTGCTGAAGCGTGACAGAAAAAATGTGACGATAGACAAACGAACGGAAAGACAGACGAAGGAAAAGTGATCCCTATCTCTATGTGTCACCTCTGCTAACAGCAGGTGACACAAAATTTCAAGGTCAGATATTTTGGAAGTATGCAAGATGCCATTATCGGTATAGATCTAGTGACTGTCATTTCTTGTACTGCTACTCTAGATGACTGGGATCTATATAACAGCAGATCATTAAATGACTTGTTGGAAAATATGACCTTAGATATACAACCTCCAATATATTGAGTTATCTTTATATTAAATTTAGCATTATGTAAAATTATTTAACACCGATATTTTTTTTTATCATCAATGATGACGATCATACATTAATAATACTAGTTCCTGTAGTCACCACCATTTTGGCAATAGTTCAGTGAAAATATTATAAGAGAAGAACCAAAATATGTATAGAATAGCAAAACTTACCTGCCAAACTAAACGTACTGAAAAGTATCACAGTCAGAAATGTCCCTATATTACAATCCATTGTTCACCGTACTGGTGTACTAAGCCTCTACATACACGGACCAGGTCCACATGGTCTCGAGACTGAATACTAGACCGACCCACAGCAGCGTCTAGAGTTGATATGAATCACATTAAGTGATTGAAGGCTTTGATTGTCATGTCCGGTTAATTATCTTCCTGTCGTAACTTTTGAATGTGATAGAGACATTTGTGTTTTCTTCAACTTCAGTTTAGAACCGGTCCGAAGGTCAGGAATTGAGAACTAAACAGATGAAAGTATATTCATAAGTAGAGATATGGAAAATTTCGATGGAATAATACGGGTGGTGTTTTGGAACAGAATATTTTAATTTGACTGTTAGTTTTATCTTTACTTACATGCTGTACAGTATAATGTCACGCATCTTAATTAAACAATGGCGTGATATTTCTGAAACAATGGGCCAGATATATACATGTTAATCTATAATTTTAAAATGTTTGGTATATTTGAAAATACTTTCAAAAAATCCAATGAATAATGTAAACTATAATAAGGTTAAACGCCCGTCAAAGCAACAACGAGTTGATAACGATGTTGAAAAAATGTCGTATATCCATTGCAGTTTGTAAATGCTTAATTTTGATTGGCCAAGTAGGGTTCCCACGCGTCCGCAAAAGACGTGTACTCACGACGTTGGTATTTCATAACAAGGTTGTCTATGTAGAAATACTATCAATATCGCTTTAGCAGAGGTCCGCCAAGCTATAATTAACTGTCTATAATATTGTAATGTGGATCGCACAGTCCAATGACTATTATTATTATTATGTATAAGTTGTATACTGTAAAATCATTAATTTTCGTTGACATTAACTTTCGCTCTCGTGAAATCTGTAATAAAGTAGATTTCGTTGGTACATTTATTCGTGGATTCATATTCTAAAAAAAAACGTGAGGTCTACTACTGGACAGGTTTCGTTGAGATTGATATTCGTGGATAAAGCTGTCCACGAAATCGACGAAAATTAGTCCCACAAAACAAGGAGTAATTGAACAGTGATACATTGTCTTTTGCAATACTGGTGCTTTATATCAAATACACTGACACAGATAATGTACTTTAAAACGAATTGCGATGAACACTTTCATTTCGTAAACTGGCATTAAGTTATATAATGTAGCTGGCCTAGTCTCAGTATCTCAATTTACGGTATCATGCAGCATAGTTGATATAAATATAAGGCAGCATTATTGCAATGTTTAAGTTATTTTGAAACAGTATCCAAATATTAATAATAAGACATCACAAAAGAACGTAATGAAGCAGGGGAACAGTATTCATCGAAGAAAACAAACAAATAAAAAACGCGATCCGGAGTAACGCGCACTACGAGAGGTCGCGGAGACTCATTGCACCCCAATTTCATTCACTTTACCTGTACCCCTCCTCCCGCTCTTCGGGTAATTCGGTCATAGTCGTGGGATTCAGACTCTCTACCAAATCATAGCTGGCACGAAAAGCCGAAAGTTTGGGGCGAACTATTGAAAAAACAATACCTTGACTTTTCGTTTCGATATTTTGATTCATCGTGTTGTCGCCCCGCCAAAATAGTTTTTTTTAAACCCACTACGCGACATAACAGAAATCAGCCATCATATAAGGTCATGCTAACAATTAATCGATACACAGGTTTACTCTCGTGATCATGGTTTAGTCAATCGTTTATACAATATTGCACGCCAATCATTCTATGTTTTGAAATGATTAATTCAAGACTCCAAGCCTCTCATATAAAACTGATCATTGTGTCACTGCCGGAAATCTAACCACAAGGGATTGTTCTATTGTCTAGCAAGATGATGACATATATTGGGGTTACGGTCAGTGTCCTATTTTATCAGACACTATGATTGTAGATATTTATGAAATATTTGATAGCATCACAGAAAAATATAGAGCCTCCAAGGGCGCTTAATTGAAATCACTGACTGTACCATCACGTATCCCCTTCTTCCTGTGGGTTCGAGTCCCAGCAGCGTTAATCGGATGTTACAGGTCATGAAACATCCCGGCTGGTTAACGGTATGTCGATGGTTCTACTCGGGCCCTCCTATGTACTTTCTCATTTTGTAATTATCAGGGTGTCGCTATGTGACCAAAAACTGCCATAGAATCAACAACCTCAAAAGTTGACATTAAACAGTTTGATCAGAAATTCTACAAACAATAATTTCAACTTTTAGACTTCTAATACATTTGTGAGTCTTCGATTGTTATGCTATAGCTTGAAATCTTACATTTGATTTATCTAGAGAAGCAACATTAATAAACAACTATATAATATGTGTGTTTAGTTGTTTTCACTATTTTTTTTTTTTTTTTTTTTTTTGCTTGAAGTAGTATGTGTTAAATTTTCAAAAGGAAAATAAAGTGGGCGGAAATGAGCTGGATAACGTGGTGACATTATTGATATAATGCTTATTATGTCCGCCTTTAACACTTACATGGTGTAAAAGATTGGTAAGTAGATTATTCTTTTTGTTTTAAAACAATATTTATTTTTAACTAAAAGACAATTAAAACATAAAAAAACATATTTAGATGCTTATAATTAAGGTCATTTTGATAATCCAGATTAAAAGACGTTCTTCTCTGAGATGTCAAACCTTGTATAGCGCGGTGATTCTAACATACTTCTATTTTTACGTCATATTCATCAATACAAAACAAGTTCTAACTAGTAAACATTTATCGATGAATTACACAAATGTATAATATTCAAATATATTCTTTATTGTTTGCTTGGAAGCATGGTATTACATAAACAGACAGACAGACACCGGTAAATATAATAACAATAAATTTACTCTTATTCAATATTTCAGCAAAAGTTTCTACATTGTCAAACGTCTATAATGTAGAACCTGCTAAAAATTCATGACTCTTTTCTTGAGAAAGGCAAACTTTCGCCGAAATATTGAATAAGAGTGAATTTAATTGTTTATTGTATTATTTTCCTCTGGAAATTCAACATATTTACCGGTAACTAGTTCATTAGAGTGTCATATGTTAACATTTTCAATAAGATCCAACGTTACACACAAATAGCATTAACATCCAGCCGCATCGCGACATATAAGACACTACAATGTACATATTAAAAAACAAAAAAACAAAAAAAAACATTCACATACATTATAAACTAGCCCCCACGAAAATGAGCGATAAACAGTAATACATTATCTTTATGGCAATATAGATAATGCACTTTAAACGAATTGCCAGAAATGAACAACCTTCATTTCTGGCATTATTTTTATATATTTATTCACGGGTAACCAGAAATTTACTTTATAGCCCACCACGAAAACCGGAATATCCTTATGTGTAGTATGTGTAGTTTCTCTAGATACGTCTCTCTTTTAAAATACCGGGAACCATCAAAGGAAACACTCTCAAGCTCTATCACTCTTTATCATTGGAGCATCAAGATTGGATCGCTTTATAGAACGTTTAAGCCTATTATTTTGGGCACTGGGCAATAAAATTACTTAAATGTGTTATGCAGCGTTCTTCCATATCTCTTATCACACAAAGGTGGTCCACAGTCTCTCATCACAATAGTTTTTCCCATTGTAAAATAAAACTAATTACAATATATATTACAAGTAAAACCATTTAAAATATCACGATTTCAAATATCACATGAATTTAAAAACAAAATCAACAAGTATTCCTATGTTCATGTGATATTTCATGTAAATATTTTCCGACGTTTAAACATTCTTGTAATGGATGTTCCAAGTGGGAACTGCATTTCCTTTGACTGCATTAAAAATACTAATATTTCCTTATTATCGAACGCATTAAAAGAAGGGTATATTTCAGACGCTTTATTAAAAAGATTTTCTCTAATATCAGAGTACAAATCACAGTCTGAAATAAATGGAGTCTCATCTCCAACCTTTCCAGCGTTACAAAATTTACAAAGTCTTTGTTCAATGGGTATTTTGGGTTTAGAGTTTCGGCCAGTTTCAATACATAAAGGTAAAGAGCATGAACGCAGTTTAAAAAGAATGCGATGGTAAAAATAAAAATACAATAAAATTCAGGAGGCAACTGTGATTTATATTCTGTATGTTCGGAGTTTATCAGTATTTTATACAGAATTAAACCAATCTTCTGAGTCTTTTTTTAATATTTTATGCTACCAATCTAGCGTTTACAGACCATGTTACATTTGAAATTTTATCTAATAATCCCTAAAATAAAATATCTAATAATTTTCTGCTGTATTTTCAGTTAAAGCAAACTTTAAAAGACGCTCATCATTTGATCGGGATAGCTTAATAATATAAAGTCTAAAGCATTCAAGTTTTGTATTTACAAAGCAGGAATTCTATCCCAAATCACGCCTTAATGCAAAATTCGAGGCAAATTTACCACCACAAAGGAACTATCTACATGCCTTATGTTGAACAATTTTAATTTGTTTATGGTCATTGATGCCCAAAATACCTGCGGCGTAAAATAAAACTGGTTCGACTAAAGACGTGCACAATTTCGTGTAAACCTCGTATGTGATTCCACCTGCGTTTAACGTTTTAGTATAAAGAGCGGACATTGCACGGCTGGCCGATTTAGCCAGTTCCATTACCGTTCTTGACATGTTCCAGTGTTCATTCATCCATATCCCAAGATATTTGTAAGCATCGGTATAATTAACGGGATTTTCACCACATGTAAAATCAACGGTGACCCCCATTTTTTCATAAAAATGTTTCTTTTATGATTGGTTATTATATACTTTGCTAAATTCCCATTGGCCATTGTAAAATTAGTCAAAAGTAAAGAAAGGACCTGCGGAAACGAGTTCTTTAGATCTCTGTTTGTTTTGAAAGTTGAAGTTCTCTTCCCCTGCGAACGATTTGTCCCGAATAGTAAGACACTGCACCTTTTAAAGGTAAACTGAAATAGAAGAACGCTAAAAAAATAGGAAACATTGATTTCGGAATTATTGTTCGATCCTGACAGAGCCTATATTCAATTCCGGTTTCGTTTTGTTTCCCGCGAAACGAAGTTTAAAGCGCAGATGTTTTAAGGCTGTAAGTGTCTACCAAGATTGTACAAATTATTTGAATCCGTGGTATTTCAAAGAGCTGCACTGCCACAGGAATTACACATCTATTAAACCAATAACAAAATCTTTTACATGTTAAACCATCCAGACACTAATCATCAAGCTGGTTACCACGGCCGAGTATCTTTTTTTTTTAAAGATATTTCTTGTTTTTATTCATTACCATTTAAATGAACACCATTATACATACATTGCATATTTAAACATATAAATAAAACGATACAATGTTGTAGAATTTCATATTTAAAATAGATATTTGCAAGTTTGATTCATTATACCTACTGCACACATAATCATATTCATTCTTTGCCAAAATATTTCTTATCTATTCAGACTTGTGAGGCATTATATATATTTCAAAACAGCGTTGGTCAAACTGTTCATAAGATGGTGTATACATATCAAAGCGGTGTTATTATTTGTTTACTAATAAATCTGATTCAAGTCCAGGTTTGTCCAGCGTTGAATATATACATGTATATAGGTATA
Organism: Solen grandis; assembly: GCA_021229015.1. Lineage (NCBI taxonomy): Eukaryota > Metazoa > Mollusca > Bivalvia > Adapedonta > Solenidae > Solen > Solen grandis. The sequence goes on from CM037794.1 coordinate 41,765,931, forward strand.
TATATATATATATATATATATATATATATGTATATGACCTCCTGTGCGCCATTTAAATGAATTGTTGAGTCTGTTGCTAATCAAAATGACAATGTTTAATAAGGCCACTTTCCTATTGTATGATGTCACAGAGGGGCAGTGCCATATCTGTCTTAAATACCTTCGATGACACACTCACAAACAAACAAACAAAATACATTTAATTAACATTCAATACACACTTTTTAAGTTTAAATTCTATTTTCCAATGAAATTCTAAAGATATACCCAGGAATACGCGTATGTACATGTACATATGTGCGGCATAAAATTTAACAGCCTTAAAAAAGTGTGCTTGCTTGGAGATGATAGTTGTTTTTAGATATTGTGGACAGATTTCTGCACAGGACAAAATAAAAGAATAAAATAAAATAAGATAGTGGATAAACAAATTGTCCAGTCTTGCCTAAGTGGACGGTTTCATACTGAAAAAAAAAAATGGATTAAGAAAACCTATCATGCCGCCACAAGAGCAATTGTAGAATAGATAGAAGTCATTAAAATATCAGAACATTAAATATGAATGCCATGACTCGTGCCAGATATTGTAGTTTTTAAAATAAGTTTATATTGAGAAATTCTGATTATTTAACAATACTGCAGAAATACAATAAAAGTTAATAACCAACAGATGTATGAAATTAATCTCTCTAAGAATAGGAAAGGTAATTAACGGAGATAATAAATTGTATAGTTTAGACATGTTGTTGTTTTCCCATTAATGACCAGTGACATGTTCTGTTTCAGTTTCAGTTCCACGATGAGCATGTATAATGGCCTCTGTTGGAGGTGTCATCTTTATTGTACCGATATTATGCAACTGGCTTGCCTCAGGTTAGTAATATGACGATTTTACCCTCGTATATTTAGAAACTTCGTATATTCAGAACTTTGATTTCATAAGCTGCATTGTTGATTGAAGGGGACGGGAAAAGTCTATTTCATTATCGATAAGAATTACAATTATATTACAGGTAATATATGTGTTAATTTCAAATGGATTATTTGAATTAATTTGTTTTAGTCTTAAGCCATTGATATTTAGAATTATTAAGGAATAAACACAGTTAGATACTCGTTCGTTATTTCTGTGTTGTGACGACGCGATGTATTAAATCATAGAAAGTTATAGACATTCCCCAATAGCCTGTCATTTGAAAATTGTCATTCTGCTTGTGTGGTCGTCGAATCTCAGATGGACAAACCAATGTCGTTGTTTGAACGACAAGCGTTAAAGCTATATTATCTTAGTAGAGTCAGCACAGAGAGTGAACAGTGAACTTGTTCCATCTTAGTTGTCTTTGTTGCTGGTCTATCGTTGCTGAGTGTAAAGTTTATAAAACTGTTGGCTATCTGTCCGGTTGATGCACGGTGATCAGTGAGAGACATTAATATGCGTATATATAGCCGAGCAACTGTTGCTCATCTATAGGTTCTTGCTATAACTCGTACTTAAGCAAGGGATGCGGATCAGATAGGACGCGGATCTGGTCATATATGGTCAGGCTATGATAGGGCCCGGCAACGTTATCTGCCGGTATAAAAGTAAATATCTACCATGGTGATTTTGTGTAAATACATGTTTGTATTTTATCTCATAATCAAGGACAGGTTCTCGTTCTGAAGAAAATTCAAACAAATATCAGGATTCTTGATTCATTGTTCACCTAATCATATATATATCATAACTATTTGAATCAAACGGTCGAGATAGACCCGAGGAAAATTGTATATATACATGTATTAGGAATAGGTTGATTCCTTATTTAATTATTGTCTACAAGCTCAGCTAGTTAGTCGACTGGAACTTTATTTTTTTCTTTCGAGTATATACAGGTTACAGTAACATGTCTTACATATTCTTCATGAAAAGATAATTGTTTTTAGTTGAAACTAAGTGATGACCATTATTTAAAATGAGCTTGACACCATGAACTGTACATGTCGATCCCCTCTTCCATAGTTTGATTTTGCATTATAAGGATACATGTGTATGCAGATGGGGCTGCAATCTACGGTAATTGATTCCGTCTATATAAGCCTTACAAATGTTTACAGGCAACATGTTTCAATACTAAATATGATCTTGTTCGATAAGTGGAGGAAGGTTTGTGTATTTATGCTTTATATGTGTTTTGGTAATCCATCCATCAATAATGTATAGTCATTGTGCTTCATATGCTTAAAGATACATCAGTGCAGATGCTAACATCCATTGTCTTGGAGACTCTCAATAAAGGCTTGCATTAACTATAAAATTCCAACGATCACTTGATTGACCACGATCACAATTAAATGACGGATGGATTGCCTTAATAACAGTACAATGATAAATAAATAATATTGTAACAAAGAAAGAATATTTTATTCGGGTTTGGGAAGGGAATATCCGCCAGTTCATTTCTTTTTCTAATTGAGGTTTCACAATGCTTATTACAATTTTATCATGCTTATTATATTCATAAAATGTTTATTATGATTTCAAAATTCTTCTAACAATCTTGAATTTGTTACTTAAAAATACACTTTTTACGATCTATTAGGCCAACCAGTCCTGTAACTACATTGTAAACGTATACACTGAGAGCCAAACAGGGGGCTAACAGTGATTTATTACCGACTTTGGTATATCGCGGTCGAGGCTGGAGCCTTTAACATCCCTTGCCGAAGATGGTCTTGATTTATTTTACAACTTAAACTTTGATCTATGTTATTGTTAAGGTTGTAAGCAGATTAATACCTGCGTAAGCTGTATAGAGGGTGATCACTGCCAGGAGTGCCGGACCGGGTTCTGGGGGTGGAGTTGTGATGAAAACTGCCCGCAAGGTTGTAAAGGTGGCATTTGTCACAAGGAAACCGGACATTGCAAGGATGGGTGTTCAGAGGGATACTACCATGTTTTCAAACATACGCATTTTCTATGTCAAAAATGTGATATTGAAAGATGCACTCATTGTGAAGCAAATGACAGTTGCACTTTGTGTGAGGTAGGAAGATGGGGGAGAACGTGCGAGAGGACATGTTCTACGGGTTGTCGTGATGCAACGTGCCGTACTGGCAATGGGTTTTGTGAACGTGGGTGTATGCCAGGATACTTCATGGCTTATCGTGAATACACTGAGCAGTACGAGTGCTATATATGTCCATTCAACTGTTCCACGTGCAGCTCTAATATAAATTGTGGCACATGCGCACCGGGATTTTGGGGTGTCACTTGCAATGAGACGTGCAATGAAACCTGTCCAAATTATCAGTGTGATAAGTGGACTGGCATATGTTTAGAAGGTATCCCTTCATCCATCCGAAGATCTGTGCATCTCTATCACTCTCTCTCTCTCTCTTTGTCTGTATATCTCTGTTTGCCTCTTTATTTAAGTATCTGTCTATTATATAAATGTTTAAAAACAGATGCATTAGTCGGACAGAAAATATGTTTATTTATTCAAATATCTTGGCATTTGCCAGCAAAGTGTATTTACCTGTCTAGTTTTAAAAAAAAATCATATTAATGTTTTACTCAAGTAGTCATGTTCTGTTTTTTATATAGAACCGTTTGGACTAGATGCTTCTAATATTCCACCGAAGACATAATAGAAATTACATGACTTATAACCTGTAATATGACTTCTTCTTTGTTTAAAAAATTGACAGTGTCAACAGAGCCCGTGGGTTCCTCGATGAGCGTCACGGTAACGGCAATTGTCGGCGTTGTCGGCACGGCATGCTGCATATTGATGGTGGTGGCGGGGATATGCCTGGCCAGGAGATGGTGGGTGTTCAATTTACTGTTTGCTTGGTTCATACGCCTCACTATGTTGCATTTCAGTCATTTGAGGTATTTGTCTACAAATATAATGCTGTCTTTCTGCAATGTCCCACCGCAGACGAATGACATAATATGTCCCATTATACCGACACTTACAATGAGAGCTATGTAGCGTGGTTGTACCAGAACGCATTGATAGTGACTCATATGTCTTTTGATCTACTATGTGTTGTATGATTGTCTCCCAGTCACCCAGTCACGGTATCATTGATGGTTTGATATAAACAGAAGCAGAAGAAGACCGACACAAGCTTTAAAGTATTTTTGTAAACCGTTGCTGTTGCTTAAGTAGTCGATGTCAAAGTTGAAGAAGATAGCATTTGTATCAGTAATGATAGTAGACGATAGAGAAAATCGTAGAAAGTGGCCTTTTTATCAGTAAAGGTACTGAAAGGAATGAACTATACAACGGAAAGGTAGGAAGAATATCTACTACAGTGAATGGAGATGAATAGAGTGGTGGTAGTGAAACATAGATACCCGCCCAAGTAGTTGTACATAGTGGTAGTGAAAACATAGATACCCGCCCAAGTAGTTGTACATAGTGGTAGTGTAAACATAGATACCCGCCCAAGTAGTTGTACATAGTGGTAGTGAAAACATAGATACCCGCCCAAGTAGTTGTACATAGTGGTAGTGAAAACATAGATACCCGCCCAAGTAGTTGTACATAGTGGTAGTGAAACATAGATACCCGCCCAAGTAGTTGTACATAGTGGTAGTGAAAACATAGATACCCGCCCAAGTAGTTGTACATAGTGGTAGTGAAAACATAGATACCCGCCCAAGTAGTTGTACCTAGTGGTAGTGAAAACATAGATACCCGCCCAAGTAGTTGTACATAGTGGTAGTGAAAACATAGATACCCGCCCAAGTCGTTGTACATAGTGGTAGTGAAAACATAGATACCCGCCCAAGTAGTTGTACATAGTGGTAGTGAAAACATAGATACCCGCCCAAGTAGTTGTACATAGTGGTAGTGAAAACATAGATACCCGCCCAAGTAGTTGTACATAGTGGTAGTGAAAACATAGATACCCGCCCAAGTAGTTGTACATAGTGGTAGTGAAAACAGCCCCCCAATTGTGTTTCAGTCATTTGGAAACGATGTCTACTTGAGACAGATATAGTACTGCCACGCTTCAGTATCACGCCGTAGACATGTGGTATGGCACCCAGTCACATTATCCTGACACCAGGCCAAACAGTCCTGTAACTATTTGTTGAGCGCCAAGCAAAGTAGCTATAACAGTACCATTCTTTACGAAGAGGTAGGTGTTGTAAAAGTAATTGTAAAACTTTGCTCAGGACTGACGTCCCGGAGACAAGTTTAAGTAGGTATATTGGTGGCAGCGTCAGCTGCAGTAAGTTAAGTAGAAATAGATTTGAATCAATATTTAAATAAAGGCATTATTTATTATTGCAGAAATCTCTCGTCAGCAATTGCATTTCTTAAAATTAAATATTGATGTTCGTGTTTAGATATCCTGCAATATTCTGATATCTTACACATAGTGACTGCAAAATTGTCTTTTTTTAAATTAAGATCAGTGTACATTTCAAATTTGAGAATAAAAGAATAATATTTTTCTTAAAATACATAAACTCCTTTTTCTAATAATTAAGCATTGTTTGAAAATTTGTCAATGTATAATTTCTAAGAAAGTGCCTAAGAAATGTATTCTTCTGATGCAGGAAGAAGCGACAGACCAGTGTAGTAAATCCAGAACAGATGATGTTTAACGAAACTAACGACCCCTCGGATCTTTACATGGCTTTACACACGTGTAAGTATCGTCGGCATGTTAACAAGATGAGCACTGTGTCTGTTTACATGATAAGTTCTGGCCTGTTTACATCCTTATTTACAAGGTAAGACTAAGTCACTGTGTCTTTTTATTAGAATTAGTATTCGATTTTTTAATTATCTTACATGATATTATATGTAATTGCCTAATAGATAATTAAGACTTGGGTTCACACACACATACAATCACTTGTTATTGGAGTTGGCATGGCTTTAAAAAAAAAAACACAAAAAAAACCGCCCGTAACACAGATTAGGGTTTACATGCCGACATGGGAAACCCACTGCGATTTATATGATGTATCATAAGAGTGTGCATCCGTTATGATGACATCTATAGGTGTGAACTATCATAAGAGTGTTCATCCGTTATGATGACATCTATAGGTGTGAACTATTATAAGAGTGTTCATCCGTTATGATGACATCTATAGGTGTGAACTATCATAAGAGTGTTCATCCGTTATGATGACATCTATAGGTGTGAACTATTATAAGAATGTGCATCCGTTATGATGACGTCTATAGGTGTGAACTATCATAAGAGTGTTCATCCGTTATGATGACATCTATAGGTGTGAACTATCATAAGAGTGTTCATCCGTTATGATGACGTCTATAGGTGTGAACTATCATAAGAGTTTTCATCCGTTATGATGACATCTATAGGTGTGAACTATCATTAGAGTGTTCATCCGTTATGATGACATCTATAGGTGTGAACTATCATAAGAGTGTGCATCCGTTATGATGACATCTATAGGTGTGAACTATCATACATCCGTTATGATGACATCTATAGGTGTGAATATCATAAGAGTTTTCATCCGTTATGATGACATCTATAGGTGTGAACTATCATAAGAGTTTTCATCCGTTATGATGACATCTATAGGTGTGAACTATCATAAGAGTTTTCATCCGTTATGATGACATCTATAGGTGTGAACTATCATAAGAGTGTTCATCCGTTATGATGACATCTATAGGTGTGAACTATTATAAGAATGTGCATCCGTTATGATGACGTCTATAGGTGTGAACTATCATAAGAGTGTTCATCCGTTATGATGACATCTATAGGTGTGAACTATCATAAGAGTGTGCATCCGTTATGATGACGTCTATAGGTGTGAACTATCATAAGAGTGTTCATCCGTTATGATGACATCTATAGGTGTGAACTATCATAAGAGTTTTCATCCGTTATGATGACATCTATAGGTGTGAACTATCATTAGAGTGTTCATCCGTTATGATGACATCTATAGGTGTGAACTATCATAAGAGTGTGCATCCGTTATGATGACATCTATAGGTGTGAACTATCATAAGAGTGTTCATCCGTTATGATGACATCTATAGGTGTGAACTATCATAAGAGTGTGCATCCGTTATGATGACGTCTATAGGTGTGAACTATCATAAGAGTGTTCATCCGTTATGATGACATCTATAGGTGTGAACTATCATAAGAGTTTTCATCCGTTATGATGACATCTATAGGTGTGAACTATCATTAGAGTGTTCATCCGTTATGATGACATCTATAGGTGTGAACTATCATAAGAGTGTGCATCCGTTATGATGACATCTATAGGTGTGAACTATCATAAGAGTGTTCATCCGTTATGATGACATCTATAGGTGTGAACTATTATAAGAATGTGCATCCGTTATGATGACATCTATAGGTGTGAACTATCATAAGAGTGTGCATCCGTTATGATGACATCTATAGGTGTGAACTATTATAAGAATGTGCATCCGTTATGATGACATCTATAGGTGTGAACTATCATAAGAGTGTGCATCCGTTATGATGACATCTATAGGTGTGAACTATCATAAGAGTGTCCATCCGTTATGATGACATCTATAGGTGTGAACTATCATAAGAGTTTTCATCCGTTATGATGACATCTATAGGTGGGAATTATCGTAAGAGTGTGCATCCGTTATGATGACGTCTATAGGTGTGAACTCGTATTTACATGAATTTACAAACAGGAATTGGCTATACAGGTATCATAAAAACAATTCATTAAAACATGATCAAATAAACATGAAAAAGGATCCAATGTAGAATATGTCTTCAAGTTAATATTTATAAATTATATTCAATCAAAAGGTAAGCTAGTATATATATTAATCCAGACATCACACCAATCTTTGTAATTTATTTTTTATTTGATAAATGCCTCATTTCATAAGTTTGTATACAATTATCTTCCTTTCATTTTATTCTCTGTTGCAGATGATGAGGTAGCACATCCCGAATTTCCTCAAAACAACGAGTATTCTGCGATTGAATTCTGATAAAAACAAGTAATTTGTCGTGTGACAGACATTGAGCATAAAGTTTTCGTTTGGAGTCTGGTTAGGGATAGAACTAAATGTGATTGATGACCTCATCTCTCTGGCCAGACTCAACAAACAAACATGGAATGATGAAAATAAACTGTAGTAAGCGGAGAATGTCAAGGACATGTATGTGGGACTTAAGATAGAAAGAGACAGAGTCAGAGAGAGAGACAGAGAGAGAGAGACAGAGGGAGAGAGAGAGAGAGAGAGACAGAGAGAGAGAGAGAGAGAGAGAGAGAAACAGAGACAGAGAGAGAGAGAGAGAAAGAGAGAGAGACAGAGAGAGAGAGAGACAGAGAGAGAGAGACAGAGACAGAGAGAGAGAGACAGAGAGAGAGAGACAGAGAGAGAGAGAGAGAGAGGGGTGACTTTCACTGATGATGGTCCATCTGCTAATCGATGTTTGTACAATTTTCTGAAAATTCGGTTAAATGAACTTGTCATTAACATCTGACTCTTTTTTACTCGATTTAAAATATATCTCCTTAGTCACCTTAATAAGTTTCTACACAATCACAGTATTTTAAGTCTACGTAATTTTATGTGTTTACGATTTGATGATATTGAGAAATTACTGCCGGTTCCAGTCAAAACATGTCGTAATGATGGTTTGATTTATATACTTACAAAACTGTTCTATGTTTATCAGTAAGTTATTTTATATAAGCTTTGATGGTTACATCTGTTATGTTGACACTAACAAACATTATACAGTGAAGTATCCTTCTTGGGTTTGAAGCTGTAAACTTGTAAAATATACATGCATTAAATGTAGCTTATTTTTATATCGATGCTGATTTTCACGTGGACATGGGAAAAGTTGGAAATCAAAACAACAACAACAAAAAAATAACACTGAAAATCCTGTTTTTATCACTTTTTTTATACAGTTTTATATATAAAAAGGAGTCATTTGGCAAGCTGAGAATCCTGAAATTCAGCAAAATTTCTGAAATTTTTTACTCATGCGTGGATTAACTTTACGCGTTAATTCATTGTGCCCGCCAGATGTCGCTTCGCTACCTACCTGTACACTGTGGCTTAAATGTTCGTTTAAAGGACTACTTTCCTACTTTACTTGGCCTTTTTATAAGACAATCCTAATGCACCATGAATTGCCAGTGTAAATACACCATGTATAAAATGCAGGTAAATTATGTCCATTGGTAAGGTCTAATTCATTAGAGGATACTACCATACCATACTATGTGTATCATTTCACAAGTTCTTAATTATATAATATCTACTTAAATATTTGCTTGTCGAACAAAAAGTATAGAATGGCGTATTTTAAAATACTCATGTCAGCAATTCCTATCTTTTATGTAGAAACTCATTATTTGTTTGTTGGGTTTAACGTCCCACCAACAGTATTTCAGTCAGTTGGAGACGATGCCTACTTGAGACAGATATAGTGCTGCCACACTGCAGTGCCACGCCGTGAACACGTGGCATGATACCATAACCAGTCACATTATCCTGACATCGGGCCATGATACCACAACCAGTCACATTATCCTGACATCGGGCCATGATACCACACCCACAACTGGAAAGCTTCCTCACATGAAAATCCGAATGACCCTGCCGGGATTCGAACCCACGCGGTAAGGGGCTGAGTTAGTGTTAAAGTCAGCGACTTTACCCTCTCGGCCACGTAGGCCCCTCATATGTTAAAACGTTTTAATAAAGGACCGGGTAAAACATTTTCGACGGCCATGTTGGATGCCAAATTGGTAATTCAGGTGAAACGATAAGCAAAATATGCATCGTTTATATAGATAGCATCCCCTTAAGCGCTTTTTGAATATCTCGATCTCCACAAGCAGATCATTAAGGCATTAAAAAGTTCTCAAATCTAGAAGAAATATATGTAAAAAGAATGAAATATTTTAACATATTTAGGATAAAATACCTTTACTTTTTCTACTCATGATAACACATTAAATCAAACTGCCCCACTCTTAACCCTTTCCCTCATAGAGGGTACCATGAAAAGACCTATGCGAACAGCATAAAACCAGATCAGCCTGCGAGTAACTCGCAGACTGATCAGGTTTTATGCTGTTCGCTGCTCCTCAGTGGTCTGGTAATGAGGTTGTTGTAGTTGTATTGGGGTTTACCGTCGCTGCGATAGTATTTCAATCATATAGCGACGTCCAGCTAATTACAGGTGGAGGAAGACCCCGAGTACACAGAGGTACCCGGGTAGAACCACCGACCTACCGCAAGCCAGCTGGAAGGCTTCCTCACATGAAAAATCCGAAGTCCCTACCGGGATTCGAACCCACAGCGGTGAGGGGCTGAGGAATTTGTAGTCCACGACTGTAACCGCTCGGCCACGGCGCCCCCCGTCCCTCCCCCCTCCAACCCCCTGGTAATGAGGACTTTATAATTAAATTTGGTAAGGTTTAACTGTGGTTTTCTGCAGATCAGGCTTTATGTGGTACCTATTGAATGCGTCAAAATGAGTCTATATGAGGGAAAGGGTTAAAGACGATAGCGACAGTTTCATTTTTTTTCTCTCAAAATATTCAGAATTTCTTGATTCTTTGTATGTCATTAGTATATAATCTGATCTACTTAAAGCTCTGGGAAACTGCTTTGAACGCTGGGAAATCAGGACTGTGTTAAAGGCTACCGGAAATACATGTTGCTAGACTGATAGGCGCATAATTAGGCAGATTCGATTGGAGTAGGCCCCTTTGTTCCTTGCATTCCCTATTTCACTTCTCAATTTCGCGCAGCTTATAATTTACTTATCGTCAAGTAGTAGTTTCATAGCTTTAAGAACATTCTTCAATAAAACTGCATAGATTCTGTTCGAAACAAGGCTACAGCTAGGTGTATACAAGGGAAATATCAAACTGATGTCGCTTACATCCATGTTATGAGTGATCAACACCTGATCAATGTATGTACAACAGTTATATATTTAGCTTCGAATCCCATTTCACATGAAAGGGGAATCAGAATATTTCTAATACCAGCTTTGATAATATTTCCCAGCTTTGAACCTCTCCTTTAACTTCAAGTACCTCGACATATAATTTCCCTTTACGTCACAGTGTAACTTTCTGTTCACTTGGCTAACGGCGATTTTTAGCATTTTTAGAAAATGCTAATACTTGTAGTATATTTATAAATGATATGGGATATAAAGTTGGCCGTGTAGAAAGTATTACATGTATATGTCGAGATCAATTCTGACAGGAGTATGTAATGACGGCAAAGAATATTGTTACTAAAAAAAGTAAATTGTTAATGTTAACTTTACTTACAGTATTTTTTTCTTTGCTCCAGGATGCATTATATCAGTTTGTATCTGGCCCGCTAGCCGGCCTGAACAAATATAAGCCTGTTCTATCAAATTAAAGGCTTTTTGGCGTGTCTTATAAAAAAGAGTACATAAATGCTAATTTTGCAGAAATAACTGTGGAAACACACACTATTTAAGTATTTTCTAAAACCCCAGACAACAACAGAATAAGAAATATATAATAAATAAATGTTATTCTGAAGTTATCGGTTGCCAAAATTGTATCTGCAAGAAATAGCAACAAGGCGTCCAGCAGACAACAAAAGCATGAACAATCAGAATGACCAGACCATGCGTTACGGGAAGGTCTAAGTGGTGGAAAGTCACTGGTCTGCAAAATTCCCCCAATTTTCACAATTCAAGAACTTAATATTTATTTTATGAAATTTCATAGCATACACAAACAAATGTCATAAGTATTATTCGTCAGTCTGCACGCGTGTACGAACGTATGAATGTAAAGAGATATGAACATATGAGGAAGTTTAAACTTGATCTCTCATCTATTGTTTGGCAAAGTTTTGCCTTCATTTACAATAAGACAATGGGTATGATTCACGTGGCCTAGTCACAAGGAAACAAACTCCAGTAGACAATATGTCTAACTACTAGGTACTTGAAAATAAATCATTCTCTTGATGAAGTTGAGAGAAAACAATGACATACACAATATATGAGAACGTCCTTAGAAAATGATGAATTTATAATTATATTTCAGTTCTTGTTTATTTATTTTCTATCAAAGCCTATAGATAATTAGATTTGGACTGCTAATTTCATGAAAATATTAATTATACCTTCAAAGAATTCAATCATTGTACACGTATTCATTTTACAGTTGTATTGGAACTATTTTCACAAAGAGAACAATGTTTGACTAGGTCAACCCTTTATTCTCCGAGATATTTTCACGCTTTGTGAAAATGTGATAACAGAACAGAACAGAACAAATCTTTAATAACTGATAATATAAATTTAAATTTAAACCACATATTAAAAGAGAGGATGAGCTGGTGACAAAAACAGCATCACCTATTTATCAAAGCATTTCTACAATTAAAGCCTGTTTTAATAAATTTGCACAATTTAAATAAAGTATCTTTTTCTGTACACCTTAACAAATTTAGAAATTTATACATGTTGGGTCTAATATAATAATATTTCTTAATATACCTAGTCTAATTTCACTAAAGGCTGTACATTTACAAATAAAATGAAATTCATCATCAATATCGTTTAAGTTACAGTACACGCACACACGCTCATTTCTATGAATCCTATTCGCGCCATATCTACCTGTCTGTTTTCTTAGTGCATGTGAAGATACTCTTATTCTCACAAAACAATTTCTTAAATCACAAGGTAAAATATCTAAATAATTTTCATATTCAAATGATGTTTTGATATTGTTGTATAAATAAAGCATTTCATTAGATGGTTTATCGTTAAACCACTGTTGTATGAATGTATCAATTAATCGTTGTTTGAACATGTTTAAAAAATCAACTTCATTAACTAGTTCATAGTTTTCAAAAACATAGTTAAAACCATACTCATTTAACAAATTTTTAACATTTGCAACCCAATTTTTCTTTCCATTTCTACAATCAATAAAGATATATTATAGATATTTTTAAGTATGATATTTTCAGATTTTAGCACTATATAACACGATAATACTGATAACGTGATTTACTATATGACACGATAGTACTGATAACGTGATTTACTATATGACACGATAACTGATTCGCCATACTAATGATACATTGAATTACATATCAATGCTCAATTTTTTTATGTTTCTTCCTTTTTTTCTGAAAAGAAAGCGACGAGCCTTTTTACTAGTGTTAGATTGAACATCTCTCTTTCATTGCTCTAGTGTCTGTTTACAACACTAGTGTTGTTGTAACAGTAATGCAAGTCTCGTCTGTCTCATCATAGCTATGTTGAAACTATTTCCACTGTTTCGTCATTCTTTGGCTCGATTGACTGACCAAGCGCTTGCAGACTTAGATCAAAGTTCTGGTAGATTTCGACGTTAGCGTACATGACGTCACGACCGAAGCCGTGCACAAGGGCATGATGTATGTACTCATACTGCACCTGAATAAAAAGATAAAATGTATTAGTGAATATATAACTCTAGTGTTACAAATTACATATAAACAAAAACAGCATCACACGAATACATAACACACCAAGACACGAAGACAAGGAAGAAACGACTACATTCAGAGCACACGTTGAACCAGATCTCCATCAGTCAAGAGAGTATGGGGAGACTGATACTGACCGCATTTTGGACAAGATTGACCCTCTGGCCCCTTAGTGCTGCCACACAGCCAAAGATGTCCACGGACTGCTGGGCGGCCCCCTGTTTCATCAGGATGTCCAGGGCGATGTAGGTCCCGGTCCTTCCAATACCAGCACTGTTAACATAGAGGGGGTTGTGATATTGTGATATTGTTCATGTTCTGGTTTAACTACATTTATTATTGTTTAAAGAAGAAGTCACAGCCGATGTGGTGGTACAATATCAGAGGTAGTGGTAGCAGAAGCAGTCATTGAAGACCAATGAATCAAGCTTTATAAACGCATTAATGTTCGAAAGCTGCGTTAGACAAGCTTCATTTATATTCCTTAATATCTAAATTTGAAATATCACCAATAGAAAAGCAGAACATTTGGAGACGTCCAGCCATTTTACGTACGCAAGATATATAAAGAAGTGCAACCGTAGCATCAAATCAATATTGATTTCATTATGTACCTGCAGTGGACCACGATTGGTTGCTGGTAATCACGTGGTATCTTGTTTACCTCGTCTCGGAATTCGACCAAACTCCTCTCCTCATTCGGAACGTTCTTATCTGGCCATACTGTGAAGTGCATGTGTGTCAACTTCCGTTTTTCGTCGCCCTGAAGAACGTTAAGATATGGACAATAACACGATATTAAGTGGACTATTCAATCAACAGGTCTTAACATTTAAATGGTTTGAGTATTTAGTTTTAAATATGATATATTGTTTCCTGATTATCTGGTAAAATAAAGAACGGGCCAATCGCTATCTAAATAAATGATAAATGGAACAATGTTCTCAGTTACGAGTCTGTTAAATTATAAGAAATAGCAACTTGATGCAGGAAAACCACCTAGAAAATATCAACAAGGTGGGGTAGTCAGTCTTGTTCATAACTGTTTTGAAATAATTGAAGTATAGCAGACATAGATTGTTTGTTCATTCAGTAATGTGGTCCTTATTATCAAATTTTACCTATGATCAAAACAACAACAACAACAACAACAAAAAACATGATTTAGGTGGAGGGAATACTCTATTTTTCTTATTTTTCTTAAATAAGATGTTAGCCGCACTCCGTTACGTACCTTGGAGACGGTAAACTCCCTCACCACGTATTCGTCATATTTAGACTCACTCAGCCCCTCGACGGTGACGTCACCATAGTGAACACAGGACTGGACGGAGGGCCAGTATTTCTCACATTTCATGGTCTGTTGGATAGTACAATCAGATTGGGTTTAAAAGCAGGCAAGATGTAGCTTTTTTCCCAAAATGTTTTGTTTCAGCGCAATATAATTAAGTTTTTATACTCTAAAACTCATCCTAATTGTTTCTTATTAACGTGTTGTACTTACATTGACATACCATATGTGTTTCAATTTTTTTTTTTTGACGAGCTGATAAAAAAAATCATTCGCCCTTAGTAAAATAAATAAGAAGCGCAAATTTACCGGTCCCTCCATGAGATTGGTCAGCATAACGATCACTTCCACTTTCTCCTGCCACACCATCCTCCAGAACAGAGAGTAGCCCTCACTGTTGGCCTGTGTGGGCCCTGCAACATCAATATCATTATCATTATTATCAAAAGTGTCGTCGCCATGAACTTTATCATAATTAACAACAGCGAACCCGTCGTTATCATCATTATTATTATCATCAAATACATATAACGATTTTAGTTTGCGACTTACATTATATAATTGTTCACGCTTGGAAAGAAATATAAATCTCGATTGGACTGCATATATGTATATTAACTTACCAAGAGCTGCAATGTAGGCGTTTTGATTGTTGAAACCCTGCCATGGAAAACAGTACATTTGAGTAGAAAAAGTAGTTGTTGTTGTAGAAGTAGCAGTAAAGAAATGTTGTAGAATCTCATGTATATAAAACTATGTTAGAGTCAATTTAATAGTGACACTATTGTTTTAGCTGTTAAATTTAACTAGATAATTTGACCACTTCACTCTTTTTATCGAGGGTATACACATTTACGTAGTATGTGCCTAACTTAAAAACCTCGTTATTAAGACCAGCTATTTTAACAGCTGAACATTAAAGTAATCAAACGTTGAGTTGACAGTTTATTTATATTAAGTTGCTATCTATAGTCCCTTTTAAGTTAAAAATAATGACAAATCTTAAATATCCTAGTTACTCTAGAGATTATTTTTAAAAGTCATATTTTGTACACTTTCCTGAACATACCGGAACAAATCTGACCTTAAATTTATGGATATTTAATGAAAAAATGCAGGCCATTCCTGCTTTAGTCTATATAAAATTATAAGAACTTTTCACTGCATTCAGGGAGGTAATTTCGGCTGTTCTGCAAGTGTTGTTCTGTTTAATACAACCGTACACATGGAAAATTTACAAAACATTTTTGTTATGGCTGAAAACACACAAGCCAGCTGCTCATTCCGCTTGAAGCGTAGATGACTTGGGTATGAAAACTTTGCACGAATAGGAATTAGTGTTTTATTTCTTTACATCAATTTAATATATAGACCCGGCCTCACGTCCTGTCACCGCGGATTAATTTATATTAGACAACGAAACAGCAACCATAATAAGATAACAAATTTTATTCTCCACGTGCATGAACAGATTTTGCAATACTTTACGAACAACCGAAATTATCTCCAGCGGTTTTTATAGTGATGTTTATAATTCTTTTTTTTTTTAATATAATAAAGAATGAAATATCTTTTGTTTTTACATAAGTTGATGTTTATGATCAGTGTTGATAAGCTTTACTTAGGAATGTGTGTTATATTTGGTTTAAATTTGGTTACTTCGATGTGACTGGCATTGACATAGTCCCCGGGTCCGTCCTTCAGTCTTACTCTCGTGGCGTCAACTGTAAATATACGTCAATATATGCATGTAGTATAATGCTAGTCAAACTTTGTTGAACAACATAAGTAGTAGTAGTAGATGCTGGTCATACAGTCAAAGACAGATTGCTTTTGATTTTACCGTATGTAACAATGTCCTGTTAAGAACAGGTTGAGGTAACCCCCGAGTACAGTGACAAAATAGGGTCCATTCACTGAACAACCAACATTTACCTTGAAGGCATCCTTTCGTGAATCTTCCAAGTGATCTAACCAGCAAATGTAGTTGGAATTATAAATATATTAAACGCTGGAGCAGTATATGGAGTAGTATAAGCTGACGGTGCTCTTTTTGACTCAAATTCATTATCATGTGAGATAACATAAGTCCTTAGCTCTTCGCTGTTGCCGGTTCCAGTCCTAGCAGAGTCACTCGGATTTTTCATGTGAGAAAATCTTTCTGTTGACTAGGGGTAAGTCGATGGTATTACCCGGATGTCCCTAAGTACGTCATTCTCAACCAGTACAAAGAACGGGCCTACTTTGGCGATTGTGAATTGTACGCAAAATGTACATGATGCTTGCTCTGAACTTTTATATATGTGTGGTTTTCTGCTAACCAAATAGAACTCCAGGAGGCGGATGATATTAAGAACTATTTCAACGTTAATATGACATTTTGTTTGACATTTTTATATTGCAAGCATTTCTTTTTCTGACAAATTTACGCAGTGACTTTCGTATGCCTGGTTACACGCCTGCTCAGCTAAATGACATACATTTGCCGTGACGACGATAATTTTATTCTGAAAACTAGAGGTAATAAGTCACTGTTACATTTTTGAACCCATCATTTTTATTATTATCATCATTAGTTTAAGCAGAAGGAAATGCAATAACATCATGAGAAGCATCAACGTCACAATCATCATCACCGACGTCACCAACATCATCACCACCACTTGCACCATCATCACAGAAAACACCAGGATCACCGTGACCAATATAAAGACTGTGGAAATGTAGTCTAAAAATTAAATTCGTACTTATAGTGAGATGGTTCTTATGGTGAAGTAGTCGTATGTTCTATTTTTATAATTTTTTTAAATTATTATAAAAATGTATGATTATCATTATGATTATCATTATGATTATTATTATGATTATTATTACACGGGTAGATGTCGATATATCTATTCTTGTGCTCATTTTCAGGTTTCACGGCGTCTCCATATGGCCGAACGAGTCCCCTTGGTAACAGCTGAAATAAACATAAAGTTATTCTGGTATAAATGCAAGCAACGGCACATGGGCATATTACAAAATATAATGTGATGAATCGGTAATCATATGGGGACACATAATTAAATTGATTTAGGTATGTCTTTTACTCTCTAACTTACAGGATTTCTGTCTGCCAGTGTAGTTCAGTAATTTGAAGTAACAGACATTTACATTTAGTTGAACTTGTTTAATTCTTGACAGATTTTGCACGCACATGACTATTTTAAGTAAGAGAACATTGTGTCACATAGATTTTAGTGTCAATTACATAAATGTCTTATATCTAGTGAACACACTATGGTGCTAAACAACCGTAGTTAAATTTTACCCGAATGTTTTGGTTATGAACATTACTAAGTAAACGCGTTTAAGTGTTTTTCCGTTAAAATGAATGATTTACTAGTTCCGACAAGTATATGCGACACGTCATCTTACTTCAATGATAAGTTTCTTTGATGTAAAATCCATAAAGCACTTGATTTTGTACCGACATTGTGTTGATAATATACTTCTTTATACAACCTAAACTGGTTGATCCAGTTGAAAAAAAAACAAAAAAACACTTCTAATGGTATTTTATTACAAAATATAGTTATCGATATATAAAGCATATTTCCTGATTTCATAACAAACATACTTACTAGAAATTCATTCAGAAAGTCGCCTTTTGACATCGCTTCAACTTTTTGCTGAAGTTCTAAAATTGGAATCTGGTTTCTGTGTAGAGCCGTGGTGTTGTAGTAAGGTCGCTCATCGTCTTCTGTAACATACAAACATATGTCCGCCACCTTAACTTGGGGGTTTTGGTTTTGATCCTCATCTGCGACATGCCAACATTGACACCGATATAATTATCTCCCTACTCAAGTATCCAGTATATAAGAATGTTTCAGGGATTGATTATATGATTGCTAGGACAATGAGACTGTAATGATACCATGTCCATCATCTATGGCATGTGAAAGGCAGAACCATATATATATATATATATATATATATTAACATACTGAAGTTATTTAAACTCGGCAGTGCATTAATCGGTTATGGGTTTCAGTCATATATGTGTTACATGTTATGCTTTAATTTCGCTCCTGTTTCAACAATGTATTCACACATATACTCCTTCAGTTACAGGCGGAACAGCAAATTAAAACGCTCACAAGTAGCTGATACTCTAAAGGAAATGCATGTGCATCTTTCATTTAATTAATTAATATGCACATCTATTTCTTTTTGGCAATAATGTCTTGAGAATTGGCCATGTTTTAATAGGTCAGTAAATGCATTAGGTCTCACCTATGGAAATGTCTACACTGCCCAGTTCACCGTCATCCAGATTTTCTAACGTCACTGAACGACTTGGTAGTGTGAGAGTTGGGTTCATGCTCAGTTCCACAGCGGATGTGATGCGCGCACGACCGTCCTGTTGTTCAGTACCGTCTCGATTAGCGGTTTTAGATTCTAGCAAATATATTTAAATTTATATAATTTGAATTGGGTTTTGTATGTCAAACATGAAGTAAATCAATCACAGAACGTAATTGATAACATATCGAAGATAACTACATAACCTTAAAAATCGGCAGCAGCACAATATCACATTTCTCGCAATGTACCTGATTCTAATTATAAAAGTATCATTTTATAAACATATATATTTGAATTTTCTTTTGAACAAAAAAAAATCGGTTTAAGGTCATAATGTATGACTTGACTATTTGAGTTTACCGTCGCTTCGACAGTATTTCAGTCATATAGCGACATCCAGCTAATTACAGGTGGAGGAAGACCCCAAATACACGAAGGCATCCGGGTAGAACCACCGACCTACCGCAAGCCAGCTGGAAGGACATAATGTATACCGCTATTAATATTTATGAATGTTAAAACGTAGGGGAACATTTTATTTGTTTTACAAGATTCTGGTACAAAAATAGATATGAATTACTGTTGTCATTTACTTACCTTTGCCTTTTCTCTTTCTGAATAACCTTAACTCTACAGCATTGGGTGTTTCTTTCAGTCTACTAAATTAATAAAAAAAAGTTAAAGTTTAAAACAAAAACAAATTAATGGTTCGAAGAACCAGGCAAAGGCATAACTGTTATTATGTTGAGAAAGAGAGCGCGCGCATTAGGAAACATTAAAGAGACAAACGAGGAGATACTCCAACGAATTGGTGAAATTGTTAAATGGTAACAACATTGGCTTATTCATTTATCTAACTTTTGTGCTCGAAAATAAATTATAAAACAGCAACAACAAAATACGTTTAGGGGAAATCTATAAAAACTAACCCCTCGCCAAATAGTATAACCTTTTTAGAATATAAAGATATTACCGTCGGAATAGCTGCGCCATCACAATAGCTACGAAGGAAATGAGGAACATTGCCAAAATCGCTAGTCCGATCAGCACATACACCAGCCATCGAAACTCGTCATTGTTTCCTGGAACTATACATGTTTAAATATTTACTGTAAACCATTAATTTCGTTGACATTAAATGATTATGTACCTAGGTGAATTTCGTGGATACACTTATTCGTGGATTTTTTTTCTAGAAAAAGCGAGGTCTACATACGAGACAACTTTTCGTGGGGATTAATATTCGTTGATAAAACCCACCACGAAATCGACGAAAATTAGTGTCCCGCGAAAATTCATGATTTCACAGTATACTATTTACTTAAACTTCATGAGTTGCGATGAGTTTATGCAACATGGAGTTGGCTTTGTACCTGAGTAAAAAACTCATTACATGTAAGCTACCTAGATACTCTGGTTACCAATCATTTGTAGTAAAATATAGACACGCCTTCCTTACCTTACATGTCAATGTAAGTCAGGACACAAGCCATGTCTGCCTTCTTGAAAAGATAAGATACAAAGTATCTTTTGATTGACCAACGAATGAAAAAAAAAAGAAGAAATAAACAGCAATAAAGGAAAAAATATTGCAAACAGTTTTTTCTAGTGTGTCACTAAAGCTGATAGCAATAATTTTTGTTCACTGAAATGGAAACAACGAATTATTTCATATAAAAGTATTTAGATATTTTTAATCACGCGATTATGTTTATGTTAAGGGAAAATTTAGAAGGGCTCGGTGAATTGCCCGCGTCGAAAAGCTAAAACTACTTTAGAAAAAAAACTTTCATGTACTAAAAGTTCTCCATAGCAGGCAAAAAGAAAACTTAAGTAGTTCCATCCAGTATGATTGTATAATTTATATGTATCGCCTATGTCTATTTAAAGGAAACTGCACAGGGAAAAACATGTTCATAAGTTAGTGATACTAGTTTATGAATTATGTTATATGGTTAAAAGGACAAACTTACTCCATTCTTCACAAGCTCCGCCTCACCACATTCTGTGCACGCAGAATCGGAGTGCAGTTGGCGCATGTAATGTTGCAATCAATACAGGTTCCGTTTTCGAGAGTTAAAAAACCCTTAATACATCCTTTGGTACATCTACTGGTTGTTTGGTCACACGACTGACCATGACAGTTCATAGAACATCCTTTTCTGCAATCATGACCCCAATATCCGGGTTTACACTCACTGCAGTTTGTCTCCGATCCGCACTTAGCCAACTTTGGACACTATGCATCAAAGATTGCTAGAGGTTTTTCTATTAAAATAGCCATGTTTGCAAATACAATCTCCGTTGATTGTGCAGTTTCCATTTAAACATCCATCGGAACAAGTTCGATTACAAAAGGCACCATGCAAACCGATTTCACATTCCTTACACGTCGTTTCAGTTTTGCATTGATGACAATTTGCTATTGTGCATGGCTTACAGTTTAGTTCGTTTGTGTCACTAAAAGTAGAGAAATATCCAGTTTTACACGAGGTACATACTCCAGAATAAGCGTCACATGTGTCACCCTCGCAGGCACTCGGACAGGTTTTGTTACACAGATCACCCCAGAACCCTTTCAAACACTTGGTAACACCGCATTGGGACACATGCTTTACAATAAGTTGGGCAAGTTTGGTTACATACTCTTCCATAGTAACCTTCTCGACACTTAGTGCAGTGCGTAGGCGATTTACAAACTGTACAGTTACTTGGACAATAATTGTTACAAGTGTCACCCCATGACCGGCTATACACTTACTGCAGTTTGTCAACGATGTGCAACTATGACACATGCTCGAGCATTTTTGACACGTGAAATAACTTCGTTCTGCTCAGTTAATGCCTGAAGTATCCTTCAAACAGCTAGAAGTACATATACTGGTCCCAATCAAACAGTCATTATTCCGACATCCAGGACATTGCGGGGCTAATGCGTCTACTGCAATGCGTAAAATAATCCAGCACAAATTGTACAACTGTCATGCTAGAAAGTCTGGTGGCATTTTCTGCATTATATTTTCTTGTTATTTAACAATTTTGTCCATAATTTGGGGCAAAATCTTTTGAAAATATGCGAAATTCCTTAATTAGTATAGAACAACATGACCATCAGCGACTAATCAACTAAGAATAGCTTATTACTTGTTAGTATATGTCTGATATATACACCCGATTCAACATCCATCTATAACATCCATTAAATAACTAATGGGAAACGTATATTGTTTCCGATATACTGAGTCATCTCTACATTATACTTAACGTCGTGTAAATAAAACTACTATTAGACAAAATATTGGACATTTAACACCGATTGTTTTGTATCCATATATATATATATAATAAAACTACTGGTATTTCGTTATAGTGATATCATCAATTCTAAGTAAGGGATATTTCAGTGAAAATATCATAGGAGAAGAATAAATGTACATATATTAGATACCCCAAACTTACCTGCCAAACTGAACGTAGTGAAAAGTACCACAGCCACTATAGTTCCTATGTTACAATCCATTGTTCCCCGTACTGGTGTACTTAGCCTCTAAATACACGGCCCTGACTCACACAGTCTCCGGAATAAATGCTAGGTTAACCATAGCAGTAGTGTGAATAAGAGATAGAAATTGGAAAGTTTGATTGTTATGTCCGTTTAATTAACTTCCTGTCATAAGATTTGGTCGTGATACAGACACTTGTCATATCTTTCGAACTGTACTGTATATACAGTGGCACTTGAATTGAATATTAATGAAAAAGAGAATGATAAAGATTATGACAGTATATTTTGTCAATGCAAATGCCAGATTTAAGTATTACAAATATTTTTGCTAAATTAGGCTATCTTTTTCGTATTCCTAAATAGTCCCATAGAATCAACTTTTACTTTCACTTCGAAATTACCTCGAGCCGTGAACATTATTAAAGGGTTGAAGGTTTGTGTTCACTTATTTTCTCTACAATCAACAGCAATGGAAGCCATGATGATCTGTTGCTCATAGCAACTGATTCGCTGACAGACACTCCATTGTGATTAACATTACAAGCGACACATGCCGACAAAAGGACAGGGAAAGTTTGCCGACAAAAGGGTTCAAGCTGGGCGTGGCAAAAGGGCAGCTGGGCGCTGCGCCCGGCTATTTCAGGATAGCTGTAATAATTACAGATGAAAGTATATTGATAAGTAGAGAGGTGGAACATTTCTATGAAATAAAACAGATTGTGTTTGGGAACAAAAGATTTAAATTTGACTGTTAGTTTTTTTCATCTCTCCTTATATGAAAATGTCAGTATTGTTTATGTCACGTTATATCTTCATTAAAGAAAGGCAATCTACTTTTATCAATTATTATACTTGAAAAGGATTTTAAAATAAAATGAATAGCTACTGTGAAAGATGAGTTGTACGTACTTCAGAGAAACGAGCTAATAACGATACATTGAAAAACGAAATCATATATCCATTATAGAAAGCTTAATTTTTTGATTGGCCAAGTAGGGCTCCCGTGACTTGTCCGCAAAAGACGTACATTCTACAACGAAGCTGTCTATGTAGGAAGTATACAAAACACATAGGGCTACATTCTCGGTCAATATCGCTTTAACATTATCATGCATGCAACTCTATAGCAGTTGTTACGACCAATTTGATGAAGTGGCGCAACAAAGAAAAGCCAGCAACAAACTAGTTAACTAAATATATTTTAATTATAAATAAGTGACAAATATCAATATGAATATCACAATATACAGTGTCTTAAAATTATTATAACAAATTAGTTTGATCCTTGTCTGAATGATAAAATTTTAATTTAACCTGAGCAATCCAATAGATATGTCCTTTATCCAATGTAAGTCCGAAAATAATTCCACACTGTTGAATGACCCACACTTGATGAATCTCCAAAAACAAGTCTGCTAAAACAAGTCTCCCCAACAAGTCTACAAGTCCGCTCTCCCTAAAACCCCCTTCATTATATGTACTTGAGCAAAATATTCTAGAAACAACCATACTATTCTCCAAAAAAGAATGTTCTAAAGTGTTACATAAGACATCTAGAATTTTCCAGTAAAATTCCATTAAACAAATATACCAGTAAACAAGTTATTTTTAGAATAGGGATCTCCTAATAGAACATTCCAGAACAAAACTAGTAAACAGAAGTTTTTCTTAGAATAGGGATTTCCTTCTACAGTGTTGTGTATACATAACTAGGTTAGGTGTAATATGTAACACAGTCAGTGATAACGTAATAAGATCGCACAGTCCAAATTGTAAGTTGTATATTATTGATTATCATTTTTTTTGTTGTTGATATGAAATTTCGTAGAATATGAAGACAATTGTGTGGGTATTCTAGAAACCGTGTGGTATATTAAATGAACAGTTTTCGTTTAAAGTTTGTCCCCAACCAAATGAGTGATTTAACAATAAAATATCATCTTTATGACAATAGTCGTGTAGCTTATTATCATATATACTGAAATCGATAAGTGACTAAGTAATGTACTTTAAAATATATTCCGGGATGTTGAAACGAAATCGGGACTACTACTTAAACGCACCTTGCGGCGTTATTCTATATTTCTTCCGCACCAGGGTATTTTCTCTCATTCATCAAGTTTATTTAGTTGAGATCCAGCGCCATACTATACTTATAAAGTTGATACTTATAAATATAAGCTCATCGAACAGAAGTTAAGGAGATAACGCAATTTACAAGACTCTTGATAGCTTTATGTAGGAATTCTTTGAACTTGAAAAAAAATATTGGTTGAGATATAAATGAATAAATATGACCATATAAATGAAAATAAACGAGTTTATACAATGCATAATGTGCCTTTGAAACATGATTGTGAGCTGTACATTTGTCTTTTAAATGTAATCAAGAATATAATAACATTTTCGAGATTTTAATGACAGTTGTATTATATTGGTTAGACACAGTTTCCTCCTAAGTAACATGTGAATAAAAATCCATAAAGTGGGCAGCTTTAACTAAGCTTACATAGATGTTATAATACCTGATTTTTGTCAGCTATTTGAAGAATACTTGTTTATTAAATAATACGGTTTTAATGTAACATGTTAATATACTGTAATAGAGATATAGACGTTTTAATTAATATGTTACATACCTAGATTGATAGTACACTTTAAATAATAAAGGATTTCATAAATACTTTTTACTTCATCTTTGAATGTATACAAAGTGTAATAGTTCATTCTGTAAGAATCCTATAAAGAAAAAAGACAGAAATTCATATAGATGTTTGAAGTTGCTTTGCTAACTTAAGGTAGAAGCAATGTCTTTAAACCGGTTACTGTCAGCTTTAAATGTAACAGTGTATAAACCGTGTTACTTTAAGCTTTAAATGTATAAAGTTTAAAACGTGTTAACTGTCAGCTTTAATGTAAACAGTGTATATACCGTGTTACTATCAGCTTTAAATGTAACAGTTTAAAACCGTGTTACTGTCAGCTTTAATGTAACAGTAGTATAATACCGTGTTACTTGTCAGCTTTAAATGTAAACAGTGTATTAAACCGTGTTACTGTCAGCTTTAAATGTAACAGTGTATATACCGTGTTACTGTCAGCTTTAAATGTAACAGTGTATTATACCGTGTTACTGTCAGCTTTAATGTAACAATGTATATACCGTGTTGCTATCAGCTTTAAATGTAACAGTGTTTAAACCGTGTTACTGTCAGCTTTAATGTAACAGTGTAAATACCGTGTTACTGTCAGCTTTAAATGTAACAGTGTATAAACCGTGTTACTGTCAGCTTTTAATGTAACAGTGTATATACCGTGTTACTGTCAGCTTTAAATGTAACAGTGTATAAACCGTGTTACTGTCAGCTTTAATGTAACAGTGTATATACCGTGTTACTGTCAGCTTTAAATGTAACAGTGTATAAACCGTGTTACTGTCAGCTTAAAATGTAACAATGTATAAACCGTGTTACTGTCAGCTTTTAATGTAACAGTGTATATACCGTGTTACTGTCAGCTTTAAATGTAACAGTGTATAAACCGTGTTACTGTCAGCTTTAATGTAACAGTGTATAAACCGTGTTACTGTCAGCTTTAATGTAACAGTGTATAAACCGTGTTACTGTCAGCTTTTAATGTAACAGTGTATAAACCGTGTTACTGTCAGCTTTTAATGTAACAGTGTAAATACCGTGTTACTGTCAGCTTTAAATGTAACAGTGTATATACCGTGTTACTGTCAGCTTTAAATGTAACAGTGTATATACCGTGTTACTGTCAGCTTTTAATGTAACAATGTATATACCGTGTTACTGTCAGCTTTTAATGTAACAGTGTATAAACCGTGTTACTGTCAGCTTTTAATGTAACAGTGTATAAACCGTGTTACTGTCAGCTTTCAATGTAACAGTGTATATACCGTGTTACTGTAGCTTTTAATGTAACAGTGTATATACCGTGTTACTGTCAGCTTTTAATGTGTAACAGTGTATACCGTGTTACTGTCAGCTTTTAATGTAACAGTGTATAAAACAGTGTTACTGTCAGCTTTTAATGTAACAGTGTATATACCGTGTTACTGTAGCTTTTAATTTAACAATGTATATATCGTGTTACTGTCAGCTTTTAATGTAACAGTGTATATACCGTGTTACTGTCAGCTTTTAATGTAACAGTGTATATACCGTGTTACTGTCAGCTTTTAATGTAACAGTGTATATACCGTGTTACTGTCAGCTTTTAATGTAACAGTGTATATACCGTGTTACTGTTAGCTTTAAATGTAACAGTGTATATACCGTGTTACTGTCAGCTTTTAATGTAACAGTGTATATACCGTGTTACTGTCAGCTTTAAATGTAAAAGTGTATAAACCGTGTTACTGTCAGCTTTTAATGTAACAGTGTATATACCGTGTAACTGTCAGCTTTTAATGTAACAGTGTATATACTGTGTTACTGTCAGCTTTTAATGTAACAGTGTACATACCGTGTTACTGTCAGCTTTTAATGTAACAGTGTATAAACCGTGTTACTGACAGCTTTCAATGTAACATTGTATATACCGTGTAACTGTCAGCTTTAAATGTAACAGTGTATATACCGTGTTACTGTCAGCTTTTAATGTAACAGTGTATATACCGTGTTACTGTCAGCTTTAAATGTAACAGTGTATATACCGTGTTACTGTCAGCTTTAATGTTGTTATAATAACAGGTAGGTGTATATGTACACGTATGTAACGTAATAAGATCGACAGTCCAAATTGTAAGTTGTATATATTGATTATCATTTTTTTTTTGTTGATTAATTTCGTAGAATATGAAACAATGTGTGGTATTCTAGAAACGTGTGTATATTAAATGACAGTTTTGTTAAAGTGTCCAACAATGATGATTTAAATAAAATATCATCTTTATGACAATAGTCGTGTACTATTATCATATATACTGAAATCGATAGTGACTAGTAATGTACTTAAAATATATTCCGGGTGTTGAACGAAATCGGGACTACACTTAAACGCACTTCGGCGTTATCTATATTTTTCCGCACCAGTGTTTCTCTCATTCTCAGTTTATTTAGTTGAGTCAGCGCCAACTTACTTAAAGTTATACTTTAAATATAAGCTCATGCGAACAGAGTTAAGGAGTAACGCAATTTACAAACCTTGTAGCTTTATGTAGGAATTCTTTGAACTTGAAAAAAAATTGTTGAGATTAATGAATAAATATGACCTTAAATGAAAATAAACGAGTTTATACAATGCATAATGTGCCTTTGAAACATGATTGTGGCTGACATTTTATCTTTTTTATCAAGAGATATACATAACATTTCACATTTTTGGCAGTTTTTGTTTATATTGTGGTTTAGACACAATAGTTTTGCTTCCTCTGAAGAACATGATAAGGTACGTAATTAATAAATAAATCTTTCTTCACTTAAAGTAACAAGTATAACGGTACTTAGCTAATGTAACAGTATATGACGTTTAATGTAGCTTAGATGTAATTTATACAACTTATACATTAAATGAATATACATTGTTATACTTATTTAAAACTCGTTTATTAACTAATGTTATACTTTTTTAATATGTACATGTAATACCGTGATGTCACTTTAAATGTAACAGTTTATACGTGTTACTATCAGCTTAATGTAAGGTATAACCGTTTACTTCACTTTAGAATGTAATACTACGTTATAATTACGGTACTGTCACTTTAATGTAACATGTATATACCGTGTTATGTCAGCTTTCAATGTACATTTAACTGTAGTCACTTAAAGTACATGATACGTTTACTGAGTTAATTACATGTAACGGTAATCCTTTAATAGTAACATAGTATAATGTATCTTTCTGTTTAATGTAACATGTATATAACCGTGTTATGTCAGCTTTAATGTAACATGTATATACCGTGTTACTGTCAGCTTTAATGTAACAGTGTATAACCGTGTTACTGTCAGCTTTTAATGTAACATGTATATACCGTGTTACTTCAGCTTTAAATGTAACAGTGTATAAACAGTGTTACTGTCACTTTAAATGTAACAGTGTATAATACCGTGTTACTGTCAGCTTTAATGTAACATGTATATACCGTGTTACTGTCAGCTTTAAATGTAACAGTGTATATACCGTGTTACTGTCAGCTTTTAATGTAACATGTATAATACCGTGTTACTGTCAGCTTTAAATGTAACATGTATAAACCGTGTTACTGTCAGCTTTAATGTAACAGTGTAAATACCGTGTTACTGTCAGCTTTAAATGTAACATGTATAACCGTGTTACTGTCAGCTTTAAATGTAACATGTATATAACCGTGTTACTGTCAGCTTTAAATGTAACAGTGTATAAACCGTGTTACTGTCAGCTTTAATGTAACAGTGTATATACCGTGTTACTGTCAGCTTTAATGTAACATGTATATACGTGTTACTGTCAGCTTTAAATGTAACAGTGTTAAACCGTGTTACTGTCAGTTTTAATGTAACAGTGTATAACCGTGTTACTGTACAGCTTTAAATGTAACAGTGTATAATACCGTGTAACTGTCAGCTTTAAATGTAACAGTGTATAACCGTGTTACTGTCAGCTTTAAATGTAACATGTATATACCGTGTTACTGTTCAGCTTTAATGTAACAGTGTATATACCGTGTTACTGTCAGCTTTAAATGTAACAGTGTATATACCGTGTTACTGTCAGCTTTAAATGTAACAGTGTATATACCGTGTTACTGTCAGCTTTAATGTAACGTGTATATACCGTGTTACTGTCAGTTATAATGTAACAGTGTAATATACCGTGTTACTGTCAGCTTTAAATGTAACAGTGTATTAACCGTGTTACTGTCAGCTTTAAATAAAGTTATAACCTTATGAGTGTTATTAAATGATATACCGTGTTACTGTCAGCTTTAAATGTAACAGTGTATAACCGTGTTACTGTCAGCTTTAAATGTAACAGTGTATATACCGTGTTACTGTCAGCTTAAAATGTAACATGTAATAATACCGTGTTACTGTCAGCTTTTAATGTAACAGTGTATATACCGTGTTACTGTCAGCTTTATTAAATGTAAAACGTAATGTAGTAATACCGTGTTTACTGTCAGCTTTAATGTAACAGTGTATATAACCGTGTTACTGTCAGCTTTTAATGTAACAGTGTAATACCGTGTTACTGTCAGCTTTAAATGTAACAGTGTATATACCGTGTTACTGTCAGCTTTTAATGTAACAGTGTATATACCGTGTTTACTGTCAGCTTTTAATGTAACAGTGTATAACCGTGTTACTGTCAGCTTTAATGTAACAAGTGTATATACCGTGTTACTGTCAGCTTTAAATGTAACAGTGTATATACCGTGTTACTGTCAGCTTTTAATGTAACAGTGTATATACCGTGTTACTGTCAGCTTTTAATGTAACAGTGTATATACCGTGTTACTGTCAGCTTTTAATGTAACAGTGTATATACCGTGTTACTGTCAGCTTTTAATGTAACAGTGTATATACCGTGTTACTGTCAGCTTTTAATGTAACAGTGTATATACCGTGTTACTGTCAGCTTTAAATGTAACAGTGTATAAACCGTGTTACTGTCAGCTTTAAATGTAACATGTATATACCGTGTTACTGTCAGCTTTTAATGTAACAGTGTATAATACCGTGTTACACGTCAGCTTTTAATGTAAAGTGTATATACCGTGTTACTGTCAGCTTTAAATGTAACAGTGTATAAACCGTGTTACTGTCAGCTTTAAATGTAACAGTGTATATACCGTGTTACTGTCAGCTTTAAATGTAACAGTGTATATACCGTGTTACTGTCAGCTTTTAATGTAACAGTGTATAAACCGTGTTACTGACAGCTTTCAATGTAACATTGTATATACCGTGTAACTGTCAGCTTTAAATGTAACAGTGTATATACCGTGTTACAGTCAGCTTTCAATGTAATAGTGTATATATCGTGTTACTGTCAGCTTTAAATGTAACAGAGTATAAACCGTGTTACTGTTAGCTATAAATGTAACAGTGTATATACCGTGTTACTGTCAGCTTTAAATGTAACAGTGTAGAAACCGTGTTACTGTCAGCTATAAATGTAACAGTGTATATACCGTGTTACTGTCAGCTTATAATGTAACAGTGTATATACCGTGTTACTGTCAGCTTTAAATGTAACAATGTATATACCGTGTTACTGTCAGCTTTTAATGTAACAGTGTATAAACCGTGTTACTGTCAGCTTTCAATGTAACAGTGTATATACCGTGTAACTGTCAGCTTTAAATGTAACAGTGTATATACCGTGTTACTGTCAGCTTTTAATGTAACAGTGTATATACCGTGTTACTGTCAGCTTTCAATGTAACAGTGTATATACCGTGTAACTGTCAGCTTTAATGTAACAGTGTATAAACCGTGTTACTGTCAGCTTTTAATGTAACAGTGTATATACCGTGTTACTGTCAGCTTTAAATGTAACAGTGTATATACCGTGTTACTGTCAGCTTTAAATGTAACAGTGTATATACCGTGTTACTGTCAGCTTTTAATGTAACAGTGTATATACCGTGTTACTGTCAGCTTTAAATGTAACAGTGTATATACCGTGTTACTGTCAGCTTTTAATGTAACAGTGTATATATCGTGTTACTGTCAGCTTTTAATGTAACAGTGTATATACCGTGTTACTGTCAGCTTTTAATGTAACAGTGTATAACGTGTTACTGACAGCTTTCAATGTAACATTGTATATACCTTGTTACTGTCAGCTCTCAATGTAACAGTGTATATACCGTGTTACTGTCAGCTTTAAATGTAACAATGTATATACCGTGTTACTGTCAGCTTTAAATGTAACAGTGTATAAACCGTGTTACTGTCAGCTTTCAATGTAACAATGTATATACCGTGTTACTGTCAGCTTTAAAGTAACAGTGTATATACCGTGTTACTGTCAGCTTTAAATGTAACAGTGTATATACCGTGTTACTGTCAGCTTTAAATGTAACAGTGTATAAACCGTGATACTGTCAGCTTTCAATGTAACAATGTATATACCGTGTTACTGTCAGCTTTCAATGTAACAATGTATATACCATGCTACTGTCAGCTTTAAATGTAACAGTGTATAAACCGTGTGACTGTCAGCTTTTAATGTAACAATGTATATACCGTGTTACTGTCAGCTTTTAATGTAACAGTGTATAAACAGTGTTACTGTCAGCTTTTAATGTAACAGTGTATATACCGTGTTACTGTTAGCTTTAAATGTAACAGTGTATATACCGTGTTACTGTCAGCTTTTAATGTAACAATGTATATATCGTGTTACTGTCAGCTTTTAATGTAACAGTGTATATACCGTGTTACTGTCAGCTTTTAATGTAACAGTGTATAAACCGTGTTACTGTCAGCTTTAAATGTAACAATGTATATACCGTGTTACTGTCAGCTTTAAATGTAACAGTGTTTAAACCGTGTTACTGTCAGCTTTAAATGTAACAGTGTAAATACCGTGTTACTGTCAGCTTTTAATGTAACAGTGTATATACCGTGTTACTGTCAGCTTTTAATGTAACAGTGTAAATACCGTGTTACTGTCAGCTTTAAATGTAACAGTGTATATACCGTGTTACTGTCAGCTTTTAATGTAACAGTGTAAATACCGTGTTACTGTCAGCTTTAAATGTAACAGTGTATAAACCGTGTTACTGTCAGCTTTTAATGTAACAGTGTATATACCGTGTTACTGTCAGCTTTTAATGTAACAGTGTATATACTGTGTTACTGTCAGCTTTAAATGTAACAGAGTATAAACCGTGTTACTGTTAGCTATAAATGTTACAGTGTATATACCGTGTTAATGTCAGCTTTTAATGTAACAGTGTATATACCGTGTTACTGTCAGCTTTAAATGTAACAGTGTATAAACCGTGTTACTGTCAGCTTAAAATGTTACAATGTATAAACCGTGTTACTGTCAGCTTTTAATGTAACAGTGTATATACCGTGTTACTGTCAGCTTTAAATGTAACAATGTATATACCGTGTTACTATCAGCTTTAAATGTAACAGTGTTTAAACCGTGTTACTGTCAGCTTTTAATGTAACAGTGTAAATACCGTGTTACTGTCAGCTTTTAATGTAAAAGTGTATATACGGTGTTACTGTCAGCTATTAATGTAGCAGTGTAAATACCGTGTTACTGTCAGATTTAAATGTAACAGTGTATATACCGTGTTACTGTCAGCTT
>CM037794.1:41798977-41821044 GCA_021229015.1 Solen grandis
AAATTTTACGGCATATATTTCAAAACCATGAGCTTTTTCGATGCAATGAATTTCATATTCATATAACGTCATATAACGTCAGATTTGACGTCAGGTGGAAAAGTTTGTACGCGGTCTACAGCCATTATTTCTGGACCGATTTTCATCAAAATTTCACAGAATATGTATGTTACGCTCTAGTTGTGCATCCCGGTATCCGTTTTTCAAAATTCGAATGGTAATGGTTCTATGGTAAATCCAAGATTCGAACCATTGACATCAATTTTCAAATGCGTATAAAATCGCTTTCAGATAAGATAGAAAGCTGGTATTTGGACAGAATATAAGTCTCTACGTCTTCTTCAAATTCTGAGAAGATGAACGTCATATGACGTCATGAGGTGAAAAGAAATTTCTAATTTCTACGTGTTAAATTCTACATGTTACAAAACGTACGAGCGCAATGAAAATTTAATAGCTTATGTTTCACATTTAACATTTTGCGTTTCAATGATTTTTATTTGCCTATGACTTGTTTTGACGTCAAACTGACGTCGTCTAAAAATGTTTGTACGGGTTCTACAGCCATTATTTCTGGACCGATTTTCATCAAAATTTCACAGAATGTGTATGTTACGTTGTAGTTGTGCATCCTGGTGTCCGTTTTTCCAAATTCGCAAAGGCAAAGATTTATGGCGAATCCTACATTCGAACCATTGACGTCAAATTTCAAATGAGTATAAAATCGCTTCCTGATGAGTAAGAAAGCTAATATTTGCACAGATCTAACTCTCTAAGTTTCTGTTACATTCTGAGAAGATGAACTTCAATTGACGTCATATGACGTCTTAAGGTAAGAAAGAATTTCTTAGATCTATGCCTAAATTTATATATGTTGTAAAGTTTCCAGGACCCTGGAAATGTAATTGCATATGCGTCAAATCATGTTCTTTGGAATGCATTGAATTTCATATTCCTGTGACGTTATATTACGTCAGATTTGACGTCAGGACAGAAAGATTTTACGCGGTCTACAGCCATTATTGTTTGACCGATTTTCATCAAAATTTCACAGAATATACATATTACGCTTTAGTTGTGCATCCCGGTGTCCGTTTGTCCCAATTCGAAAAGTCAAAGGTTAAATGACAAATCCAAGATTCGAACCATTGACGTCAAATTTTAAATACGCATTACATCGCTTCCAGACGTATTATAAAGCTGATATTTGAACTGAAAATTAATCTCTATGACTTCTTTTTATTCTGATAGGCAGAACGTCATTTGACGTCATATGACGTCAAAAGGTAATAAAGAATTTCTAATATTACGTGTTTATTTCTATATGTTGAAAAGTCACAGGGGCATGAAAAATTAATGGCGTATATTTCAGATACTGAATATTTCATTTCATTGATTGTCTTATGCCTATAACGTGCATGGTGACCTCCGTTCCGGAAAATCGCAAAGGTCAAGGTCATATGTCAGTTTTAGGTGTTTTTATTCGGCCATCAGTATCTCAAAAACGAAATATATTCTACCTAGACACTATAAGTAAAACTTGTAGTGCTTTGAACGTCCTTTAAGGTGATATTTAGCTTTTGAAGATCGGGGTTCAAACGGTTGAGTTATGGCAGAGAAACGAAAAGTGTACTTTTAAAGAAATTGAACGCTGTATCTTCAAGAACTTTGAGTCAATTATTATGATTTTGTCAGGATAACAAACTTAAAAGTGAAGTGATGTATACTGCAAGGAATATTTGCTTAGTCACGTGATTATGACGATATGCATATTTTAGCAAGAATTATTAAAAAAAATCGCATAAAATCGGCAAGTTGATGTATGAAGTTGAAATTTGTACAAATGCCGACGCTTACAAGGTGCAAAAAGTCCTGAAAATTTCAAGTGATTCCGTCAATAAACAAGGAAGATATTTATGTTTTTCGGATAAGGGCTTGTATATGAAAATCTAGCCATTTGAAGTAAGAGAAGAAGGCGGTTATTGGGTTGGTTACCCTGTATCCGGACGTTCCTGCGCAGGAAAGAGTGCTCGTGTTGAAAGGTGAATTGCGATGCGTATTTGAGAGAATGGGGTGCATTTTAGGACGCAATGGTGTACACCAGGACCGATAAGCATATTGCCTTTGTCATAACGGCTTTTTTCAAACTTTTATTAGGGCTTTCTGCCTTAAGCAGAAAGTCCTATTGGGTTTGTTCTGTTTTTTTTTTTTTATTAGGGCTTTCTGCCCTTTCGGCAGAAAGTCCTATTCGGTTTGTTATGTTTATTATTATTAGGACTTTCTGCCCTTTCGGCAGAAAGACCTATTGGGTTTGTTATGTTTATTATTATTAGGACTTTCTGCCTAAAGCAGAAAGTCCTATTGGGTTTGTACTGTTTATTCTTCTTCTTCTTATTATTATTAGGGCTTTCTGCCTCAAGCAGAAGGGATTGTTTGTTTTTTTTTTATTAGGACTTTCTGCCTACTGGCAGGAAGTCCTATTGGGTTTGTACTGTTTTTTATTAGGATTTTCTGCCTAAAGCAGAAAGTCCTATTGGGTTTGTTATTTTTTTTTTTTTTTTTTATTATTAGGGCTTTCTGCCTAAAGCAGAAAGTCCTATTGGGTTTGTTATGTTTTTTCTTATTATTAGGGCTTTCTGCCTCAAGCAGTCACTTCCGTTTCCGGAAAATCGTAAAGGTCAAGGTCATATGTCAGTTGTTGGTGTTTTTATTCGGCAAGGTGTATCTCAGAAATGAAAAAGATTCTACCTAGACACTGTGGATAAAATCTGTAGTGATTTGAAAGACCTTTCAGGTGATATTTAGTTTTTGAAGATCGGGGTTGAATTGGTTGAGTTATGACAGAAAGGCGAAAAGTGTACTTTTAACGAAATTGAAACGCTGTAGTTTCATGAACTTTGAGTCAAAAATCATGATTTCTTCAGGATTAACACACTGAAAAGTGAAGTGATGTATACTGCAAGGAATACTTGTTTGGTCACGTGATTATAACGTCATGCATATTTAAGCAGAAATTATTAAAAAAATCATATAAAATCGGCTAGTTGATGTTTGAAGTTGAAATTGGCACGAATGCCGTAACCTACAATGTGCAAAAAGTCCTGAAAATTTCAAGTGATTCCGTCAACAAACATGGCAGATATTCATGTTTTTCAGATAAGGGCTTGTATACGAAAATCTAGCAATTTGAAGTAAGAGAAGAAGGCGGTTATTGGGTTGGTTACCCTGTATCCGGACGTTCCTACGCAGGAAAGAGTGCCCGTGTTGAAAGGTGAATTGCGATGCGTATTTGAGAGAGTGTGGTGCATTTTAGAATACAATGGTGTACACCAGGATCGATAAGCATGTTGCCTTTGTTATAACGGCTTTCTTCAAACTTTTATTAGGGCTTTCTGCCTCAAGCAGAAAGCCTTTTGGTTGTTATGTTTTTTCTTATTATTAGGGCTTTCTGCCTCAAGCAGAAAGTCCTGTTGGGTTTGTTATGTTTTTTTCTTCTTATTATTATTTTTCTACTTTTTTCTTCCTTTTGAGGTTCAAATTAAAACAGGTTGCCGATGAGCTAGCAGCATGAAATTTTAATAGTATGCACAGTGACTTTGGCGCTTTTAATCGTCATATTTTTTTTTATTCATGTGACGTAACATGACGTCAGGACTAAAAAAGGCTACAAAAGCTTGTACGCGCTCTACAGCCGTCATGATTGGACTGATTTATTTGATTTTTTCACAGAATGTATATATTATGTTCTTGTTGTGCAGGATTTTATACGTTTTGCAATATTTGAAAAGATCAAGGATCTATGGCTGAACCAAGTTTCGAACTTTGGACAAGAAAAGGTATTGAATTATTACGAAGCACTCAGATAAGCTAGAAACATCAAATTTGGACAGAATATGTGTCCTATTGACTTCTTTCAGTTCTGAGAAGATTGACGTCGTATAACGTAAAATGACGTCATGACGCGTTATCATTTTTTTTATCCAAAATATACGGTTTTTTAGCACTGGAAGACAAAGTTTTTGACCGATTTGCATAAAATTTTCACAGAATGTGTATATTAGTCACTAGTTGTGCATCCCGGTGGCCGGCAAAGGTTTAATGGCGAATCCAAGAATCGAACTAATGACGTCAAATTTTAAATCGCTTCCAGAAAAGCTAGAAAGCTGATATTTGGCCTGGATATTAGTCTCTAGGTCTTCTTTACATTCCAAAAGGATGAACGTCATATGACGTTACATGACGTCATTATGCTAATAAAACTTTCGTATTAAAACTTAACGGTTTTTAAGTTCTGTCGGCTTTATTTTTTGTATGATTTGCTTGAAATTTTGTCTGAAGATGCAGTATTAGATTCTATAGATCCATGTCACTTCTGTTTCCGGAAAATCCCAAAGGTCAAGGTCATATATCAATTATCGGGTTTTTCTTTGGCCTTAAATATCTCAAAAACGGTAATTATTCTATCGAGACACTATGCGTATTATTTGTAGTGCTTAAAAAGACCTTTCAGATGATATTTAGTTTTTGATGATCGGGGTTGAATCGGTTGAGTTATGGCGGAAAAATGAACATTTGGTAACCCCCAGTGTGTTTAACAGTTTATACCTCGAATATCTTTGATTTTTGAAAATATGATGATGAATATTATTTGTAGAGCAATATTTGATCGTTCTTTTGATGCTTAAAGTTAATGATTAGCCAAAGATTCATTGAGTTATAGGGAAAAAACGAAATTCGTGCATGTAGCTTTGGTGATTTTTTCATTCTTCAGGAGGTTTAAAAGCTTATATCTCAAAAAGTATTAAAAATATTCCTAAACATAAAGCGTGTGAAATGTAGAGAATTTTCAGACAATTATTTTGGTACCTTAAGTTTTGAAATTGATCAAAATATAAGGAAGTTACATCAAAAATAAGAATTTAAAGATGTAGAATTTCAGCGATTTTGCCGGTATTTATGAGATTAAGGTTTTATTTCTTAAGAATCATTGGAAATAACTGCATACATTTAGCAAGTGAGAGGTAGAGAATTTTAAGACGATTATTTTGGTACCTAGAGTTATGAAATTGATTAAAGTATAAGGAAGTTACATCAAAAATACGAATATAAACCCAAGTGTAAGAAATTTCGAGAAATATCCTACTTTCGCTTTCACGTTAATTGAAGCATTTTCGGAAAATATGTAAGTTTACAGCTATGTATTAGTCATATAAATTGCAAACAATTTTTTACTTATATTATATTGATATTACTAGGTAAACAAGCGTACCCTTTCCAGTGGCCGAGTGGTTAGAGCGTCCGCCTCGGGAGCGGAAGGTCGTGGGTTCGATCCCCGACCCGACATACCAAAGTCGTAAAAAATGGAACTGTTATAGCTCCCTTGATTGGCGCTCAGCATATAAGGGTATTTGCAGGACTGGTTAGCGCGGTATCAGGATGATGTGACTGGGTGTGGTATCATGCCACATGTCTACGGCGTGATACTGCAGTGTGGTTGTCCTATACCCGCATGAAGTAGACATCGTGACTGGTTGAATTATTGTCGGTGGGACGTTAAACCCAACAAACAAACTGATATCATATATTGCAGTGTTTACTACACAGATCCCTACACACGAGGTGTGCACACTGACGCATGTTGACGTCTTTTGTAAACGTTTATTAAAGTTGCTTAAATAATCATGTTTATAGATAAACATTGATATAAGAATGAGGAGTTTCTGAATTTTTTTTTGCAAAGGGACTCCTAAGGGAAGAACAAGATGCTAAATTAAATACTAAAATACAAGTATAGTTTATTAGGTTTAACGTCCCACCGAAAGTATTTAAGTCTTTGGAGATTATGTCTACTTGAGACAAATGTAGTGTTGTCACACTGCACAGTATCACGTCGTAGACAGTTGGCATGATAACACACCCAGTCACATTATCCGGACACCGGGCCATCAGTCCTGGAACTACCCTTCTTAAGCTGAGCGCTAACCAAGGGAGCTATACCAGTACCTATGTTTACGAATTTGGTAAATACAAGAATTGAAATAATTGATATAACGTTTTAAACAACTTACAGATCATGTGTTATCTCGTTTGATTTGGTATTTCCGGGGTATTCCTAGCCTTGATATCTTCCGCTGACACCGACTTTTTTAAACGATTATTTGTTTACATATTTCGTTCTTTCCTTAATGTCAATCAGTTGATATTTTCTGATTTCTCAACTAATTAAAACAAGATAAATAAATAAAAAAAAAACAGCCATCACATAAATTGATAGAAATATGAAAAGAAATGAGCCGACTGTCAAAAAATGCGCGAAATTTATGTGTTACATCCATATTTGGAAAGCACGTGAAAGTGTGTGAATACTTTAACAACACGCTGACGTAACACTTATATGGCGCCACCTTCTAATATAGCAGCATAACGTAGTAATAGGGCGGGGCCAACTCTAAGTTAGTCAGTGTTAATTAAGTATAGGTTAGTGTTTTTTTAGTAAGCATTTATGAAATTAAATCGGTGTGACGCGCCAAAGCCGCGCGACCAATTTAATGGACTTAATGCTTACTAAATAACAATAACCTACTAAGTGTTTGAAATTATGTTTTGAAATTTTTGCACATTCCAAATGTAGTATTGATTTATTAGACTCCGCCCTATCAACCTGTTCCCGGCGTGAATTACATCACGTGACATGTAACATGTTATGTCAAAGGTCAATGCGTCGCTCTAGCTGTGTATATCTATGTAGATCTTCGCTCCAAATGAGCATTGAACCGGAAGCTGACTTTGATCTCTTCGGCAAAAAAGTGGTGATTGAAATTTGAACAAAAGATACTGTTTAGAAAGGTTCATATATCTGCACCTATATATGTTGTGTTTTGGACATTATTTTTTTTTTTATTTAAGTAACCCTTGTTTGTTAGTGTGTTTTTTTTTCTTCTCTTCTCATTATTTATATAATTTTTTCAATTTGAATTTATTTAATCGGATATTTACTTAATCGCTTTGTTTAGTAATTAGTTATATATTGCCCATTCTGTGTTAACATGTGTAGACATTGAAATTACACAAGTGTCTTTAAAGCGATGACCGATACTAATGTTGTTAGAACTTGTGGTCAAACCCTCTTACTTATTTTTTAAAATCTTCAATGTTGTATCATCATTACTTAGGCAATAATACATGTTTAAACTAAACGAAGCGGAAGGGCAGAGTTCTTTTGTTATTTTGGATTAATCAGAATGCTGGTGAGTAAATGTTTGTTCTCTATGGTTGCTGTGTATTATTTTTGTCGATGTTCATGCGTTCACATCAAAAATCCCTGTAACACGTTACACATGCGTGCTGTAAGGGACATTGGCATCCAAACATACCCTCATTAGATAGATCTATTGAAGAGAAATAATTCTGTACATTTTAAACATGGAGTCACCCGACTACTTTTTGACCTATTTAAGGCCAAATAACATGCGTATGAATTTAGTGCACCGGTCGGCTTGAAGCTGGTTTTAAATTTATCAGTTGATTTAGCGCTGTGGGTTCGAATTCCGGTAGGGACTTCGGATTTTTCATGTGAGGAAGCCTTCCAGCTGGCTTGCGGTAGGTCGGTGGTTATATCCGCGTATCTTTGTGTACTCGGGGTCTTCCTCCACCTGTAATTAGCTGGACGTCTCTATATGATTGAAATACTATCACAGCGACTGTAAACCCCAATACAACAACAACAACAACTAAAATTGGTCAAGTTATAAGAAAGCGATATCAAACTAGAAGTCGTTTGTTTAAGATACAAACGAAGCGGCTTTCCGTTGGCTTATTTCAAAGGTGTTGAATATATAAGTTAAAACAAAGAAATGGAATAATGTTGGCTAATAATGTTTAATTCAATACGTAAATCATCATTATCATAAATATATACTTATGTTCAAAATTAAGCTTTATTTTTTATTATTTTTTTCATTTTCATCTTCTTAGGAAGATATTGAGAAAGCATATATATGGACGTTATTTGATTACGCAACAGTTTACTATCATGCAGAAAAAAATACTAATACAATCCTCAAGTTTTTTTTCTTACGTTAGTCAATCAATTTTAAAAGTTTTTTTATTCTTTATTTAATATCTTTTTCTTCGTTAGCATATTACTTAACAAATATTCATTGCAATTTGACCCACAATTGAAATTTTAAAAAGAAAAAAAAATACTTTGAAATCCATGACTTTCAACCTTTAAATTGATTGAGTTTTACATTTGCAAAATTAGATAGAAACAAAGGCAGAGGTGTTATGAAAATACTTTCTTATTTCTATGTAATTAACGTTATAAACGTCTTGAAACTTTCAACCATTCATTTGCTTTATATATTTGCTTATTTTTACAGATTTAGAAAAAGAAACCGTTAAACATTTAGAAAACATAAAAAATCAATAGGAAGATCTACATGTATTTGTCATTTTCTTAAGGTTTGCAGAAAGCCGTCAAAGCAAATGCAATAAGTTATCCATATAGGTTTTCTGGCTCTAGTATAATTTTACTAATTCATCGTAAATGCGACTCTTTTAGAAAAAAATGTACCACAATTCACTATTCAACGCAGGCACTCTTTCCTGCAAAAGAACAATCGGATCTTGCTCAACCAACCCAATGACCGCTTTCATTTCTTTCTTCAAATTAATATATTTTCATGAATTAGCCCTATAAAGAAAAACATGAATAGGTCATGTTTGATAACGTACTCACTTGAAATTTTCTGCGCATGTCAAGGCACGGCAATATTACTTATTTAAAGTTAATATGTCCAATCTTATGGTTTCTTTTAAATGTATTTCGCTTACAAATCAATGTTGTCATAAACAAGTGACACAACATAAATTCCTTAAGGTATGCTTTAGATTGCCACAATACTCATGACGCTGAAGCGCGAATACGTATTTAAATGAATGATTTTAATATTTCAACCACGGCAAATCAAGTGACTAAAGAAAAGTATCTGTTTTGGAAGGACATGATTAGCTAACATTCTATTAATCCAGATAAAAATATATTCGAGAATGTGAACATGTTTGTTTTCACATTTTCAAGTAAGCGTTCCATCAAACATGAATATCTGCCATGTTTGATGACGTAATAACTTTAAATTTTCAAACCCTTAAGTACTAATTTTCGACATTTTTGACAAGTTTAAGTTCATTGATCTAATTGGGATTTTATATGAATTTTTAAAATAATTCTTGCTTTAGTATTCATGACGTCATAACTACGTGACAAATCAAACATTTCTTGCAGTATGCATCACTTCAATTTTAACTCTATCAATTCTCAAGATTTCAATTAAGACTGATTCAAAATTCATGATACCAGAGCAAGAGAAATGTTAAAAAATGCCTTTTTGTCTTTTTAATGACGTCATAACCACGTGACGTAAAAGAAAATCATTCAGAAAAAAGAATGTAAACCTCTATGCCGATATGCTATCCAATGTTCATGCTTCTAACGCATCAGGGGGCTTTGTAACATTAAAATGTAATTTAAGGACCAAAGTTCGAATCTCAGTTGTGCCATGAAATCTTTTATATTTTCGAATTTGTAAATTTGAATGCCACGGTGCAAATCTACATCCTAAAATACATCTTCTGTGAAAATATCAATATAATCGGACCGAAATTGAAGGCTCTAGAGCGCGAACAAAATTTTGAAGGTGACGTCAAATCTGACGTCATTTGACGTCATTGAAAATTAAAAATAA
Organism: Solen grandis; assembly: GCA_021229015.1. Classification (NCBI taxonomy): domain Eukaryota; kingdom Metazoa; phylum Mollusca; class Bivalvia; order Adapedonta; family Solenidae; genus Solen; species Solen grandis. Next base: position 41,808,724 of record CM037794.1, read on the forward strand.
ATGAATTTATAAATTTAAAGATTTTAATCGCTGCAATACAATTTTCAAAAAGATTGAGTCAAAAGTTTTTGATACCAGAGGGAAATAAATTTTTTAAAAAGTTGCTTTTTGTCGTTTTTATGACGTCATAATCACGTGACTTAAGAAAAAATCCTTTAAGAAATAGAAAGAAGACCTCTAGGCCGATATGCTGTCCAATTTTCATGCTTCTAACGCATCAGGGGGCTTTGTAACATTAAAATATAATTTTAGGACCTAAGTTCGAATCTTGGTTTTGCCATGGTATCTTTATATTTCGAATTTGGAAATTTGAATGCCACGGTGCAAATCTACATCCTAAAATACATCATCTGTGAAAATATCATAAAAATCGGACCAGAATTGAAGCCTTTAGAGCGCGAACAAACTTTTAAAGCTGACGTCAAATCTGACGTCATTTGACGTCATTAAAAATTAAAAATAAATAAATTTATAAATGTAAACTTTTTAATCGCTGCAATAAAATTTTTAAAAAGATTGAGTGAAAAGTCATGATATAAGAGCGAAATAAATTTTTAAAAAAGTTGCTTTTTGTCGTTTTTATGACGTCATAATCACGTGATTTAAGAAAAAATCCTTTAAGAAATAGAAAGAAGACCTCTATGCCGATATGCTGTCCAATTTTCATTCTTCTAACGCATTAGGTTCCCTTGTAACATTAAAATATAAATTTAGGACCTAAGTTCGAATCTTGGTTTTGCCATAAAATCTCAATTTTTTCAAATTTTGAAATTTGAATGCTAGGGTGCACTTCTACCTTCTAAATACATCTACTGTGAAAATATCAAGAAAATCAGACCTGAATTGAAGGCTCTAGAGCGCGAACAAACTTTTGAAGCTGACGTCAAATCTGACGTCAATTGACGTCATTGAAAATTAAAAATTATTGAATTTAAAAATTTATACTTTTTTGTCGAAGCATTTTAATTTTCATGTTGCTTGACCATTGGCAACATATATAAATTAACTCTTGAATTAGGTTGGAAGAAGAAGAATAATAATAATAATAACTAGATGTCATTCGTTTAAAAAGGTTTCTGCAACATCTGCTTTATATAGTATATATAGAAGATGACATAATAGATAATCTGTCCAAATTGCAACTTTCTATCTCCTCTATTTCTATATAAAATAGCACAAACAGAACACATTCTGTCAATTATTCAGCTATAATTCTTATTCATACATATATTTACAAAAATCGATATTTATTGAGATATGGCTACATATATGCAGTAGGGGTGAAATCAAAATTTCCTCACGTGACTAATACCCCATAAAAATTTCATCGTCCTAGGACTATTGCAACATATTAAAATAAGCGTTTAGTTAGGAAGAAGAAAAGAATAATAACAATAAAAAATGACGTCACGTGACGTCATATGACGTTTATTTTTTCTTAATTGTTAAGACACCCAAAGACCTACTAACTGACAAAATTTCAACTTTCTATCTCAAATAGGACAGTTTTTATAAGCATTTAAAAATTGGCGTCCTTGGTTCGATTCGCCATAGATGCTTGGACTTTTCGAATTTTGAAAAAGGGACACCGGTATACAAAATAAGAACGTAATATACACATTCTGTGAAAATTTAATGAAAATCGGCCCATTAATAATGGCTCTGGGCCGTGTACAAACTTTCGTAGTCAATTTCAAATGTGACGTCATATGACGTCATAGGCTTCTGATAATCATTGTAATCGAAATATCAGCGTCTGGATCATTTGTCATTAAATTTTCATTTCCCTTTGACAATTTCAACATATAGAAATACTCTTGTTAATATTAGAAATACATTATCATATAATGACGTCATGTGACGTCATATGACGTTTCTTTTCACGAAATGTTAAAGACTCCTAGAGACCTATGTACTGACCAAATATCAATTTTCTATCTCAAATAGGACCGATTTTATAAGAATTTGAAAATTTACGACCTTGGTTCGAATCTTGGAATCGCTATAGAACCTTGGACTTTTCGAATTTTGAAAAACGGACACCGGGATGCACAACTAGAACTTAATATACACAATCTGTGAAAATTTGATGAAAATCAGTTCACAAACAATGGCTGTAGAGCGCGTACAAACTTTTGTTGCATATTTCAAGTGTGACGTCATATGACGTCATAGGCATATGAAAATCATAGAAATCAAAATTACAGCGTTTGAAGCATGTATCATTAAATTTTCATTGCCCTTAGACAATTTCAACATATAGAAATATTCTTGTTAATATTAGAAATACATTATCATATAATGACGTCACGTGACGTCATCTGACATTTATTTTCACAAAATGTTTAAAACTTCTAGAGACCTATATACTGACTCAATATCATCTTTCTATCTTAAAAAAGACAGATTTTATAAGCATTTAAAAAATTTACGACCTTGGTTCGAATCTTGGATTCGCTATAAAACCATGGACTTTTCGAATTTTGAAAAACGGACACCGGTATGCACAACTAAAACTAAATATACACAATCTGTGAAAATTTGATGAAAATCGGTTCACAAACAATGGCTGTAGACCGCGTACAAACTTTTGTAGCATATTTCAAATGTGACGTCATATGACGTCATAGGCATATGAAAATCATAGAAATCAAAATTTCCTCACCTGACTAATAAGTCATAAAAATTTCATCGTCCTAGGAGTATTGCAACATAGAAAAATAAGCGTTTAGTTAGGAAGAAAAAAAGAATAATAAGAAGAAGAAGAACTAGATTTCATTCGTTGATACGAATGATAGGACTTTCTGCTAAAATTGAAAAATATTAAGATTAATTCCGTTAGAAAGAATATATATTAAATTCTCTACCTTTTACTTTTTTTCCGTATGGACTTATTTTAGTTTTGACGTCACATGACGTCATAGGGTGCTGAAAATTCTTTTGTTCAAAAGCGCATACTTTACTCTCGTAACTCTGAAATTTTCATTATTCTGAACAACTGGCATCATGTCAAAATCATTGCCCTAAAATGAAAATTAAGAAGTATGCTTATGACGTCACATGACGTCATATGACGTCAGGAATCAAAATATATGTAGAAATTCTGCAGAACTGCAAACTGTGTAAGTTTCAACTTTCTATCTCATCCTGAAGCTCTTTAATCCTAAAATGAAATTTTTGGTCCTATGTTCGAATCTTATTTCAGCCACAGAACTTTGGTCTTTCGAACTTTCGGTTAGCTGAGAGGATATGCACACCTTAGTTTCAAGATGTACCATCTGTGAAAATTTGAATAAAATCCGACCATAAATGGCGGCTGTAGAGCGTGAAAACTATTTTTCACTATTTTTAACTGTGACGTCACATGACGGCAGAGGGTGCTGTAGATGCTTTTGTTCAAAAGCGCATATGTTGCTGTCATAACTCTGAAATTTTCATTATTCTGAACAACTGGCATCATGTCGATATTATTGCCCTAAAATGAAAATTAATAAGTATGCTTATGACGTCACATGACGTCATATGACGTCAGGACTCAAAATATATTAAGAAATTCTGCAGAACTGCCAACTGTGTAAGTTTCAACTTTCTATCTCATCCTGAAGCTCTTTAATCCTAAAATGAAATTTTCGGTCCTATGTTCGAATCTTATTTAAGCCACAGAACTTCGGTCTTTCGGAATTTCGGTTAGCTGACAGGATATGCACACCTTAGTTTCAAGATGTACCATCTGTGAAAATTTGAAGAAAATCCGACTATAAATGACGGCTGTAGAGCGCGAAAACCATTTTTCACTATTTTTAGCTGTGACGTCATGTGACGCCATAGGGTGCTGACAATCATTGAAATCAAAATTTCCTCACGTGACTAATAAGCCATAAAAATTTCATCGTCCTAGGACTATTGCAACATATTAAAATAAGCGTTTAGTTAGGAAGAAGAAAAGAATAATAATAATAATAAAAATGACGTCACATGATGTCATATGACGTTTATTTTCACATAATTGTAAAGACACCCATAGACCTACTAACTGACAAAATTTCAACTTTCTATCTCAAATAGGACAGTTTTTATAAACATTTAAAAATTGACGTCCTTGGTTCGAATCTTGGATCCGCCATAGATGCTTGGACTTTTCGAATTTTGAAAAACGGACACCGGTATGCACAATAAGAACGTAATATCCACATTCTGTGAAAATTTGATGAAAATCGGCCCATTAATAATGGCTCTGGACCGTGTACAAACTTCTGTAGTCAATTTCAAATGTGACATCATATGACGTCATAGGCTTCTGAAAATCATTGAAATCGAAATTTCAGCATCTAAATCATTTGTCATTAAATTTTCATTGCCCTTCGACAATTTCAACATATAGAAATAATCTTGTTAATATTAAAAATACATTATCATATAATGACGTCACGTGACGTCATATGACGTTTCTTTTCACAAAATATTAAAGACTCTTAGAGACCTATATACTGACCAAATATCACTTTTCTGTCCTAAATAGGACCGATTTTATAAGCATTTAAAAATTTACGTCCTTGGTTCGAATCTTGAATTCGATATAGAACCATGGACTTTTCGAATTTTGAAAAACGGACACTGGGATGCACAACTAGAACTTAATATACACATTCTCTGAAAATTTGATGAAAATCGGCCCATTAATAATGGCTCTGGACCGTGTACAAACTTTCGTAGTCAATTTCAAATGTGACGTCATATGACGTCATAGGCTTCTGAAAATCATTGAAATCGAAATATCAGCATCTGAAGCATGCGGCATTAAATTTTCATTGCCCTTCGAAAATTTCAACATATAGAAATAATCTTGTTAGAATTAGAAATGCATTATCATATAATGACGTCACGTGACGTCATATGACATTTATTTTCACAAAATGTTTAAGACTCCCAGAGACCTATATACTGACCCAATATCATTTTTCTATCTCAAATAGGACCGATTTTATAAGAATTTGAAAATTTACGACCTTGGTTCGAATCTTGGAATCGCTATAGAACCTTGGACTTTTCGAATTTTGAAAAACGGACACCGGGATGCACAACTAGAACTTAATATACACATTCTGTGAAAATTTGATGAAAGTCGGTTCATAAACAATGGCTCTGGGCCGCGTACAAACTTTTGTTGCATATTTCAAGTGTGACGTCATATGACGTCATAGGCACATGAAAATCATAGAAATCAAACTTTTATCAATTGAAGCATGTGTCATTAAATTTTCATTGCCCTTCGACAATTTCAACATATAGAAATACTCTTGTTAATATTAGAAATACAATATCTTATAATGACGTCACGTGACGTCATATGACATTTATTTTCACAAAATGTTTAAAACTTCTAGAGTCCTATATACTGACTTAATATCAACTTTCTATCTTAAATAGGACAGATTTTATAAGCATTTAAAAAATTTACGACCTTGGTTCGAATCTTGGATTCGCTATAGAACCATGGACTTTTCGAATTTTGAAAAATGGACACCGGGATGCACAACTAGAACTTAATATACACAATCTGTGAAAATTTGATGAAAATCGGTTCACAAACAATGGCTGTAGACCGCGTACAAACTTTTGTAGCATATTTCAAATGTGACGTCATATGACGTCATAGGCATATGAAGATCATAGAAATCAAAATTTCCTCACGTGACTAATAAGTCCTAAAAATTTCATCGTCCTAGGAGTATTGCAACATAGAAAAATAAGCGTTTAGTTAGGAAGAAAAAAAGAATAATAAGAAGAAGAAGAATAAACAGTACAAACCCAATAGGACTTTCTGCCGAAAGGGCAGAAAGTCCTAATAAGAAAAATAAACATAACAAACCCTATACGTTTTCCGCAAGTTTGCGGAAAGCCGTAAATAAAGATTTATTTATTTTCGACATATGGCTTACTTCACAAAGTTCATGCATGAGAAAAAAAATATATATTCTTTCTAACGGTATTAATCTTTACATTTCAAAATGTTGCAGAAAGTCCTATCATTCGTATCAACGAATGAAATCTAGTTAGGACTTTCTGCCTAAAGCAGAAAGTCCTATTGGGTTTGTTATTTTTATTATTATTATTAGGACTTTCTGCCTAAAGCAGAAAGTCCTATTGGGTTTGTACTGTTTATTCTTCTTCTTCTTCTTCTTCTTCTTATTATTCTTTTTTTCTTCCTAACTAAACGCTTATTTTTCTATGTTGCAATACTCCCAGGACGATGAAATTTTTATGACTTATTAGCCACGTCAGGAAATTTTGATTTCTATGATTTTCATATGCCTATGACGTCATATGACGTCACATTTGAAATATGCTACAAAAGTTTGTACGCGGTCTACAGCCATTGTTTGTGAACCGATTTTCATCAAATTTTCACAGATTGTGTATATTAAGTTCTAGTTGTGCATCCCGGTGTCCGTTTTTCAAAATTCGAAAAGTCCATGGTTCTATAGCGAATCCAAGATTCGAACCAAGGTCGTAAATTTTTAAATGCTTATAAAATCTGTCCTATTTAAGAAAGAAAGTTGATATTTAATCAGTATATAGGTCTCTAGAAGTTTTAAACATTTTGTGAAAATATATGTCATATGACGTCACGTGACGTCATTATATGATAATGTATTTCTAATATTAACAAGAATATTTCTATATGTTGAAATTGTCGAAAGGCAATGAAAATTTAAAGACACATGCTTCAAACGTTGAAATTTTGATTTCTATGATTTTCATATGCCTATGACGTCATATGACGTCACACTGGAAATATGCAACAAAAGTTTGTACGCGGTCTACGGCCATTGTTTATGAACCGATTTTCATCAAATTTTCACAGAATGTGTATATTAAGTTCTAGTTGTGCATCCCGGTGTCCACTTGTCAAAATTCGAAAAGTCCAAGGTTCTATAGCGATTCCAAGATTCGAACCAAGGTCGTAAATTTTCAAATTCTTATAAAATCGGTCCTATTTGAGATGGAAAGATGATATTGGGTCAGTATATAGGTCTCTAAGAGTCTTAAACATTTTGTGAAAATAAATGTCATATGACGTCACGTGACGTCATTATATGATAATGAATTTCTAATTCTAACAAGATTATTTCTATATCTTGAAATTTTCGAAGGGCAATGAAAAATTAATGCCGCATGCTTCAGATGCTGTAATTTCGATTTCAAAGATTTTCAGAAGCCTATGACGTCATATGACGTCACATTTGAAATTCACTACGAAAGTTGTACACGGTCCAGAGCCATTATTAATGGGCCGATTTTCATCAAATTTTCACAGAATGTGTATATTAAGTTCTAGTTGTGCTTCCCGGTGTCCGTTTTTCAAAATGCGAAAAGTCCATGGTTCTATAGCGATTCCAAGATTCGAACCAAGGTCGTAAATTTTTAAATGCTTATAAAATCGGTCCTATTTGAGATAGAAAAGTGATATTTGGTCAGTATATAGGCCTCTAAGAGTCTTAAACATTTTGTGAAAATAAATGTCATATGACGTCACGTGACGTCATTATATGATAATGTATTTCTAATATTAACAAGAGTTTTATAAAATTTATAACGTCACATTTGAAATTGACTACGAAAGTTTGTACACGGTCCAGAGCCATTATTAATGGGCCGATTTTCATCAAATTTTCACAGAATGTGTATATTACGTTCTTATTGTGTATACCGGTGTCCGTTTTTTCAAAATTCGAAAAGTCCAAGCATCTATGGCGGATCCAAGATTCGAACCAAGGACGTCAATTTTTAAATGCTTATAAAAACTGTCCTATTTGAGATAGAAAGTTGAAATTTTGTCAGTTAGTAGGTCTCTGGGAGTCTTAACAATTATGTGAAAATAAACGTCATATGACGTCACGTGACGTTATTTTTTATTATTATTATTCTTTTCTTCTTCCTAACTAAACGCTTATTTTAATATGTTGCAATAGTCCTAGGACGATGAAATTTTTATGGGTTATTAGTCACGTGAGGAAATTTTGATTTCAATGATTTCCAGCACCATATGACGTCATGTGACGTTAGAGCTAAAAATAGTGAAAAATTGTGTTCACGCTCTACAGCCGCCATTTATGGTCGGATTTTCTTCAAATTTTCACAGATGGTACACCTTGAAACTAAGGTGTGCACATCCTGCCAGCTAACCGAAATTCCGAAAAACCGAAGTTCTGTGGCTGAAATAAGATTCGAACATAGGACCAAAAATTTCATTTTAGGATTGAAGAGCTTCAGGATGAGATAGAAAGTTGAAACTTACACAGTTTGCAGTTCTGCAGCATTCTACAAATATTTTGAATCGTGACGTCATTGGACGTCATAAGCATACCACTTAATTTTAATTTGGGGCAATGATTTCGACATGATGCTAGTTGTTCAGAATAATGAAAATTTCAGAGTTATTGCAGTAAAGTATGCGCTTTTGAGCAACAGCATTTTCAGCACCCTATGACGTCACCTGACGTCAGAGTTAAAATATTGAAAAATGGTATTCGCGCTCTACAGCCGCCATTTGTGATCAGATTTTCTTCAATTTTTTACAGATGGTACATCTTGAAACTAAGTTGTGAATATTTTGTCAGCTAACCTTAATTCCGAAAAACCGAAGTATTGTGGCTGAAGCAAGATTCGAACATAGGACCTTTAAACTAGAAATCAAGTTTGCAGTCATGTCCTGACGTCATATAACATCATGTTACGTCACAGACTAATACTAAGTTCTTATCATTTGCACTAATTTCGGAATATAATGTCAATTGTTTAGCATGAACATGAAATACTACCAGAGGTGAATCATTACATGAAACTTCTATTTCCTGCTTTTTGCATTAACACAGCTTGCAGAAAGTCCTATCATTCGTTTCCACGAATGACATCTAGTTATTATTCTTTTCTTCCTCACGGATTTTCATATGTTGCAATCGTCCTAGGAGAATGAAATTTTGATGGCATATTATTCATATGCGTAAATAAAAAATTCTATAATTTTCATATGCCTATGACGTCATATGACGTCACACTTGGCAATTTGCTACAAAAGTTTGTACGCGGTCCAGAGCGATAATTAATAAACCGATTTTTATCAATTTTCACAGAATGTGTATATTAAGTTCTAGTTGTGCATCTCGGTGTCCGTTTTTCAAAATTCGAAAAGCACAAGGTTCTATGGCGAATGCAAGATTCAAACCAAGGACGTCAAATTGATAAATGCTCATAAAATCGTCCCTAAATGAGACAGAAGGTTGATATTTTGTCAGTATATAGATCTCCGATAGATTTAAATATTTTGTGAAAATGGACGTCTTGTGACGTCATATGACGTCATCAAATTTCTAATTTTTTAAACACATAATTATATATGTTAATATGGTCCAAGGACAATGAAATTTTGATGTCATATTCTCGAAGAGATATTTTGATTTCTATGATTTTCATATCTCTATGACGTCATATGACGTCACACTTGAAATAAGCTGCAAAAGTTTGTACGCGGTCCAGAGCCATTATTAATGAACCGATTTTCATCAAATTTTCACAGAATGTGTATATTAAGTTCTAGTTGTGCATCCCGGTGTCCGTTTTTCAAAATTCGAAAAATCCAAGGTTCTATAGCGATTCCAAGATTCGAACCAAGGTCGTAAATTTTCAAATTCTTATAAAATCGGTCCTATTTGAGATAGAAAGTTGATATTGGGTCAGTATATAGGTCTCTGGGAGTCTTAAATATTTTGTGAAAATAAATGTCATATGACGTCACGTGACGTCATTATATGATAATGAATTTCTAATTCTAACAAGATTATTTCTATATATTGAAATTTTCGAAGGGCAATGAAAATTTAATGCCGCATGCTTCAGATGCTGAAATTTCGATTTCAATGATTTTCAGAAGTCTATGACGTCATATGACGTCACATTTGAAATTGACTAAGAAAGTTTGTACACGGTCCAGAGCCATTATTAATGGGCCGATTTTTATCAAATTTTCACAGAAAGTGTATATTAAGTTCTTATTGTGTATACCGATGTCCTTTTTCAAAATTCGAAAAGTCCATGGTTCTATAGCGAATTCAAGATTCGAACCAAGGTCGTAAAATTTTAAATGCTTATAAAATCGGTCCTATTTGAGATAGAAAAGTGATATTTGGTCAGAATATAGGTCTCTCGGAGTCTTATACATTTTGTAAAAATAAATGTCATATGACGTCACGTGACGTCTATAAATGAAAATGTATTTCAAATATTAACAAGAGTATTTCTATATGTTGAAATTATCGAAGGACAATGCAAATTTAATGACAAATGAATCAGACGCTGAAATTTTGATTTCAATGATTTTCAGAAGCCTATGACGTCATATGACGTCACATTTGAAATTGACTACAAAAGTTTGTACACGGTCCAGAGCCATTATTAATGGGCCGATTTTCATCAAATTTTCACAGAATGTGTATATTACGTTCTTATTGTGTATACCGTTGTCCGTTTTTCAAAATTCGAAAGCATATATGGCGGATCCAAGATTCGAACCAATGACGTCAATTTCTAAATGCTTATAAAAACTGTCCTATTTGAGATAGAAAGTTGAAATTTTGTCAGTTAGTAGGTCTCTGGGTGTCTTAACAATAATGTGAAAATAAACGTCATATGACGTCACGTGACGTCATTTGTTCATTATTATTATTCTTTTCTTCTTCCTAACTAAACGCTTATTTTAATATGTTGCAATAGTCCTAGGACGATGAAATTTTTATGGGTTATTAGGCACGTGAGGAAATTTTGATTTCACCCCTACTGCATATATGTAGCCATATCTCAATAAATATCGATTTTTGTAAATATATGTATGAATAAGAATTATAGCTGAATAATTGACGTTTCCAAAGATATTTAGTTTATTAAAATTGGTTTACGCAATACAAAGTTATAAGCAAAAAAACTAAATGAAATGAAGCTAATTTTGCTGATAATATGCTGTTTTCTTGAGGTTTAACAGTCAATATCTCAGAAACGACTGAAGATAAGTTTATACATTATGCGTATAAAATGTAGCATGTTTTAAGAGCTTTCTAACGGTACCAAGTTTATTGAAATTGGACTTCATATAAGAAAGTTACATGGAAAATAAGATATTTCATAATCATGCATCATAAAAATATGGAAAAGGTCACGCGCAGGGGTCACCAAGCTTAAATACTTGCGCAACGACTTAAAAAAAAAAAAAAAAAAAATCAAATTGCAATTGATGGGCTATATCTTGATTTTGTTGGTTTTTTTTGTTGTTGTTGTTTTTTGTCGAATGTTGACTGTTTCCAAAAAAAGCATTGAAGTTAATACATGTACAACGGCACAAGACAAAAATCCGTATTTGCAACACTATGTAGCTAGCGAGCAGTTTGCAAGCCTTGAAAAATTCACACGCAGCCCCACATTTTAGACCATCTAAAAACTGCATTGTTATGCTAACGATATTCATATTGCATCAGTTTGTAGGCTGGGATGTTACCTTTCAAAATATCACCATAGTTCGAAATTCCAGGAATTTATGGCAAAACCACGGAAGCCCAAACACGCCAAAATCGCTAAATACGATTAACTACGTTACAGGTGTCGAAAAGATATAGCACTATACAAATATTCAATACTTCTTCCTAATGAGGCTAAAATTAAACAAGGTTACAACTGAGCTGGAGTGATGAAATTCTATGTGTGATGAAAGTTAGAAACTTACATTTGAACACTGTTTCATTTTTCTTTCATGTCATATGCCATAGTATAAATGTTGTATGTAAACTACATGTGCAAGATATGGGCGGACTTTTATTAAAATTCACAGAATGTGTTCTATTTGTGCTATTTTATATAGAAATAGAGGAGATAGAAAGTTGCAATTTGGACAGATTATCTATTATGTCATCTTCTATATATACTATATAAAGCAGATGTTGCAGAAAGTCCTATCATTCGTTTAAACGAATGACATCTAGTTATTATTATTATTATTCCTTTTTTTCCAACCAAATCTAAGAGTTAATTTCGGTAAGTTGTCAGGTCTTAGCAACATGAAAATTAAATTGCCTCGACAAAAACGTATAAATTTTTTAATTCAATAATTTTTAATTTTCAATGACGTCAATTGACGTCAGATTTGACGTCAGCTTCAAAAGTTTGTTCGCGCTCTAGAGCCCTTATTTTTTGATATTTTATCTTGATATTTTCACAGAAGATGTAAGTTATGATGTAGATGTGCACCTTATCTTTCAAATTTTTAAATTCGAAAAA
>CM037794.1:41821144-41871144 GCA_021229015.1 Solen grandis
CAAGGGGTCCCAACCTTGCATTTCCTGAAGGTATTTCTCTGATATGAACAGTGTAAATAAAAATATCCCATCAAATTGAGACAACTAACAGAAGGCATCTGCATGAGAAGAAAAAATATATTTATTATATAAAAAATAAACCACAACAATGTATACGGAAGATGTTGTTAAGGGATAATCAACATCCACGGCAATAAAAATGTAAAAAAAAACAGTAATCTTTAATAAATCAGAAAATATGATTATGTCATTTAAATTAATGACATCATCTGTAAGCTAAAATACCATGCTAAAAATATATCTGTCTTTGGCTGCACATAGTAATACCATTAAATGACTGTAAAAAATACTCAACATTTCCCAATAGATTTATTTCATATCTTGATAATATGATGAGAGTGACAGTTCAAATTTGTTGATGATTCTGTGGACTATTTGCCAATCACATAACATGTAAGACATTTATTTTCCAATAGTTAAATCCCTATCTCAGTATGTTGAGTATGGGAGAAATCCCTATCCTACATGATTCTTATTATCCTGTAGCCTCACCCCTTCCTCCCTTTCTTAAGGTATTGTGAGACCCTGTGCACACTAGGGAGAACTGAAAATAAACATTATGTTTTTGTTTTATGCCTAAAAGGACACCTGTATGCAAAATTTAATCAAAGTTTACCATCTGGTTTTAGACATGAATCTTCTCCTTATCTAAAGCTTGGACATTAACAAGTACCTTTTTCGGAAATAAGGAAACTAATTATTATGTCATATCCTCTTTATGAAAACTGTTTTGCTTTTGATTAACATTAAAGAACAAATAAAAGGTTTCAGCCAACAAACCATGTATGTAAAATTATTTTTTTGCCTCAAGATATTTAAAATATGTACCTTAATAAAGTGTTACCTACCCAAAGCATTTTAAAGACTGGTTTCACCATTTTTCTACTTAGAGCGCTTACTTCAAAATACCACTAAAATCAAAATTTTCTTAAAAGATATTGGTTGATCGTGCAAAACAAAGAATTTCACAGAATGGTTTTGATTTTTTTGACTCAAAAATACCAAATTTTTTGTTATTAAACTTAATTATAAAATATTTATACAAATTATAAACTTAAAACACTTTTTCTGTCTATATCTGATATGAAACAGAAAAAAGTTGACCCTTCAAGAATTTGAACCCACAACACTTAGTTTGAAAGTCAAGCTTTTTCATGGATGCTCTTCAATTGCTTTAGGATAGCACTACCTTAAAAACTCTCAAGACGTTCAGCCTGGATTAGCTGTATTGTTCAGTGACCTTCACTGATTGTCTTACATCAGATCAGACAAACCTGACAAGTCCAGACTAAATGGCCAAAGAAATATCAACATACTTCACTGGTTGTCTCTCCTGCTTAGGACATCCATTTTTGTTTGGATGATAGACTCTTAAGTTTGGTGATCATGTAATCAATTTTCATTAGCCGTCTTAAGCAAAGATTCTCCTTGTGTCTTAAGTTCTCATCAACATGTTTTAAATAATAAAATAACCAATGTGGGGTATTTATAAGACTTCCATGATACATCCAAAAACAATATATGAAATTAGGGACAACATATACCAACCATATGTCTTCTACAATGCATATGCATTGACCTCCAAGATAGGAGATGAAAGGAGTGGGATGATTTTTCAGCTGTCTATTGCAAAACATACATCATCAGGTGTTAAAACTAAACAGTGTGGCATATAATAATCAAACACAAACAGTTTAAGTTGCAATGGAAACTTGTTTGCAAAATATGTTGTTGAAACACATACTCATGGGGAAATGTTTCATGAATTTTATTTCAGTTGCATGCTTCTATCACTCATAAATTCTATCATTGACCTAACAGGGTGATAAGCACCTGTAATTGTTTGTGAAATACAAACAATCTTGTTAACAAAATCTTAATATGCTTCATTGGTGGTTAAAAAAGGATTTAATGCAAAATGCTCACAAAACAGCAAGCTAGAAAAAACGAGGGTGCCAAGATGGCCCTGGTCTTGATTGCCTAAGAAAGTTATTATATTATAGCATAGTTGTTGTACTGAATACATAATCCATGAGATAATTTCAATTCCACAAAACCAAACAGTTCATATGGTCAAAATTTGAGAGATTATGGACATTAACATTGTCATGAAATTTAAAAGTGCTTGCTTATGAAATGAAGATTCTAGAGTATAAACAAAGTAAAATCTGGCATTCATAATAATCAAAGGGCATTAACTCTTGACCTAAGTAGCAAATTATCAGCCATAATCAAACTTGGCCGAGAGACATGGTCAAGAGATTATGGCTTTAAACATTGTCATTAAGTTTGAAGATGATTTCTAAGAAAAAAAACCTAATCACTGATATCAGCCATAATAAAAGCTTGACATAAAGCTTGAAGATGATTGCTTAAAAAAGATGTTAGAGTGTAAACAAAGTGAAATCTTGCTTTTTTTTATTAGAAAGGACATAACTCCTCACTAAATTAGCCGATATCAGCCATACAGCCATAATCAAACTTGACTGAGAGACTATGGCCATAAAACATTATCATAATGTTTGAAGAAGGAATATGCTAGAGTGTAAACAACTAATTGTGGACAGACGACAGATGGACAGACATGTGCTCAGGTAAACTAAACAAGAGTGTTCTTTGGAACATGTGTGTCACCTGCTGAAGTGTGAACAGAGAGATGGACAGACAGACAACGGAAAAATGATCCCTTTGTGTCACCTCTGTTTACAGCAGGTGACACAAAAAGTATAAACAAGAGGGCCATGATGGCCCTGAAACGCTCACCTGAGTACCATTGCTACAACTGATTACAAGGTTTTTAAACAGACAAGAATTCTATATAACTCAATCTTAAACATTTTAGCCCAATACTACACACCAAATATATAAGCACTGGGCCTTATGGTTTCAGAGGAGAAGACTTAGTGCGGGGTCATTTATCTCCAAAGGGCCACCATTTTGAAAATCTTGATAATGAACCATTAGATGATACTACATACCAAAAATCTAAGCTATAGGCCTTATGGATTCATAGATGAAGATTTTTTTAAAGATTTTCCTATATAACTCTATGTAAAACAAGTGACCCCTGGTGCGGGGCATTTATCAACGTTTGGCTATGATTTGAACAATCTTGGTAATGAACCATTAGATGATACTACATATAAAATATCTAAGCTCTAGGCCTTATGGATTCATAGAAGAAGATTTTTAAAGATTTTCCTATATAACTCTATGTAAAACAAGTGACCCATGGTGCAGGGGCATTTATCACCATAGGGTCATGATTTGTACAATCTTGGTAATGAACCATGAGATGATGCTACATACCAAATATCTAATCTCTAGGCCTTATGGATTCATAGAAGAAGATTTTTAAAGATTTTCCTATATAACTCTATGTTAAACAAGTGACCCCTGGTGCGGGGCATTTATCACCTAGGGTTTGTACAATCTTGGTAATGAACCATAAGATGATGCTACATACCAAATATCTAATCTCTGGGCCTTATGGATTCATAGAAGAAGATTTTTAAAGATTTCCTATATAACTCTATGTAAAACAAGTGACCCCTGGTGCGGGGCATTTATCACCATAGGGCTATGATTTGAACAATCTTGGTAATGAACCATTAGATGATGCTACATACCAAATATCTGAGCTTTAGGCCTAATGGATTCATAGAAGAAGATTTTTAAAGACTTTCCTATATAACTCTATGTAAAACAAGTGACCCCTGGTGCAGGGGCATTTATCACCGTAGGGCTATGATTTGTACAATCTTGGTAATGGCCCATAAGATGATGCTACATACCAAATATCTAAGCTCTAGGCCTTGCAGTTTTGCAGAAGAAGATTTTCAAAGTTTGCATTTTTAAAATCTATTTTTAGCTCCTGTGACCTACTTTTTAAACCAATCTGAATAATTTGTACAACTTTGATAGAGGGCATCATAAGGATGATTCCTGTGAAGTTTGGTCAAAATCCCTTCAGCGGTTCATGAGGAGATGTTGTTTAAAGCAAATTGTTGACGACGGACGGACACACGCACGGACGACGGACGTCGGACGACGGACAAAAGGCGATCACAAAAGCTCACCATGAGCACATTGTGCTCAGGTGAGCTAAAAAAGGCAAGGCTATCACTTTATCATGGCCTTTGTTTACTATGTTTCACAGGGCATTTGTCATATGGCACTTGTTGACTATGTTTCACATGGCCCTTGTTTACTGTGTTTTACACAGCAATTGTCACATGGCACTTTTCTTCTGTATTTCACAGCACTTTGTAGACACTATATCTGCCATAAAGTACTCACAATCTTCCATTAATTAACAAAACTGTTGATTAAAGGAAGCACAAAGCCATCAGGTTTCATTGGCCAACACTAGAATTTAAACAGAGATTGTTGGATGAACTCCCTTATCTTCCATAGCCTCTCTTCTTATCAGGCCATCATACTCTGCCTGTCAGTTCCATGAGAGATCTATATCAGCCCACTATCAATGGAGAAACTTAACTGGAAAAACTGGCTCGTCCATGTTAGATCTGGTTATTTTTAAAGGTAACTATAAGTTGTATAGCTGTACATTGTTTATCTACATCACAAAATAATTCTAGCCACTGGACAGGTGAGTGAGTGAATTAACATTTCTGCCACATTACTTAAAGCTGAACCAATATATATAATTCTATCAGGTTTATTTTTATATTTTGCTTTAATCCAGAACGCATATCTTTATGTCCAGTATGAACAAGAGGGCCAAGATGACCCTGAAGAAGTTCACATGATTAATATTGTCTTGATTGCCAGAGAAAGTTTGTTTGTTTGACATCCCACCAACAGTATTTCAGTCATTTGGAGACGATGTCTACTTGAGACTGCAGTATCATGCCGTAGACATGTAGGATGATACCACAGTCACATTATCCTGACAACGCGCCAACCAGTTCTGCAACTACCTTTCCATGATGAGCACCAAGCAAAGGAGCTAGAACAGTACAATTTTTTACAACTTTGGTATGTTGCAGCCAGGGATGGAACCACGACCTTCTGGCAGGCCTGAGAAAGTAACTATATTTTAGCATGATTGTACTGAATACATAAACCATGCAATTCCCTAAACCAAACAGGGAAAAAAAAAAAAAGAAAACAAAATGAAATCTGGCATTTAAGGGTCATAACTCCTGACCTTATTGGGTGATATCAGCTATAATATAACTTGGTTCAAGAGGTTATGGGTATATTTTGAAGATGATTGCTTAGAAATATAGATGCTAGAGTGCAAACAAAGTGAAAACTGACATCTTTTAATATTAAAAGGGCAAGACCTTATTGGTGAATATATCAGCTATAATCAAACTTGGCTGAAAGAATATGAGTATTAACATTGACATAAAGCTTAAGAAATAAAGTTGCTAGAGTGCAAATAAACTAAATGTTGACAACAGACGGACAACGGACATTCACCGATCCTAATAACTCAACCTGAGCACATATGCTAAGGTGAGCTAAAAAGTTACAACAACTCTTCTTTTTCATAGCAATGGTTCTTTTGCAGTACCAAAACTTTGCATCTGGTATCATCATGAAAGAATCAATTCAACAAACTTCATATCTTCATGACTTTGTGATTGAGCAGGAAACTTCTCTGCTATTTTAGATTTCATTGTCATTAAGAAATCAGACACCGGTGGTGGGGCTGATGCTCAAGTAGACCATTTGACCTGAGGGCTATGATTTGAACAAACTTGGTAGAGGTCTACTAGACAATGCCACATACAAAATATCTAGCTTCATGCAAGATACATTGTACAGGCAAGTTTCATCAAATTTGGCCCAGTGGTTTCAGAGGGTATGTCGTTTGAAACAATTGTGGATGACGGATAGCCATCAATCCAAAAATCTCACTTGAGCTCTATTTGCTCAGTTGAGCTAATAAAAAGCCCCCCACTTCATGCTTGTTCAATTTCAGTCTCAAGAGATGACAGTTCATGAGAGAATGTGACCATGATGACAGATTCAATAAATGCTGATTACTGAAAGTAGATTTTTTTTGTTAAAAGAAAAAAGTCTCAAAGATTATACTCTAATTCTCTTTATTTACTGCACTTAAGAAATTTGTTAAGAAAATTAATGTTTCTACAAATGTTGAGTTATCAATTACATTTTCAGCATTTTCAGTTATTTTCTGATTTGAATATTCTCCTTTTATCTCTAAACTCAGTAAATAAATGACTATTAAAGAGTTGAAACTGCATTAACCAATGTGATTAACTGCATCAACACATTTCTAAGCAACTGAAAATTTATGGACCATCAATTGTGAGCTAGATAATGTAATGCAAATTCCAGAGATGCACCCAAAAATATATCTATTTGAAAAAGAATGCTTTAACATGGTTAGGTTTCTGAACAAAAATGTCACATAATCTTGTTTCAATCTTAGTCTGATTGTGTGTCTGCTTCCCTTCAGATGGCAGACCTGTCATTTTTTTCTGACACAATGACTATGTTTCCTGAGCCAGTCAGTAATGGAGGGACAAGACTGGTGGAGAGCATGATTTTCACACTGAAATGTCAAACTAGTCTATTATCAGGCTGACTGGAGATGGACAGACAGAATTTATTTCTCGAGATGAAAGGTGATGTTACAACTTGGCTGATGTATTGCCTGGAAGATGTCTTAAGATATATATCTGAATAATATTGCTAGACCTATCAAGACCAAGAGTGTTGATCTGGCATGGAAAATTCCAACCACAGGAGACATAAGGGAACATGTACATGACTATTTCTCACATTCTGAGAATGAACATGCAGCACACCAATATAACATACAAGACCATTAAATTCTAGCTGGGAAGAATCCAATGTCATTTGAAAATAAACTAAAACTTTTATCAATGATTAATGACATTGTATTTTCCTTGTAAAATGTACGTACAACCAATGCGGACAACATGAATTAAATGCCAGGTAACTTTGAAATACTCCAGGGTATATTTTACCAATCTTTGTTTTAGAAAATGAAATACTGGTACCTAAATATTCAATTTCTTAACAGATTGTTTAGTAAGTATGTCAATCAGTCATTTATCTAAATAATAATTTTCTAGAACAAGAACTTCATTTAAGGTTTTTAAGATAGGATCGTGTTCAGGAACATGATGATATTGTGAAATCAGATTGGTCATAAAAATCTTCAATCATGACCAAAAGCATGCACACAATATCTTTGCCTTTTCATTATATAAAAGGGGATTTAAAACCTCCATCTATTGGAAGCACAGATTCTCAATAGCAATACTTATGTATGTTTTTCAAGTTATGGGCAAGGGTTAAGTTGTCTGTGACAGTCAGTCAGGACAACATGTCACTTGAAAACATCTTTGCTTTAAATCTCCCATTCATTTATTATCAAATAAAGGGACAGAAAAAATGAAATAAGACAAACTGCCACAAATGTAATGTGTTCATATCATTATAAGATAAAAAGGTTGTGACATTTAATGTAGGTGACAAAGTCAATTTATTACATGCCTTAATTTAGATGTTATAAATATCATTCCTTAAATAATTTTTACAAAAAAAAAAAAAAAAAATCAAACAGTGTAAATGAATATCTGACTAAAGATTTCAGTGACGGTAATTTGAATGCCTCTATCCTTGCTATTGTAACATGTCCGAGCATTCTGAATAACTATAGATTTGAAACTAAATTTTCCTTATGACCTTCCTAGTCGTATGATTAGAAAAATAATAGTTAAGTTATTTAATATATACAGAGCTTATTTAAGAATTATTATAACAATGATTGGCTATCTAAAATTATCAACGCTTAAAATAATTTGAGAATCAAAGAGAGAAAAACTGAATTTAACTCCCTGACTTAATACTGAACCAAAAATTATCCCAGGACCCTACATCAGTCCTTACTTACTACTATATTTCCGATTCTGAGCTTCAACTTTATACATGTAGTAAATAAATGGCCACCCCCGATGGCCAAGTGGTTAGAACATCCACCTCAGAAGTGGGAGGTTGTGGGTTTGATCCCTGGACGTGACATACCAAAGTTGTAAGAAATGATACTGGTATAGCTCCATTGCTTGGCGCTCATCATATAATGGTAGTTCCAGGACTGGTTGGCCCGGTGTCGGGATAATGTGACTGGGTGTGGTATCATGCCACATGTCTACAGCATGATACTGCAGTGCGGCAGCACTATATCTGTCTCAAATAGACATAGTCTCCAAATTACTGAAATACTGTCGGTGGAATGTTAAACCCAACAAACAAACAAACAAACAATCAAATGTAAATATCCTCTAAGTCTAAAATCCTGCAATGCTTTCTGCACGCCACTCAGCCCCTCATCGCGTTGGTTTAAATCCTGGCAGGGTCATTCGGATTTTCATGTGAGGAAGCCTTCCAGTCAGCTTGCGGTAGGTAGGTGGTTCTACCCAGATGCTCCGTGCAATCGGGGTCATCCTCCACCTGTAATTAACTGGACGTTGCTATATGACTGAAATACTGTCGAAGCTACGGTAAACTGAAATAGTCAAGTCTAGTCAAGTCTTTCTGCATGCAGTAGTAACTCCAATTAAAATACTAAACTTATTGTATTTCTCCAACTACTACCCAGTCAGCAGGTTTGCCCCTTCAAATCTTACATCTAACCAGATGAAGTCTGTAACAAGAGCTGTCAGAGGACAGCACGCTCGACTATTCAAAATGCTTGTTGGTAAATCAAATGAAATCTATTTAAATTCTTTCCCTTCACATTCCCTGTACATAATAATAGTCAAAAATGATATACCTTGATACCCCTTAATATATTTATGATGTCTAAAATCAATCCCATGCCTAGTTACTGAGACATAAGCACAATAACACTGTGCATGCAAAACTTAAACCAAAAATCCAAGTTAGAAAAGGGCCATTATGCATCAATCCAAAAGTTATCCTCCTGTTTTCTGATGCCCTTGAAGACACTCCTTAACTTTCTAGTCAATTCCACAAGCAATTTCTGAGATATAAGCTGGATAGTAGCTTGAATGCAAAAATTTAACCAAAATTCTAAGTTAAAAGGGGGTCATAATTTTTAATTTATTCCATCAAGTGTTATCTTCCTTTATAGTATGATACCCCTAAACATATTAAAGATGTTTCAAATCAATTCCATGCCTGGATACTGAGATATAAGCATGAAAGTAACTTGCATGCAAAACTTTAACCAAAATTTCTAAGTTAAAAAGGGCAATAATTTGTAACATATTCCATCAAGAGTTATCTACCATGAAAGTATGATACCCCTAAATGTATTAAAGATGTTTCAAATCAATCCCATGCCTGTACTGAGATATTAGCATGAAAGTACCTTCATGCAAAACTTAACCAAAATTTCTAAGTTAAAAAGGGGCATAATCTATGAAAGTACCTTAAATGCAAAACTTTAACCAAAATTTCTAAGTTAAAAAGGGGCCATAATTTGTATATATTCCATCAAGAGTTATCTACCTTTATTGTATGATGCCACTAAACATATTCATAAACTTTCAAGTCAATACCATGAATGGTTATTGAGATACAAACAAGATAGTAGCTTGCATGCAAAACTTTAACCAAATTTTCTATTGCATGCAAAACTTTAACCAAAATTTCTAAGTTAAAAAGGGGCCATAATTCATATTTAATTCAGTCAAGAGTTATCTACCTTGGTTGTGTGATGCCCCTGAACATATTTATAAACTTTCAAGTCAATACCATAAATGGTTATTGAGATATAAGGTTGATAGTAACTTGCACGCAAAACTTTAACCAAAAGCTGCAATGCCAACGCCGACGTCGATGCCAGGGTGACTACAATAGCTCTCATATTCTTCGAATAGTCAAGCTAAAAATGTAAGGAAGTGTTTTGAATATATTGACTTGTATTATATGTAGTCTGGCAATATTTACCTGAGACATCTAAATATTCAGTGACCTTTCTTCGGCAATTGTAAGTTTCCAAAGGTACAACACGTATATTTATTATGTAGAAGCATAAACGTATCATGCCCTTGCTAACATCAATGATAATGTGCTTGACTTCGAAGCTGAAGGTTGTGGGTTCGAATCTAGCTCAGACCATAAATATTTTTTCATATTTAATAAATTGACCACTATGTTAAAGATGTTTTAAATCGAAATCACACATATATAGCACGATTTAACCGAAATTGCTTTAGATGGTTTACTCAATACTCGACTGCATATCAAGTTAAAAGGAGACAATAAATGAAAAAGACACCAGCAATTCAACAAATTATTTGTTCATTTTCTCACACAGCAAATAATGAAAAGAAAAACTGATAAGTGAAGAAAAAATATGAATTTACAAAAACAAAATCTGTCTTTATTATGGATTTGAACCTGCCACTTTGTGATTACAAATCCACTGAATTTACCAGCATGAAGCACTATTGAAAACAATAGGTTGGATTGTTAAAGTTCACTGAAACTAATGAAGAACAATCAGTCTCAGGTCAATCTTGCCAAACAATATGAGTGGATCAATACCAATTTAATCATCTTTGGTCATGACCAGAATGAATGAGTTCATACAAACTGTTGTATCACCTGGCACATTTACACACAAAAAGATGACAGACCGACTTTCTGACAACCCTCCTCCTCCTCCTTCCAAGTTTCCTAAGAACAAACATATGTAAGTGGAAGATATATATTTCCACAGGGTAAAAAAAAAAAAAATGGAGGTAATTCAAGAAAATACATGTATAAATATTTAATAATTACCCCCATGTAGAAAAAACTAAAATCATATATCATATAAATTATATAAACAATTATTCCAGCATAATTAAGCCAAGAGATTATAATATAAAAGCCTAAAATCGTTTCACTATACTGTCTTGATACAACAACAGTAAAAGATACTGAACTTTCTGTAAATTATAGCATCCCTTTACTTTAAAATGTGACAGTAAATGGACTTTTATCTAATCATTTTTTTCTCAAGTAAAGGACTTTCTAAAATAAGTCATCATGTTGTTTTTTGTAAGATATCTTAAACACTCCTCTTTATACAACTGTGAACTCAAGCTTGTTAGAAGCTTACAGTTCTCATGAAATGAATGATAAAAAATCAGAATGGAGCCAACAAAAATAAAGAACACTACAAGCATGTGCATTATGTAGTATGTGAAAAGGAAAGAAAAACAAATTAACACTCAACAGCAGGGGTAGACACTTCCCTGAGGAAAATCTTCCATTTAATGACAAAAAAGGAGTTGACAAGAAATTAACTTGATACAATAAAGGCACTACAGGGATGCCATTGCTACTTCATGTAATCCTGTTTAACATTCCTGGCTCTGAATAGGGAATGGTATCTATTATTCATTTTGGGTGATTTATCATGTAATTCAAGAGCAAGCAATAAAACCACACAAAAATTCACTGCAGATTATGTATATAATTTCTGAAACCTTTTAAATGACATCATTTTGTGACATTACAATTCAAATAACGTTTTTGTTTGTAATAACACTTGATTCAATGATGTGTGTATGTGTGTGTTGGGGGTGGTGGAGGTGGGGGGGTCTTTGATTCTAACCAGGAATCCATACAGACACTAATGATAATATCAAGATTAGATAGCCTTCTCTATGGCTAAAAACATACCAATAAAGCAAAATTAAAAATCCCCTGGAGATTGAGATGAAATGTTAACAATGATTTTAAGTATATTCTGCAATTAAGAAGGGTATAATTGCATTAAAATTAAGTCCAATGTTGATGTTTACATGACAGTAATTTGCGTCTAGGCAGATATTATCTCAAATAGGAGTCAAGATGGGGTTGATTTCAATACTGGATGGAAGCGTTGAGAGCCAAATATTCTTTATAATGTTCATAAGCACTTCAAGACTTCTTTAAACATTGCTTCACACAGACTAAACAGAATGTAAATTTTTCAGGCCTCCATCAACAAACTACTGGATAAGAGATACTGGTTCTGAAAAAATTCCCCTTACTCATATGTAAAAGCCTATCCAAGTGTTTATGAAATTCAATATATCAAAGGAAAGTTGCCCGATAAAGTGGCCGTATGAGGCTGATTAAATGGGTAGATAACCCCCCAATAATCATCAGTTTTCACAAAATGGCCCATCTCTATGTAATATACAGTTTGGGTCATCAGCACCATAAACCCCAGTATCATGGTGGGAAGCAGGGTCCAAAGAGCAGGAATCAAATGAAAAACTTCACTGAAAAACTGGACAAAATACTGAAATCAAATAGGTCTTGGAGAAGCTATAAATGAATGTTTACTCTGATAAAGTGTTTTATATTACATGTAGTGAAGAAAGGAAGGAGTGTTACTGACCAGAGCTGATCCTGTTAGGTCTAAGTTTAAAGTAGCAGAAATCTACTATAAATACTGCAGTGTTTCACCTTTACTTGAAGGTGAAATGAATATCAAACCTCAGATAATATGTGCTGATTATATGTCCCAAGATTGGAAACTAACTGATATATAGTAATACCACCATGCAAACACAACCAGTCACATTGTGACACTAGGTAAACCAGTCATTAACCCTTTCCCTCATAGAGGATACCATGAAAAGACCTATGCGAACAGCATAAAACCAGATCAGCCTGCGAGTAACCCGCAGGCTGATCAGGTTTTATGCTGTTCGCTGCTCCTCAGTGGTCTGGAAGTGAGGATTTTACAATTAAATTTGGTAAGGTTTGAGTTTGGCTTTCTGCAGATCAGGCTTTGTGTGATACCTATTGAGGGCGTCAAAGTAAGTATTTATGAGGGAAAGGGTTAAACTACCCTTTCGCTCCAGATATGAATACTAGATAATTAAAATCCTTAATATTCTCTTCAGGTTATCCATTCATCATTAAATTATAATCATGGTCCTTTAAGTGCTTAAAAAGACTTCTGTGCAGATGCAAGCATCCATTTATTTGGAGTTGAAGGCTCTTTTGCTCAAAGTCTATAAAGGCTTGCATTTACTATAAAATTTCCACAACCACTTGATGGACCATGATCATAATTTAATGATGGATGGATACCCTTAATATTACACATTATTTAATATTATATACATTTGATATATATTGTATATACAAACTAGAGCTATCACTAAAGGTGATGAATACCCCCCACACAGCCTTTGTTTACAATGAAGTGCCCAGCTATAGGAGGTAAGTCACATTTACTGAATTGATGAATTCAAGTGACAAATATACATGACTAATAAAAAAAGAATATCTTTTTATGTTCAGTGGCTGTCTTTAACAAAAAATTCCAACATTCATCAATTCAGTAAGGGCACTGTAAACAAATTAGTCTGAACAGCATGCACATGCAAAAATAAAATAAAATAAAATAAAATAAAATAAATTAATAAAATAAATTAATTAATAAATAAATAATAATAATAAAAAATAGATTTAAATGACCAGCTAATTTAAAATTGTATATGTAAAAAAAATTAGTTATTGGGAAATAATGCAAAGAAAATCAGCAAAGGGCAATAACACAAAAGAAAATCAGTCAACTGTAACCATTTCGCAATATGCACATCTATGCTTGCTAGTGAAGCTTCCTATGAAATTTGATTGAAATCCATCCAGTAGTTATTGAAAAAGCGTGGACAAAGAAAACTCCAGAAATCAACAAAGGCATAACTCAAAAGAAAATATCAACCGTAACATTTCATAATTGCACATCTGTCTTGATATTGAAGCTTCCTATGACGTTTGTTTGAAATCTATCCAGTAGTTATTGAGAAATAGCGTGGACAAAGAAAACTCCAGAAAATCAGCAAAGGGCAATAACTCAAAAGAAAGTCAATCAACCGTAACAATTTCATAATTTGCACATCTATTCTCACCAGTGAAGCTTCCTATGAAGTTTGATTGAAATCCATCCAGTAGTTATTGAGAAATAGCATGGACAAAAAAACTACAGACGGACGGACGGACCGACATGGTGACTCCTATATACCCCCCCCCTCCCCCCCCACAAACTACGTTTGTGGGGGGTATAATTATATTGTTGCATAAATAAAACCTGAAAACTGCAAACAAAAAATCCACTGTATGGAATCCTTAACATGGAGTAGATAACAAAATACATTAAGAAAAGTGATCACATCGTTACTACTATTCAGCATCTTTTTATACCAGTACTTGAAAAAAACATGGCAATAAAACTCATAACATACACTTAAAGCAGCTTGTTCCATAGATAATTGGTAGAAATTAAAAACAAATAATTTTCAGCTAATAATTTTCAGCTCTTCCTCATTAATGTTAGTGAAGTCTGTTTCCTGAAAGTATAGGTCACATTGCACAGGAAAACACTGTTTTCGTAATCACAACTTTATAAGATGAAATCTATTAAATTTAGAATACGATATCCTTGAAGGACACGTTCCACAACATGGCATCTTCACCAGTTCAGGGTAGCAATTTCGTAAGTTTATCCTATGAAGTAAGCACATGCATGGTACTGTGATGGTATTGTCTGTAATGGGGAAACCACCCTATTTTTTTACAATCACAAATGTTTGCAATGCATGACATCGTGTCTGTAGATGGGTATTGATAGACATAATACACACATAGTTAACAAGAGTGTACTCTGGAACACGTGTGTCACCAGCTGAAGCATGACGGAAAAAGTGTGACGGACAGACAGACAGGTGACACAAAAATCAAATTCTTAATTAATGACCATCTGTGAACAGCTCTGCTATAAAATCTTGTGAAGTTTTTTTTAGTAGAATTGGGTTTAAACAAAAAAACATGTTATCAGCTCAACCCTACATCAAAGTGAAGTGACTGAGCCACTGGTGGCCAAGTGCTTAAAGTGTTCCCTTTGTGACTGGCAGGTCATGGGTTGGATCCCCAGTCTCAATATACCTAAGTTTTAAGAGATGATTCTGGTCTACTTCCCTGGCCTTTGCACTCAGCATGATTATAGGGGTAGTTCCAGGGTCGAATTCCACCAACAATTCTTAGCGCTAAGTTAAACTTAAATACTTAAGGGCGAATTTCATTAGTCTTGTTTCTCTAATGAAAATACCCAAATGTTTCATTTCTTATCAAGTATTGTTAGTTATTAAGGTAATAATTCATTCCAACTTAAGTCTTGTACTTGAATATTTAGTAAAATAGTAATGGTGGAATGTGTATCTACCTAGTTTAAGAATTTAAGTATAACTTAGTGCTAAGTATTGTTGGTGGAATTCGAGCCAGGACTGGTTGAGCCAGTGTCAGGATAATGAGACTGGTGTGGTATTAAGCCACATATCTCCAGTGTGGTGTCACAGTGAGACAACATGTATAGCAACATATATATTTGTCTCATGTAGACAAAGTCACTAAGTGATTAACATCCAGTTAGTGGAATGTCAATTCCAAGCAAAAATGACACCCAATGCATATAAATGCTGGTTTAAGTTAATTACTTCTGCTTTCTATTCACTCATAGAGCTGACAACATCACAGCCTGATTTACAGTTGTTTAATGGGGGTTACCTCCCTTTAATCATAACAAAACTACATCTACATAGCAATAATGAAGCAATTTGGAAAGTAGAGAATACAGTCTAAGTACAAAATACATTCTTGAGAAATAGAAGTGCACAATACAAACAATGTGTTTGGAAAAATAAATAAAAATTAGAGAAATATGTGAACACCTAACACCATCTTTAGAGGAACAGACAGGCTACATTTTTGCGTAATTACTTAAATATTGACATTTACTTGTTTATTTTTTCAAATTGATGCATAACAGAATTCAAATAAGATCAGGGAGACTCAATAAATTATATAAACTTTGTGAAAATTATCCTGACACTACTACTGTATAAATCTGTTATACACATATTTAAGATTTTTTTCTGTATTATCTAACCATCTCTGATTGCTGAAAACTAACAGATATAGCTGCTCACAGTGTCATAGTTGTTTTCAGTGCATTGTATTATATGTTTTGTATAATATTTATCAAAAGATAGGATAACTAGATTATTTCAATTATTATTGACAGTAAATTGGCCAGTTGTGTTTATCTTTTTCTCTGACCTTAACCTTGACACTAAAAAATAACCAGAGGAATCAATATATGTAACTTAACTTAGAATTACATCATGAATATTTATGTATGACTTGATGTCAATTAACTGAACTTTATGGATTTTTCTTTGCCATGCAGACTATTCGAGTCTGAGCTATAAACTGTATGAGTAAACAGGGGAGACCCTGATCAGACAACTCCTGTAGGGACTGACTGCTAATACGTCATTATGAAACAAAGAGTTAAGCACAGAAGCATGTTTTATATTCAGTGGGACAACTCTGAATGTTAATTATAAATGCACCAAAAAGTACCTGGTACCAGGAATCTGGTTTAATATCAACTGAAGTATTAAACACAGAACACCCATAATTATTATGAGCAAAAAAAACTTTTTGGAGAATATTTTATAGTCACATCATACCAACAAAATATAAAACACACACAGTTTTAGGATTATGTTTAATACAAAGCAAAACATCTCAAGTTTTGATGATGTATTTTAAGAAAAAGGATGTTTTTGTTTATTTCATTTTTCTTTTATAAATTTTAAAAGCTGCATTTTTTTTCTTCAATAAATTCTGTCTTAATTTCAGAATAACTGCACAAAATTAATTTGTAAAATAAGATTCAACAATAACAGTTATGAATACCCCTCATAAATTGTAAAGACGGAAAAGAGTGATTAAAAGCAATTAGATGAACAAGCTGATCACATATATTTTTTTACAAGTGAAACATAAAGTACATACAGAATATAAAGTATATATTTATCCAGACATGATCAATCCTTTTAATAATATTAGACAATTTTCTTTGTATAAGTCTTAATAAAATGTCTGTTCTGTTCCTTTTACAGTTCCAGGTATTATAAGTATGACATTGATTGTTAAGAAACAATTCAAGTTTTGTACCATTTTGTTCAGCATTGACTTTCTCCAAATACTTGTCTTAACATCATTTATTTTTATACATATTAAATAATTAATTATATTAATACCATTGATAAAAGAATGAATAAATAAATAAAAAAAAATAATAAGAAAATAAATAAATAAATAAAGGCAGTTTTAATGATGAATCATGCATACTTTAGTGCACATTAAGGGTTTAGAATTAATCTGCACTGAATAATAGAAAATAAGAATCTTTCACCATCCCTAGTTTGAGTGATAGATCATTGGGCATGGTCACCCTTAACATGCTGTAACATGTTCAAACATTTATTAAGATAACAGTATATGCAACTTATACTTTCTAAATGTTTTACATACATATATTTATTTTTAATTGTTGCATAGTGTAAATAAAGGAGATAAAGTGAGAACAAAAAAGAGTTACAATGATTTCCCATAATTAATCATATTAAAATTTCCCAACTTATAAAGGCATCAAACAAAAATACCACCAATATCTTGCAATGCACAAATGTTTCAGGAGCATGAATCCACCTGTACAATGTATAGCAAACCTGCTTGGTCTTAAGACTAAGCTTGAACAATTAAAAATTGCTCTTGTAACAGGAGGCACTTTTCATCATATCAGTTTTAGATATTCTGAGCTTGCATTGTCCTCAGGTATTTTTTATTATCCATTTTGGAATTAGTGATTTTATTGACTACAGTGTGGCAATGGTTAGGATACTCAACTTAAACCAACAATGATTCCCTTATTTTTAATTCTGAAAGTAAATATAGGTTTGGGACAATGAAACAAAGGTACATGAGTCTAGTGTCGATTTTAAATATAAATGAACAATGCCATAAGCTTCATCAAATACTGAACATTAATGAAACTTGTTTTAAGTAATGCCTTGCACTGATTCACTGTCCAATGTTTTGATTTTATCAAGGTAGCCAGTGAGACTGATCCATTTAGTGTTTTCCATTTTATTAAGGTAGCCAGTGAGAC
Organism: Solen grandis; assembly: GCA_021229015.1. Classification (NCBI taxonomy): domain Eukaryota; kingdom Metazoa; phylum Mollusca; class Bivalvia; order Adapedonta; family Solenidae; genus Solen; species Solen grandis. Next base: position 41,839,212 of record CM037794.1, read on the forward strand.
TGATCCATTTAGTGTTTTCCATTTTATCAAGGTAGCCAGTGAGACTGATCCATTTAGTGTGTTCCATTTTATTAAGGTAGCCAGTGAGACTGATCCATTTAGTGTGTTCCATTTTATTAAGGTAGCCAGTGAGACTGATCCATTTAGTGTGTTCCATTAAGGTAGCCAGTGAGACTGATTCATGTAGTGTTTTGATTTTATCAAGGTAGCCAGTGAGACTGATCCATTTAGTGTTTTCCATTTTAAGGTCGCCAGTAAGACTGATCTATTTAGTGTGTTCCATTTTATTAAGATACCCAGTGAAAAAAATGAAGATTTTACGAGTACACATTTGAAAATGATTGTATTCCCTTGATTATCAATACACTATATGAAACTCTGTTCGCTGATAACTCCTGCTGAGATGCATTTGAACAGGTTTTACATTTATACAGTGTTTCTATGAGGTTGGTGTTATAGCACATGTAAAATTTATGAACAATACATCCAGATGTATCCTGAATAATGAATTATTGTAAACCTGTAGAGAAGGACAATGAAAGAATGCATAGAAAATTTAAAGTTACTTCATTGAAATACACTTAAAACATGATTGTAGATTTTGCTTAAATGTTTTCAATTACCTTGGTTACTCAAAAAATATAAAGTGTTGCAACCTTGTAAATTTCATGCCATTACTAAGTATAGTATAATACAATATCAAGTCACATTATCCTGGCATCCTAAGAACATATCACTGAAAAAGCTCCATATAGGGAGCAATGTCAAACACATTATTTATGAATTTACATTACGCCATATTGGTTTTGGTCAAAATACAATAATGAAGTGTTGTAGTTTTGATAAAGCCCTGTGGGCAAAAAATTCATAAAAGAGTTTATCTTTGTTGTAAGAATTAGTTTTGGTCCAGTGGTAACATACATGACTGTGCACTCAGTGGATGTGGGTTCAAAGCCCTTGGGGGAATAAATCTTTCATGACTTTCCCAGGTACACCAGGAACCATCAAGAGGGATTAATATAAGATGTAAGAATTTGTTTACAAAATGACATGAAATGTGTTTGGATAGTTTGAAGTAGTTTGAAATGAAAATTGAAAATGCATAAACTTCTTATAGGTAGCACACATAAGGGACTATGTAAGCAATGAACTGTTACTTTCTTGCAAGATGGATAATTTACAACATTCTGTCAAGAAATGTTCTAAATTTTCCAGAAAATGTGCAAAAATTTCATTTGTCATTTAATCCTTACAGTATTTCCTATAACAACACAATCAAGTTATATTATCAAAGAACTTTAAATCAGACATATGAACCTTATTTTACAGTATCAATGATAGCCATTAACAAATCAAAAACCTAAGTGGAAATAAATACAAGGGTCAAATTCCACAGATCAAACTGAAAGTTTTTTCATTTATCAAGACCCTTTATCAATACATGTAGTTCATCATCATCTTTGGCATCATCATTGATGTTACTGTTATCACCACCAGTCTCATTACTGGCATCATCATCATCATTGTTAATGAACACTTCACTTTTCCACAGCGGGCATTTATCTTGTCAATTTTACATTAATATAGTGTAAGAATCACTCTGCTTTCACAATGTTACAATTGCAAACAATGAATAAATAGGTTTCAAATCTTTTTTCCAATAACAAATTGAATGTGTCAGTAAATTACAATTACAAATTAAATGGTCATCCTTTGTTAATCAATATCGCCACATCCTAGCATTGTAAACCACCTGAACTCCTGACATTCTGTCTTCATCGGGGAAACATATACAAACAGATGGGCCCAAATATAACATTAACCTTATCTCTAGAAATAACAGAGAAGTGAGACTTAAATATTCTTTGTGTATGACAAAATGGTTGAAATAAAGCAAAATGAGGCAAACTCTGTTTTTATAACCTCTGAATTCTATTACAAATTGCCATGGAAACATTTTGCCAACCTTCTTTACTGAAGCATGACATAAAAATTAAACAGAAAGTCGGTTTCTGACAGAAGTTATGGAGGCAGGCATATCAGTGTTAATTTTTCATCGCTATCATCATTAAAGCTATCTTTACAGTTCATTCTAATTTCATCATCCCAACCCTCAATCATAACAATATTTAATTGCTTTTCCTAGTCAGAGATGACTTTTGAAAGAACTTTGGTCAAATTCATAAGTTACATGATATCATAATGCCTGTTCTGTTAAAATATTTGGAAACTTCTATGTACTGGAATTCAGGGGGAAAATTGACATGAATGAAAGTCTTGGAAAAACATGTAATTAAAGAAAAACTTTTTTTTTCTTTTCAAAAACAATTTCATTAACATTTCTATCTGAATAATTTATATATAAAATTTCAAACAAAATAAATAATATAAAATAAACTAAATTTCAACTATCTTTGAATGTTTTCTAAATTCCATTTCTAGATCTTTTTTAATGGAAATTTAGTGAAGGTTTTAGCCCCAAACCTTGTAAATGTTTTCCTCCCACAGCATAAACAGTCTCAGCATCACTAGCAACACAGACACCAGTTTCAAAAACAAAAAAGAAACACTTTTGTGAAACAAAATGAAACTAATTACTTTTAATCAATTAAAAGAATAAGACAAGTACACTTACCTTTAATTACAAATCCATTCCTTAAGTTTATTTTCCAAAACAATCAATATGTCTTAGTCTACTTAACACTTTGAAACTTTTCTGTCATAAAAAAAAACTCTCTCAGTGATAAACTATTTACCAGGTGGAAAATTTTTAACAAGAAATTATCCGTGTTTCAGCATCAGCACACTATCACAAACAACCTAATAACTAAACAGCAAGGAGCCGTCAGTCACAAATGTCCCAGAATGCACCGGCCACTTCACCTGAATGGTACAGTACAGCATTGGCCAAGCCAGGAGGCAGCAGTAATATGGAGGAGAGTGGTGCTGATTTCTCCTTATCTGTAGGATTGAGTGTTCTTTGATAGCAGAATCACTGGTAGATGGGTAATTTTGCATGTAATTATCCTAGCAGGGTTCTCTCTCTCCTCCCTTGTCTAGCTGAGGCCCATCTAGCTGTGGGCCTCTCTACTCTTGTCAGTTGTTCAAGAGAATATCAGACAATGAAGATACTGCTTCTGTAATTCCACTACCCAACAGCATCAGCAGTAGTGGCATTTTACCAATACCAGAAGAATCAGCACAGACCAGTGATAATGACCAAGATGCTGCTGCTACTACTACTGTTACCACCCATGGCACAATAGATACTATCACCCGTCATTAATCTCCAATAGACAGATTGTGTGGTAGGTTACAACAGATCTGACTTTGATCTGGTTCCTCATTAATTGCATGTAATGTGTGGATGAACTGTGTGGCATAACTCAGTCCTTATGGTAAACAGTTGGAAGACCAGTAAAATGTAGTATTGTAAGTAAAAATATGTTTTTAGAAAATCAAAGAGAGAAAATTTCAATCTCATAAAAGAACAAGTTTATGTCGGGGTCACTGGTTGATCTGACTTCTCAGTGCCTGAGGAGGGGACAAGGGGCATCTGTTTAGAATGAACTGTATATATGAAAATAATGATCAAATATAACTCTATATTTTAATGGATTTTAGTAGCTATTCAAAACGGGGTATGTCTGCCATGCATCAGTTGTCAATCCACATATCTGCAGTATCCCTGTAATAATATATTGCTAATGGCAACATTTTTGACTATATGCTTATCAAATATGTTCATCAATGTTATTCACAAGGCCAAAACTTTAATTTCTCTGAGCCAGAATATAACGGCTGCCAGGCCATGATACATCTTTCAATTAATTGCTGACATGCCAAAATGAGACAAAAAATCAATTAAACTGTTCGTTGTTTTACCAATCAATCAATCACTAGAGGAAGTAAACGCAACAGTTTTCCTTATACAGAATTCTGTACTGAAGAAATGCTTCACATTTCCCCGACTTTTTTTGTTCACTTCTAACGAACAAAAACCAGAGTAACATTCAATCTCAAAATAGTTCCAGACTTGTGCACACATCTGCAATCAATATAGAAATCAAACAACTTAAACATACTACAAAATTCTTAAAATCAAGACAGACATGACTGTGTAGATCTACAAAGCGATCACAAGTAACTATATGTAGATATTACACATAGTGTACTGATTATACATGTCAAAGACTTGCAGGCTAATTAGGTTTTAAAATGCTTTCAATAATCACAATAAGAGTTTAAAGCCAAATCAGACTGAATCAATGCTCTACAAAATACACATTCCGGTTGCTTTTGATTTGACCGCTGCTGCAGCAGGGTTTTGGTCCTATAAAGACAACCAGATAATTACAGGAGGATAAGTCTGCAAGACAACCAGATATTACAGGAGGATAAGTCCACAAGACAACCAGATAATTACAGGAAGATAAGTCCGCAAGACACAACCAGATAATTACAGGAGGATAAGTCCGCAAGACAACCAGATAATTACAGGAGGATAAGTCCGCAAGACAACCAGATAATTACAGGAGGATAAGTCCGCAAGACAACAGATAATTACAGGAGATAAGTCTCAAGACAACAGATAATTACGGAAAAAACAGATAATTACAGAGTAAGTCCGCAAGTACACAGAGGCACCCAGTAAGGTCATTGACCTACTGCAAGGCTGTGACAAAATGAACACTTGATACGAAAAGGATTTAAAACATTTTCATTGTCTTGCAGTTCTGAACTTGACCCTTTATCAGTCAATGATTACTTCAACATGGTCGGATGTAGACCAACATGCATGGTAACTTTCAGTCTGATCTGGTGTTACACTACTCTTCAGTACCTTCTTGATTTTATATTAACATCTAGATGACTGCAGCTTCAAGTCTGATCTGGTTCTACAATTGTGTGACCTACAGTGTAAAACAAGAAGAACTATCATTGATGATGATGAATACCCCAGGATACTGCTTTGTCACAGTTACTGTTACCATGTCAGACAGTCTTGATAAAGTTGAAGGGTAAACACACAAAAACAGTTCTGATACACTCATACATTTATCGCAGACAATAAATACTTAATATACCATAAAAGGCCATAATTTTATGTAGTGCTCATTTTTTCACCTTATATTTCGTTTCTGAAGGAGGGGTGTGCACAATACATGAGAAATCATTTTTTTTTTTTTTCAAAACTTTACCCCACCCACTAGAGAAGCCATATCATTAAAGTCTAAGGGAATATTTCATATGTAAAATTGATATTCAACTGTTGTGCAATCGAACATCAACAAAACAACAGCGGGTAAACAAGATGGGTGTCTCCTCATCGTACGAAAAAGAGATGTGCATTATAGATGGGAAATTTTTTTTTAGGTTATAAGCCTCAAAGTTGAGGTGTGTACCATACATGGATGTGCACAATATATGGCACTTAACGGTATATAAAAAAGGGCAATAACTAAATTAAAATTAATCCAATCATAACATGCCAAAGTTGTGGGTTTTGATCCCTGGCTGCGACATACCAAAGCTGTAAAAAATGGTACTATATACATGATATAGCTCTCTTCCTTGGTGCTCAGCATACAAGGGTAGTTCCAGGACTCAGTGTTTTGCCCAGACTTTGAAAACCTCAGAATAGGTGGGCCATTTTCAAATTTGATGGGCCATACTAGATACTTTGTTGGTACAAAAAGGTTGAAGCGAAAACAAGTCATGATACACAGTATCATTAACATTATATTTATTCATGAATACAACATATATCCTAAACAGTCTTAGAACTACATGTACATGTACTCACATTATTATCATTATTTAGTAGTGAGGGAACCTTATGTTTTCATGCATAATTTTTTGTATATAATTTAAAATCAAAATGGAAAAGATGTGCAGTGTGTGCTGATAATTCAATTAAATGGACTTCATGCGAATAAACAGAATATAATTGTTTACACCTCACTCTTGTTATCGCTGGATTACTATTAAGACATTGTCTTGAAAATAAGTGGGGTGATCTACTTGTGATTTATCCACTTATCAATCAAATAAAGAAATCCTCTGATTATATTTCTTTTCAAAGAATTTATATGCTAATTTGATATTTTTCTACTTAGAAAGTCATCTTGATGCTGTTAACTGCTGTAAAATGTGTGGCAAGCAGCGAACTGTCAACACGACTCAGGGAATGTCGGTCTTTTTGTGACTATTTTTACTAATGTTTTCCTAACAATAGTTGCATGCTTCAGGGTATAATTATTATATCATTCATAGTCAATATGAACCTGAATCGCTAAATGTGAAAAAATAAAAAATAAAAATACACACATGTGAAATCAGATTAACATTTAATGACTCTCATATGCCAATCAATGCCATTTTGAGAAAGGGGAATTTCCTAAACAAGACTCTGCATCATGACGCATCATTTTCATTCTCGTCATTTATTTATAGTTACAATATAGGATTTTATGCTGTGAAAAGCTAAGGTTAAACCCACAAAAAGGTTTGTTGTCAAAAATGAAAATTACTCAATGAAAGTATTGTTTATTCACAAATACCAATAATTGGAACTGCTTGAATTTTCGGCACGCTCTATGGCCCATCTCTGGGAATTTTTATGCATCATTTTGATTTAATTATTTATCACCATATCACATGGCCTGGACAGAACACTGAGAACTGGTTGGCCAGGTGTCAGGGTTGTGTAACTCTGTGTGGTATCATGCCACATGTCTACAGCATCATACTGTAGTGTGGCAGCACTATAACTGTCTCAAGTAGATAAAGTCTCCAAATGACTGAAATACTGTCAATGGGATGTTGAACTCAATAAACAAACAAACATGCCAAAGTTAGGTGCAAATAGTATTGGTACATATAATTGCTGTGAAGTTAAATCAAAATCTGAACAACAGTAGCTGAGGGATGGAGAAGATAAAATATATTCAAGAAATATGACAAGAGGGGTATAACTCAATGAAAAGAAAGCAAGCATGACATATGAGAAAGAAGATTTGGTACTTAAAATTATAGTGAAGGTTAATGAAAATCTGATCAATGGCAGCTGAGAAATAGTATGGACAAAATATATTTCATTTATATAACAAAGGGCCATTACTCATTTAAAATCAATGGTGTGTAGTTTTATCAAAATCAGACATTGGTAGCCGAGAAATAGTGTCGACAAACATATTCAATAAATTCAACAAAGGGCCATAACTCATTTAAAATCAATGCTGTGAAATCAAAATCAGATATTGGTAGCTGAGAAATAGTGTGGACAAAATTTAATATATTCAATAAATTAAACAAAGGGCCATAACTCATTTAAAATCCAGCTGATAAAAACGTGCCAGCGATATGCGCAACTAGGCTTGATACTTATAAATGCTGTGAAGTTAAATAAAAATCCAACTATAGATAGCAGAGAAATAGTGCAGTTAAAATATATTCAAGCTATATAACAAAGGGCCATTAATTACTCATTTATAATCAAGCCAATCATGACGTGCAAAGGTTATGCACAACTAGCCTTGGTACTTATTAATGCTTTGAAGTTAATTCAGAATCCAACCACAGGTAGCTGAGAAATAGTGCGGACAAAATATATTCAAGAAAAATTACAAAGGGTGATACTTATTTAAAATCAAGCTGATCATGATGAGCCAACAACATCCACAACTAGGCTTTGTACTTACCAGTCTTGTAAAGTTTCACCAAAATCCAACCAAATGTAACCAAGAATCTCATCTGCAGACCAACTGGTATCTGGGGGTATAATGATGTACAGTTTTGTACCTGCAAGGTTCAGGGCTCATTGACCAAAGGATGAAGGCAGGAGTCTCCTGTGATCACAAAGCCCTTCTCATCCACATTTAGAAACCTAAAACTGATTTAAAGTGCTGAGAATTCAACATTAAAACAAATATTTTCCAAATTAATTTCTACAGATATACTTCAAAGCTCTGGAAAAGAGAGAGTGACATGATTCAATCTTGTAATCACAAACAATATTTTGGACCCTGCTGGTATGTAACACAGTGAGGGCAGCAGGATTCTGTGTTTAATGAAGACCAGCCTGGAATGAAAACATCAGCAGCCAACACTGATGGCTGGTTGTAGGCTTGTATCTGGGGGAGTCAAATAAACAGAAATCAGCAGTAATGAGCCACACAATACAGGAAACATGGCCTCCAAATGAAGTAATTACCACAGAGTGCAGCAGACGGAAATATTTACCAGACCTCCCCAAAATCTCACTACCATATAGATCCTGCATGAGTCAAGCAATTTTCTATGCACTGATATAAACTTATACTCTCTCTGCTTGGCATTTTATTTCAAATCATGCTAAAAGCAGAAATTTTCTAGTGTTAGTACACAAAAGATACATAAATAAAGAACCTAACAAACAATGTTCTTTTATCTTTATGATTTGTAAAGAATCATGCTATGTTTGATAAAAAAATGGTACCTTATATATTTGAAGTCTAAACTAAAATTCAAAAGCACTGGATAATTGGTTTTCAAATCAACCCAAGATGCACTAGAATACTTCCTAGAAACTTTTGGTCAACTTTAAAAGATGTATCTCAATTATGTAGATTTTAGCAATATTTTGAATTAGTTTAAGAAAATGGGTTGCGTATAGAAACAATCAAAATATTTTGAGTATAAACGTTTGTTTGCCTAATACTATTAATTTGAGGTGCTGGTTTAAGTACTTTAACTCCATACTGAACATTCAATACTTCATGAGGATTGGTGTTTAACAGAGTATGTACGGTATGTACGGTGGGAGATGTCATAGTACAGTGAGCATGAAAATGAAGGGGAATAGAAACATAAATATTGACATGAACATGTCAGTGGCTTGACCAGTTGTTTATTATTTTCTATCAAAAAACATATTGAATACATATTTGTGGGAGTCAGAAAAAATGCATTTGTGAGAAATCTGACTACTCCTTGATAAGGCACAGGTCACAGCCTGACTGAGACAATAAACAAATTCAGCTCCACCCAGCAAGAATCAAAGGGTTTGACTCATTGCCCTATAACCTAGACTCCATACATACCAGAAGACTGTATCATACATTATCATTCAAAACTAATGTGTCTATGTTTTTTTTATTTCCAGTTTGATAAAAAAAATCCTCCATTACACTTTACTTTTTTCCATACAATATAATGATCCAAGTAAACCCTGATCAGATGGCCTGGTACTCTCTGGCTTGTTTGATCAAATAAATCCTGATCAGATGGCTAGGTACTCTCAGGCTTGTTTGATCTGAGTATACCCTGATCTCTCAGGAGTGATTGATCTAATAGGTACTCTCAGGCTTGTTTGATCTGAATTAACCCTGATCAGATCACCGTTCAGGTACACTCAGGCTTGTTTGATCCAAATAAACCCTGATCAGATGGCTAGGTACTCTCAGGCTTGTTTGATCTGAGTAAACCCTGATCAGATGGTTAGATACTGTCAGGCTTGTTTGATCTGAGTAAACCGGTTTTTGAACCCTAATTAGATGGCCAGGTACTCTCAAGCTGGTTGGATCTGAGTAAACTCTGATCAGATAGATGGCCAGGTACTCTCAGGCTTATTTGATCTAAGTATACCCTGATCTCTCAGGCTTGTTTGATCTTAGTTAAGCCAATTTGATGGCCAAGTACTCTCAGGCTTGTTTGATCTCAGTATACCCTGATGAGATGGCCAGGTACTCTCAGGTTTGTTTGATCTGAGTAAACCCTGATTAGCTAGTCAGATACCTCCGTCATGTTTGATCTGGGTAAACCCTGATCAGCTGGCCAGGTACTCTCAGGCTTGTTTGATCTTAGTTAACCCTGATAGCTAACCAGATACTCTTAGTCATGTTTGATCTGGGTAGACCCTGATCAGCTTGCCAGGTACTCTCAGGCTTGTATACCCTGAATATACCCTGATCTCTCAGAAATGATTGTTCTGAGTAAACCCTGATTTCTCTAGCTTGTTTGATCTGAGTAAACCGTGTTCAGATAGCCTGGTACTCTCAAGCTTGTTTTTGCTTCTTGTCATATGCATGTATAATCATTCTATCTATCTCTTGATACTGCCGACTCCTCTGTCAAGTGTTATATGCAGGTGTTTAACATCAGACAAAGACTTTTATTTCTACACTTCACTGATTCCAAATGGCCTCAAGTAATCAAGTTAACAGAAAGAAATCACTCAGGTCTATGTGACTGAATAACCTGGTTCTTGTCCATGGTATGGTCATCTTAGTCAGAGGAAAATCTACATCTCATGTGAAGCAAGTCTCCATGGTGTGGTCATCATAGTCAGAGGCACATCTACATCTCATGTGAAGCAAGTCTCCATGGTGTGGTCATCATAGTCAGAGGCACATCTACATCTCATGTGAAGCAAGTCTCCATGGTGTGGTCATCTTAGTCAGAGGCACATCTACATCTCATGTGAAGCAAGTCTCCATGGTGTGATCATCATAGTCAGAGGCACATCTACATCTCATGTGAAGCAAGTCTCCATTATGATCATCATAGTCAGAGGCACATCTACATCTCATGTGAAGCAAGTCTCCATGTTGTGGTCATCATAGTCAGAGGCACATCTACATCTCATGTGAAGCAAGTCTCCATTATGATCATCATAGTCAGAGGCACATCTACATCTCATGTGAAGCAAGTCTCCATTATGATCATCATAGTCAGAGGCACATCTACATCTCATGTGAAGCAAGTCTCCATTATGATCATCATAGTAAGAGGAAAATTTACATCTCAAGTGAAGCAAGTCTCCATTAAGATACTGCTGCTGGGATCTTAGACTACAAAGTATCATTCTGTCAACAGAATGCAAATACTGAAGCTGTGAACTGCTTCCTTACATGTAAGTTTTAACCACTGCTTTAAGAACAGAAAAATATTAAGAAAATGACATGTAGAAAATAGTTTTTTAACATCTCAGTTACTAAAGAAGCAATCATCTGAAAAGGTAACCCTTCATTTACTTATAATAATTGGTACATATAAAAATATCCGAGGACAGAAACTAGTAAATGAAAATACCTGCAACAATGCTGTGAGGTATAAATGTCTAGATTGATATCAGTGGGAAAAAAGGAAACAAATAAAGTAATGGTGTTTTGCGATTAAAAATAAATTGAACAGCAGCATTTTTTGCAAATTTAATATGTATTCATTTTCATGAAACTTTCTTATTAATAACCCTCTTTACTGATTGCAACTTTTTGACTATTGGTTATACAAAAAAGCCATCTTATACATGCATATTGAAATGACCCCACAGGGACTCTTAATTTTCAGAAGGGACTTGTAAATTTCAAAGCAGGTGTCCTGTTCGGATACCTTGCTAAAAGGTTAGTGTCAAATGCTGAAGAGTATTTCAGTCATTTGGAGACTATGTCTACTAATTGACAAAAATAAACTAATACCACACCCAGTCACATTTGCTGACAAGTTATTTTGAAAATGATTAAGGGAATTACTATTATCATAAGTATTTAGAAAATGCATAATATCCTTGTCTAGTTTCAAAAAGCTGCTCAGTTTAAATAATTATAAAATCATTATAACCAATGATGACATTAATTAGTGGGGGTTTTATTTTACATAAATGAAAATAAAATATAATTGCTAAGTTTCTGTGATAATATGTTGATAAAAACTAAATTTGTTTATTCAGGCCCCTAAAAAAAGATAAGGCTTTCTGTATAATTATGGGCACAAGTTCAAATTAACAGCTATCAATAATTCTTTATCATCATACGTTTGCAACAATATATGGGAACATAAACTAAAACTGAGGAAACATAAATTCTGAATTTTATACTTAGTCTTATTTTGAAAAGCTTGGTACAATTTGAAACACTTTGTAATTCCCAACAATTCAATTTTAATATAGACCAATTTTTAAGTGAATCTGAGACAGATGGTGAAACCTCCACAAAATGAAACAAGAGGGCCATGATGGCCCTAGATCGCTCACCTGATATCATTAGGCTATGTAAAATCAAGTGACCCCTGGGGCAGAGCCAATTTTGACCCCAGGGTCATGATTTGAACAAACTGGGTAGAGGTCTATTAGCCCATGTTACATACCAAATATCTAAACTCCAGACCTTGTGGTTTTTGAGAAGAAATTTTTCTAGATTTTTTTCCAAAATAAGTCTATGTAAAATCAAGTGATCCCTGGGGAGGGGCCAATATTTTCACCAAATATCTAAATGCCAGGCCATGTGTTTTCTAGTTTCCTAAAAAGAAGAATTTTCAAGTTATTTCTATATTAGCCTATGTAAAATCAGGTGACCCCTGGGGCGGGGCCAAATTTGACCCCAGGGTCATAATTTGAACAATTTTGGTAGAGAGTCATAAGATCATGCTACATACCAAATATCTAAACTCCAGGCCTTGTGGTTTCTGAGAAGAAGATTTTTTCAAGTTTTTCCTATATTAGCATATGTTAAATCAAGTGACCCCTGGGGCAGGGCCAAATTTGACCCCAGGGCCATGATTTGAACAAATTTGGTTGTGATCTACTAGACAGTGCTGCACACCAAATATCTAAACCCCGGGCCTTGTGGTTTCTGAGAAGAAGATTTTTCAAGTTTTTCCTATATTAGCATATGTTAAATCAAGTGACCCCTGGGGCGGGGCCAATTTTGACCCCAGGGTCATGATTTGAACAAACTTGGTAGAGATCCACAAGACAATGCTACACACCAAATATCTTAACTCTATGCCTTGTGGTTTCTGAGAAGAAGATTTTTCAAGGTTTTTTCCTATAGTAGCCTATGTTAAATCAAGTGACACCTGGGGCGGGGACCAATTTTGACCCTAGGGCCATGATTTGAACAAACTTCGTAGTGATCTACTAGATAATGCTGCACACCAAATATCTAAGCTCGAGGTCTTGTGGTTTCTGAGAAAAAGATTTTTCAAGTTTTTCCTATATTAGCCTATGTTAAATCACGTGACCCCTGGGGCGGGGCCAATTTTGACCCCAGGGTCATAATTTGAACAATCTTGGTAGAGAGTCATAAGATCATGCTACATACCAAAAATCAAAAGGCTAGGCCTTGTGGTTTCGGAGAAGAAGATTTTTTCAAGTTTTTCCTATATTAGCCTATGTTAAATCAAGTGACCCCTGGGGCGGGGTCAATTTTGACCCCAGGGCCATAATTTGAACAATCTTGGTAGAGAGTCATAAGATCATGCTACATACCAAAAATCAAAAGGCTAGGCCTTGTGGTTTCGGAGAAGAAGATTTTTAAAATTTTCATTTTTAAAATCTATTTTTAGCTCCTGTGACCTAGATTTTTGACCAATCAAAATAATTTTAACAACTTTGGAAAAGGGCCCCATAATGAACATTCCAGTGAAGTTTTATCAAAATCCAGTGAGTAGTTTAGAAGGAGATGTCGTTTGAAGCAAAATGTTGACGGACGACGGACGGACGGACGACGGACGGACGACGGACGGACGACGGACGGACGGACGACGGACGAAGACCGGTCACAATAGCTCACCTTGAGCCTCTGGCTCAGGTGAGCTAAAAAAAGTGTACATGTCATCTCCCTTGATATCAATCCGATCTTCATAAACTGGAAATTATTAGGAAGACCTGATATAGGGTTATAATTTTTTTTTCATAATTTCATTTACAAACAATAATACAGGTGAGACTCTTTATCTCTACATCAACAAAATCATTATTGTTATGTCAAGATATAAATATGTCGACATATGAATTTACATGTACCTAGAAACATGTGATCATATATAAACATTAGTTCATGAAATGCACATATATTTGACACAATGTGTCTATATAGGCCATATATACCTAAAATAAATAAAAAACTTGTCTTTTATTTTATATATATATATATATAACAGGTTAAACTGAGTTTTGTTGAAGTTGATACTTGGGACGAAATGTAAATTTCTTTTAGTATACTCAATGTTAAAACAAAAAAAAGGCGTTGACATTTGATCTGCGGTGTCATGAAAATAGTTCTTACTTTTTATAATTTAGTTTACTGTGTGTGGTTGTATCTAGCATTAACCAGTTAAATTTCAAACATTACAGTTTGCAATATTTAATGTAATAATTGATACTAAATGCGCTGGTTGGGAGCACAATCTACAAAAGTGTAAAAACTTACTGGAGCGATACTGACTTTTCACACCTCCATGTCAGCACATGTGGAGATAGACGTATTGAATCAAGTGAGAATTTATCCATCGGGACCAAGAAATACGCTGAGATATAAACAAGAGGGCCATGATGGCCCTGAATCGCTTACCTAATTATAAATGAGCAACATAAGTTGGATTTTTCATATTGACCTACTTTTTGACTCCACATGACCCAACTTTGAACTTGTCCAAGATTTTATGGAAACAGACATTCCGACCATGTTTCATGAAGATATGGCCAAAAAACTGGCCTCTAGAGTGTTAACAAGGTTTAACAAGATTTGACCTCATGACCTACTTTTTGACCCCACATGACCCAAATTCAAAATTGTCCAAGATTTTATGAAGGAAAACATTCTGACCATGTTTCATGAAGACTGGGCCAAAACTGTGGCCTCTAGAGTGTTAACAAGTTTTTTTTAAGATTTGACCTCATGACCTACATTTTGACCCCACATGACCCAAATTTGAATTTGTCCAAGATTTTATGGAGACAAACATTCTGACCAAGTTTCATGATGATTGGCCGAAAAAATATGGCCTCTAGAGTGTTAACAAGCCATATTGTTTGACGACGCATGACGGACACCGGACGAAGGGCGATCACAAAAGAATATCTAAAAACAAAATGTTGCCATAAGAATGGATTGTATATATATATATTAAAAGATTAAACAGTTAGGACTTAAATTTCAAAGTATTGAATTATATCTCCATACATTGATTGTGTATCATTTATTATGAAATCAAGTCAGGAAAATATCTTTCATAAACAAAATGGCCACCATTTGTTTTCAATGTAGATGTTGACAAACTATATTGACGTTGCTAAGATGTTGTTAAAGAGAAAAGGGGATGTAGGAATGTTATGCGGTGAATGAAAGTTGGAAATGGACCAGAAACATCAACAGTGTCAGGAATTAGACAGAAAATTAACTATCAATTATCAATACAGAAATCAAATCAATTATTGATTATCATCTAATTTTTAACAGTCATATTTTACATGGAAAATGTGTGTTTGTCATGTCACATCAATATGCAATAACATTTTTTTTTACATTCTTGATAGTTAATATACTATTTTCTATGTATTTCTAAACTATCTTTGTATATAATTATGAATATTAATTTGTGTTAGCATCCTTTCAGAGGCTCAGCCAGCATGGAAATATTTCAAATCAACAAAAGGAAATAAATATAATACTCAAAAACTTTCGGAAAGACACTTCTTGAGCAAATAATTGAAATAATTGTAGTGCGGATTTTACTTTTGATAGTCTCTGATATAGGCAGTACTGATCAACTTATGATTATAAATAGATATTTAACATCACGATATGTAAAATTGGCCTGAGTCAAGTAAGTTGCACATACAAATTTTGTAGTCAAATTCCCTGGTTGTCCTCAAATTATAGATAACATAGTGAAAGGGGAAGGTACCCCAGCTAAGGACCAGACTATTGGAACTATTTGTGTGTGTAACTCGCCTCTGATTACAATTTTAATTATTATTTATGTAATACCCACTGGGGGTGGAGGGGGAGGGAAACACCTACTCAAAAACTGAAATGGATGCATGGTCTGAAACTGATATGGAAGCGCTTTGCTTATAATCTTTAGGTCACAAGGTCATGACAGGTCTTAAATATATGGTTGCAACATTCTGCAACTTTTGAAATCAAAACTTTTCAATTCCCACATTCATCTAAAAATACTGCCCCTTATGCTGACAGTGTCTGCCAATTAAACATAAGTATTTTTCCCACAATCAGAAATGAATTATAATTTCCAATGGCAGATGATATGCTGGGAGCAAAATGTCCTAGGCAGTTTCTAAATGAAAAATTATGGCTGCTTCAATTAGATATGAGGATTAGATGTCAAACAAAAAACATATCAGAAGTTTTATGATAATCATATTAAACTTAAAGCAAATTAATTTTTAAGTACACACACAAGATGATAAAGGAAAAGAGAAAACATCCAATCTAGATTGTCCATGCAAAACAGATATTTCACGAAGGAAAGCAAGTACATAATTATGAAGCTTAAAGTGACTGGATATTCTATGAAATGTTATGGATTACCCTTTCCTTGACCTTGTAGATTCACCTTCAAGTCATTGTTTCAATTTTCATACATTTGCAATCTTAATGATTCCTTTTCCTGTATATTCAAATAAATTGTGACAGTATTTTTTATTTTTACTTATAAATGCTTTATTAACATTGTTCAAAGATAAATTTTGTTTGGACAGTTTGAAAGGTCAAGTAAATTGATAATCAGTCTCATAAATAATTTCACCCTTTGCTTCCATGACATCATTTTTACTAGGAAGCGAGCTGGTCTTATGAATGGCAAATAAAAAATCATTGCTGATTAGCAATATAGCAAATATGAAAAAAAAACAAGAGGGCCATGATGGCCCTGGGACGCTCACCTGAGAACCAGGTATTAGTGGGAGATAAAGAAACAGCAAATATCTTATGATATTGTAGAAAATGGGCTCTGCCCTCTGCAAGCCATAAATCAAGTGAGTACTTTTGGACAAGAAGAATTTTCAAATTTGTACTATATATATATAAAAATATAAGGAAAATAGGCTTAGCCCCCTGGCAGCCATGTTTTTTAACGGCTCAAATTAATTTTAACAATCTTGTTAGTGACTGACCTATAAAACATCTGTTCCAAAAAACTTTGAAATCCAGCCAGTACTTTTGGCCAAGAAGATTTTTCAAATTTGTACTATATTCATATAAGGAAAACGGGCTCTGCCCCCTGGCGGCCATGTTTTTCAATGGATCAAAATAATTTGAACATTCTTGGTAGAGAGTGACCTATGGAACATCTGTGCCAAATAACTTTGAAATCCAGCCAATACTAGCGAAGAAGATTTTTGAAGGTTTTACAATATACATATAAGGAAAACAGGCTCTGCCCCCTGGCAGGAGATGTTGTTTAAGTTAAATTTTGACGAAAGACAACGGACACCGGACATTCATTGGTTACAATAGCTCACTTTGAGCATGTTAAGGTTTAAAGCAGGTTAAAAGCATTAGATTTACTGACAGTGGTTGAAAATTTGATCCCCGTTTAATAAATTCACTTTCATAAACAAAAGGAATGTGACAATCCTGTTCTCTCAGCGCTATCAGTGCTTTGATTTCTACCTATCTAACCTGTCAAGCGCAGTCTCTATATATAGATTGAAGTTATTATGCAAAACAAGTTCATGAAAATGTTATTATAAAAGTGAGCCTCTGGTGAGCTTAATAACATTTTCATGAACGAGTAAGTGAAATTTGATATGAAATGACAATTCATGTCATATTCTTTTTATCATAATTATGACCTATACTGTCAGTAAATCGCAATTATAACAACAAATAAACAAAAACATGAAGGAGCAGACTGTGAATAAATTACTATTTGTTATCCAACATCATGGAAATGTTAAAAATTATAAATTTAAATTTTTGTATTATCATAATTGTTAATATCATATTAAAATCATCTTTCTGAAATTTAAACACATTCAAGTTCAACACACTAGGCATATATATAGAATACACATTTTTGGCCTAAAACTTAAATGTAATCTGTTAAATATATGAAAATATTTAATAGTTATATGAAACTGGAAACAGCTGTTTGAGTAAAATGTCATATGATAAAACCATTGTTCTAATAATAATAAATGGTTTCCAGTTATGTATTTTGTTTTTTTTCACAGTTTATACAGATTCTATTGTCAATTACAAAATATTGGTGCAGTTAACAAACAGAATAGATGTTACGAATGTTGAAAAAAGGGTTAAGTAACAAGTTCTCAAACTTAGATTCAACTTTCCCCTTATTATAAATCAAAACAGTGTGCTCTAAGTTTCAATATGTCAACACTGGTCTGAACAATCTAAAGGATGGTTGGGCCACTGAAATCTCCTGTGTTGGAGATTACACTGAAATGGATAAGTAACGTACATAAAATTATTTAACACACTACATTTGTATTTAGTTATTGTTGATTTATTATGCCACAAGGTTCAAATTTAACACCGGCCTTTCAGCAAAATGAGAGTAGAAAATGAAGTTTACAAATTATGTTTTAAACCACTAGCATATTTTTTTGCGAGTAAAAATTTTGGCTTAAATATTTTCTTAAACATGTCTAAATAAGATAAAAATTTGTGAGTAAGACTAAAGCCTGGGAATTGGAGAGTTGAAATTAAAGGCACTCACTTTTTTTTTTTTTTTGTGAGTGGGGAAAAAAAATTAATTTGAGCCCTGATGCCAGTGAAATGTATTTGTTGCATTGTAGAAGTATATAATATTTTGAGAGAAAATACTTATCTGCAAATTATACAACACGACAGCAGTTTCCAAAAGTATTAACAGTGATAGAAACATATTTAGTAATATCTAGGCAAGCTGACATGTTGCTTACCTTTGGTCATATTCTTTAACTGCTTTTACTACATGGGTTTATTTGTGTGAAAGCACAATTTGAAGTTTTTCTGTGAATCCTGTAGTCTAGTATAGAGACTAGTGCAAGCTATAGTGATGTCAGTCTCTATTTATAGATTGCCAGTGTTTCTGATTGGATTCCAAAAGTTCATTTAAACTTTGAAAGGCCTGCATTTGACGTGTACACAAACAAATAATTTTGGCTATCTACCAAATACAACATGTCCAAAATGTTATGAGAACAATGATAAAGAAATCACAAAATGAAGTAATATAATGGCTTGCAGCCACAAAAATGACAGAAGTCAGTCAGGCGACTTCTATCTTTCTCTTACTGTATTTAAATCATTAGCACTACATGCACAGGTGAGCTAAAAATCCCATTTAATTTTGCTGAAAATGGGCAAAACACCACAAACACATTCTGGCCCAAAATGATCCCTGACTGTGCTTAAAAAAAGGAACAGTCACTTCTATTGTAACTTTATTGTAAACACCAGATTTTTCTAAAGCAAATGCATCACACTGCACACAGACTCCAAGTATCAGAAGTGAACATGAAGGCATGAATTATTGTGCCACCCTATCTTGATTTATTTCTTGGGTTCCAGGATACACATTAAACCTACACCTAGGAGTTGATAGGTGTTACCCAAAATAATATGATCTCTGCAGCGCAGTCTAATTTTCTCCCTGTCATTTTGCAGCTGTTTTGACTTAGGCAGTAAAACTCTCAAGATTAAATATATAAGCCTTTTTCCCCCACCACTAATTAGAAACCCACCAGTTCATGGGTCCCTGCAACAGATGATGGTGCAGTTAAAAAAGTAGAGTAATAAACTTTATTGGACTCAGTTAATGTTAAGGTAATCCATCCATCATTTATTCATAAACATGGTCCTTCAAATGCTTAAAAAGACAGTGCAGATGCAAGCACTCATTGACTCATTTGTCTAAACTCTTCAAAAGCATGCATTTACTATAAAATCTAAAAGTTGGACCCAACTTCAGATAATTCCAACATTCAATAGGAATGACTAGTTAGACTTCGATTCTGGAAGTGAAATTAATTCAAAATGAAAATATTGTAACTAGCAGCTACTGTATAGTTTGACCTCTTATCTGATGAGGTCCTGTTGACCCTATTTAGTTGGCTATTAGTCTGAGTTACTTGCATTATGTAAGCTTACAGGTCCATTTATACAAGTTATCTTCCCAAAAACTGGTTTTAAAATAAAACCAAATATCTATCTCTAGCCTCAACACTGTAGAGTATTTCTAATAGGCCAAAATGGTTTCAGGATGATTGGATTGGGTCTGGTATCATGCCACTTGTCTACAATATAATACTGCAGTGTGGCATAACAGTCTCAGTGCTTCAAGTGCCTGAAGACAAATAACAGAAAACACTAAGGGTGGAGCCAAACACCCTGAGACATAATACCTTTACTTATTGTTAAAGCTTTCATCTCCCCTAATAATCCTACAACTTATTAGACTGGATATTGCAATGAAACTGTTTGATTTTCCAGTGAAATGACCTCAACATTGAAGCCATACAATTAATTTTGTATTGTTAGCAGTCTTAAAGACAGAAACTTGATCAAAAATATTTGTATTAGAAGATATCATTTTGCTTTGGAACTGCAACTGAACACTGAAATCAGAAGATGAACCAAATAATGCCTCAGTTACTTACTCATGTGATATCGGTAGATGAGAACCAAATAATGCCTCAGTTACTTACTCATGTGATATCGGTAGATGAGTACCAAATAATGCCTCAGTTACTTACTCATGTGATATCGGTAGATGAGTACCAAATAATGCCTCAGTTACTTACTCATGTGATATCGGTAGATGAGAACCAAATAATGCCTCAGTTACTTACTCATGTGATATCGGTAGATGAGTACCAAATAATGCCTCAGTTACTTACTCATGTGATATCGGTAGATGATTACCAAATAATGCCTCAGTTACATTACTCATGTGATATCGGTAGATGAGTACCAAATAATGCCTCAGTTACATTACTGATGTGATATCGGTAGATGAGTACCAAATAATGCCTCAGTTTCTTACTCATGTGATATCGGTAGATGAGTACCAAATAATGCCTCAGTTAATTACTGATGTGATATCGGTAGATGAGTACCAAATAATGCCTCAGTTACATTACTGATGTGATATCGGTAGATGAGTACCAAATAATGCCTCAGTTTCTTACTCATGTGATATCGGTAGATGAGTACCAAATAATGCCTCAGTTAATTACTGATGTGATATCGGTAGATGAGTACCAAATAATGCCTCAGTTACTTACTCATGTGATATCGGTAGATGAGTACCAAATAATGCCTCAGTTACTTACTCATGTGATATCGGTAGATGAGTACCAAATAATGCCTCAGTTACTTACTCATGTGATATCGGTAGATGAGTACCAAATAATGCCTCAGTTACTTACTCATGTGATATCGGTAGATGAGTACCAAATAATGCCTCAGTTACTTACTCATGTGATATCGGTAGATGAGTACCAAATAATGCCTCAGTTACTTACTCATGTGATATCGGTAGATGAGTACCAAATAATGCCTCAGTTAATTACTCATGTGATATCGGTAGATGAGTACCAAATAATGCCTCTTACTTACTCATGTGATATCGGTAGATGAGTACCAAATAATGCCTCAGTTACTTACTCATGTGATATCGGTAGATGAGTACCAAATAATGCCTCAGTTACATTACTCATGTGATATCGGTAGAAATATGTAGTTTTTACAGTAACACTAATTTTAATCATTTAATACTTACCTGTTATAACCCAGATATCTGTCTTTTTCACTACTACCGGCTTCCAAAAACAGTCCCGTGAAATGCACTTGTCCAAAGGTACCCGGATATTGCTATGACGTAAGTTCCCGCAGTGCATGTTACTCAATTCTGTAGAAGCCATAAACAAAGGATAGTCAATAAGCAACTGTGGGGTGGGGGGTGTTAGGTGGGACTCGGTTATAACAGGTAAGTATTAACTAATTAGTTTTTCTGTAAAAACTACTTTTTGATAGCATTAATACATACCTGTTATAACCCAGATATGACATCGTAGCAATGGTGGGATGGAACCGACTGTTGTAGATCATGGTCCTGCCCAAACTGGAGTTCAACATACTAAGTACAACCTGGGTCAGACTGCACCACTCTCTGAAACAAGGTAAATCTTCGTAAGTCTTGTAAAGACTGAAGTGACTTAGTCTTGAAGAAACAGGAAAAAGAAATAAACAGACTAGACTCAGAGCCTGAAGATTGTTGGCTTGTGTTCAAGTAGAGGGACAAAAATGTGGAAGGAGACTTCCAATAAGCTGCCTTAAGAACATCCTCAAGTGGAGCTTTATTAAGAAAAGCCCAAAAAGTTGAAAGAGCCCTGAGTTCATTAGGGCTTATCCTAAGGAAAGACAAATAAGTATCAGACGGTATGCCAGTTTCATTTTAGAGGCAACCCATTTGGAAATGGATGCTGCTGAGATATCCCCCCCCCCACCTTAGATATGGATAAAAAGTCTCTTCCTATTACCTTGTAAAGAAATAACCCTCAAAAGATAAAACTAAGAGACCTGACTGGACAGAGCAGCCTGTTGGGATCATCAGAAACACAGGACCTTGCTAGACTTGGTATAACCACAGGAGGTGGGCACACTGAAGGGAGTTGATGGGGAGGAAACCCATTTGATAACATAAAGACTGAACCATCTGACCTATTAAAACAGAGAATCCCGTTTTCAATAGAAAAAGCATGTAATTCACTTTTTCTCTTAGAAGAAGCCATGGCCAAAAGGAAAACTGTTTTCCATGCGACATGATTGATTGAAGCAAGGCTTAAAGGTTAATAGGGTGCCTTGGTGAGTGACCAAAGAACACAAGCTATGGATGGATCAATCTGCCATTGCATACACCAATCAAAGAAGATTTTCCATTTTGCCTTGTAGACCTTCCTTGTAGAAGGTCATCTTGCCTCAGCGATGAAGAAGGCAACTTGAGAAGAAATCTTTTTCTTGCGGATGCTACTCCTGATAATGGCCATGCATGAAAATGTGAAAAAAATAGCTACTATACAAGTGTTTAGTTGCCACTCTGCTGGTAGAACTTTCCTGTCTCGTGACAGGATGTCTGCTAATACATTCATTTTCCCGAGAAGATGTCTGACTTGAGCAGTGACCAGACTTCGAGACACAGTGACGGAGAATGTGTTCCCCCCTGGTGACTGATATAAGAAACTACAATGGTGTTGTCAAATGAAATCAGGACAGAACGATCAGTGGTGTGGGGTTGAAAATGCTGAAGTGCAAGGGAAATGGCTCTCATCTCTAGATTGTTATGTGAAGAGCCTGGCCTTGTAGAGACCAGAAGCCTGAAGTCATGAGTCCTAGAGGCTCTAAATGTGCTCCCCAGCCCAGACTGCTGGCATCCGTGAACAGAAAAAGATATGGTTCCGGATATGATATCAGTACTCCCTCCGACAACCTGTGAGGGTGAGGCCACCAATGAAGGTGATGTTTCAGAGTGTCTGAAAGAGAAAGCCTCTGAGACAATAAGTGCTATTGTGGTAGTAGGATGAACTGAAGGGGGCGCATGTGAAGGCAACCCAATGGAACTAAATCTGTAGCTTTATAGCTGCACTGAGTGATCCCAGAAGAGATAGAAGAAATAGAAATTCTCTGGCAGACAGGGACCTTTGACAAAGGAGGTACTGTACCAGTGAAACGATACTCTCTTGTTAGAGAGAGAGGAACTCGAACTAGATTGTGAGTTGTGAGGAAATTCATCCCGACAAAAGTGAAATTCTGAAATGGGATCAAATTGGACTTGCCGAGATTGGGGATAAGACCCAATTTGACTGACAGGTTCATAACCACTTGGAGATCCTGCATCAACAAATGAGGATTGAGATGCAGAAGTAACCAGTCATCAAAATACTTGAGTAGACGAAGGCCTCAAGTGTGAATCTTGTCTGCTATAGTCCTCATGAGTTTGGTGAACACCCTTGGGGCTATAGAAAGGCCGAAGGGGTGGGCTTTGAATTGGTAAATTGTTGTACCATCTGTAAAGTGAAGGTACTTCAGAGAGGATTGGTGGATAGAGATGTGAAAATAAGCATCCATAAAATCCAGGGAAGCCCAATGAAAAGGATGGACTGTGGAGCGGATGGAAGCCGAATGTTTCCATCTTGAAATGCTCCTTTGTGTTAAGACGAGAAAGGTCTATTACTGGTCTCCAGGCACCGTCTTTCTTGGGGACTAGAAAAAGACGACTGTAGAAACCTGGTGAGTTTGTGTTTTAGACCCTTTCTACTGCTCCTTTGGTGATGAGAGGAGAAATAGCTTCCTGCAGGTTTGGATGAAAAGTTGAGAAATGAATGAGCTGTTTGGTTAGGGGGATGTTTGAGTGAAAGGAATCTGATACCCCTGATTAATGATGGAAATGATCCACCTGTCTGGGGTTACATTCTCCCTTTCTTTTACAAAGTAAAAGACCCCCTACTGGAACCTGCGGAAGAAGTGTTTGGGGCAGTAGAAAGGGCACACCTCTAGGGTTGAGGCTTCTTCCTGCCAAAGGAAGAAGAAGAAGTCATGGTTGATGTTACAGTAGATGAAGTTTGGTCCTGTAAACTTTGCGGTACCCCATATTTGAGGAGCCCTTGGGCTGATAAGGAGTAGAGCCTTGACGATAAGTCTTGGGCCGTGTCTGAAAGGTTGTTTCCCAGAAGACAAAGGAGACTTCTTGGGAATTTTGAAAGAGGACGTGGTATATGGTGGGTTGTGAGGCTGAAAAGCCACAGCCCCGTGCATCTGTTCCTCTTTAGAAGCTTCAGCAACCTTAGAGATCATACCCCCCAATACTGTATAGCGGGTTATTTCTGCAGGTGTAATATTCTGTGTTTTTTCCATAAAAATGGGTTGTTTTTTTTCTACAGATTATTTTTCTGCGATTTGTGCCCAACGAAAAATTTATTTCTGCACTTGCTTGCCTTGCTTCTAAAAGCATACATATCAGAATATCTAATTCTAAGTTATTCTTTTAGTTATTACTCAGGATGATCACTCTATATTACATCTCACATACTCTTATGTCAACCATACAGTCCACAATTTAACAGCTTCTTTGGTACAATTTAGTTACAGACATGACTCAGTAAAGAACTTGACTTTTTAGTTGTGTGTGGCATCAGTTTTCAATCCAAGTTCTCCTAGATTTAAAACCGAATAACCTCTCATTAGTGTAAATAGTGTAAATATGACCCAGCAATTGTACATATCTCTACAACATAAGTTTACTAGTATTAAGCAAAAATGCTGAAAAATCAATGCTGTGTGAAAAATAAATACTAATAGGCTATAAAAATTGCCTGTGACATGAAAACATTATAAAACTTATTTTTCTATGCTGATGTAACTGCAATCGAATGATGTAACTGTATTTATCCCGTGATCACTTTACCAAGCACACTAATAAATTATATAGTTTGTTTCGATGTAATGGTGGCTCGCATATAAATCTGATAGTAAATGTACACCACCTTTTGAGGGTCTAAAGAGGGACAGACACTGATTGAGGAGCCTTAAGGCGAAGCCTGCTAGCATTCTCATCAAGTTAAGGCGGAGAAATTGGAAAACTTATAATCTCTTGGGTTAAACCCCAGTGACCACATAGAAGAGGAAGTAACCGTCCAATTTAAAGTCTGCTTTAGCTGTAGAGAGGGACTCACGTTTCTCCAAGGCGCCCCTGACAGCAGGGGAAAAATGAGTTTAGACGGTGGAGAGGTATAGGGGCCTCCGTTCCTGTTCCAAAAGGGCGGAGGGTTGTCCTCATCAGACAGAGCTGAGTCTGTGATTGAGGGGGGATGCCAGTGGGAACCTGGGGGAGGCACTGAGGAATCATCCTTCAAAAGAGGATCATCCTCAGGGGTGAAGAGAGAAACAGTATCAGCTATTTCCTCATCCCCCAGTACAGGGTGGGGTGGGGTGGGGGGGGGGGAATCCGCCAATCAAATGCTAGGCTCAGATTGAGAGCCAACTGCTGCGCATGGAGAGGTCAGGGGAGAACTAATCCCTAACCCCTGAATGCTCCCAGATGCAGGATTTATACCCATAAAAGGATAGAATGGCATGAATGGCCAGGGAGAGGATTGGCCTGGCTGGTTCACCTGAGGCCACCCAGGGAACATGGGGTTCTGGTTGGCCATATTGGGGTGTCGACAACCAGGGTACATGGGGGCATGTGGGGAGGAGGTACATGTACTCATGATTGGGGAGGGGTGGGGATACTGGTAGAGACACAC
Organism: Solen grandis; assembly: GCA_021229015.1. Taxonomy (NCBI): domain Eukaryota; kingdom Metazoa; phylum Mollusca; class Bivalvia; order Adapedonta; family Solenidae; genus Solen; species Solen grandis. Next base: position 41,865,250 of record CM037794.1, read on the forward strand.
CAGTAGTAGTGGTCTGCTGCCCAGGCCTGAAACATGGTGTGTGGTCTCCCTTGGTGCATGGGGAGACCTGCCCAGACATTTCTTGAATGAGTTCTCTTTAGGGAAAGGCTCACATGATGACTGGTGACCAGTACCCATTGACCGACAGGTGCCCGGTGACTGGTAAACACCTAGTGATGTCCTGGTGACTGGTGAAAGCTGGATGGTGACCGGTGCCTAGTCTGTTACCAATGATCGGTGACTGGTTACGGGAGATGGATCGATGACCTCATAATGCTTCATTGGCAAGTCGCTCACCGCAGTGTGGTGGCAGGCTTGCTGAAGCTTCTCAGGATATCCCCAAAAATTTGCTTGATGACAAAGATGAATACCTTCAATGCTTGCAAGATGAATAGGACCACCTGGCACTGGCTAAATCCCTAATCTCTTGTCCCAAAGGGGAACAAGAGGCACAGGTGTTTCCTAGAGAACAGCCCATGCAAAAAAGGCAGATGTGTATCCCACTGCACCTTCACATGGCCACAACGACCGCGGCGCTGAGGCATTCCAGCACAAAAACACAATAAACAATGAAAACTTGGTTAAAAACAAGTGAATAACAGGAAAAGAAATATATATATAAATGAAAAAATCTATATACAAGCTTATTTGGCAGACAAAAGAAAGGAAGAAAACCAGTGCAAGCGGAGGAAGCTGAATCTAGAAGGCACGCTACCGAGCGTAAACAAACAAGATGGCTTCCAAAAACAGAATTGAGTAAGCATGCACAGCAAGAACTTATGTCATAGCAATATCAGGGTACTTTTGGACAAGTGCATTTCACGGGACTCTTTTTTTGCAAACCAGTAGTGGTGAAATAGACAGATATCTGGGTTATAACAGGTACATTGTATGTATTAATGCTATTAAAATTGAAATTATTCAATTATTGGTGCTTGTAGACATTTGCAAATATTGTATGAGCTGTCAATTATTTTTGTGAGTTGCCACATTAGATATGGGGCTTGTATGATTATCAAAGCAGGAAAATATGTAGCAAGAAAATTGTAAGGAGCTTGTACCCATAGGAAACAATTTTTTATCACTCCTAATGTCACACATGTCTCATATGCATGCCCAAGATATTGATACGGTGATCTTGAGATTTGTACACAAGCTTCTTACTGTGGACTCAAAAACTTTTAACTCAGAGTAAAAACCTTTTGAGCTCTTGCATGGGTATCCTAAATGCTTTAGATTATTGCAAAAATTACCATGAAAACTCACATGAAAAAGTCAAATTTTGTCCCAACTAGAAATGTGTCCAGAGGACACAGATGCCCCCACTTGTTGCATTTTTCAAAACAAAGGCCAACCCCTAGGTATGCAAGTCATGTCCAAATACCGTCAGAGTTACCTGTGCCACAGTTTTGGGAAGGACGGATATACACAGGCAAATCTATATGCCTCACTTTTTGGTGGGGTGGGGGGGGGGGCATAAAAATGCACTGGCAAATGAAGAAGAGAGCACAGCAACAGCAATAAAAACTGGCCAATCAAAATGCCCAGATCAACAAGTGTATGCCCTGAATAATATATCTATGATCCTTCAAGTTTGTAATATAAATACTTCTGGAGTTATTGGCTCCATAAAATTAAAATTCCATATTTTTCCTGAACAAAGGCCCATAGTTCTGTCAATGTCAACAGTGATCCGATAAAAATACCCAGGTGCACAAGTTCATATCCTGAATAATGTATCCATGAAGTTTCAAGTCTGTAGTACAATACTTTCAGAGTTACATGTGTCACAAGCATTAAATTTCATATTTTTTCAAAACAAAGGCAAATAACTCTGTCAACTTCAGCAATTTGATGAAAAAACTCAGGTGTGCAAGTTCATGTCCTGAATAATATATCCATGAAGTTTCAATTCTGTAGTACAAATACTTTCAGAGTTATGTGTGTCACAAAGTTTTGGGACGGACGTACACACGCACGGACAAAGGCAAATCTATATGCCACCCACCCACCCCCATTTTTGGACTGATAAAAACCTTGTAAATCTATTTTATAAGTCACCTTGAATATTGCTACTCAAATATTTTCAGAATTTCTTTTTTTTTTAAACTGTGATTATATAATAAAGACTGACACTATGTTTGTATCCCAAAAATAATTTCTTTTTCTAATAAATCAAGATTTAGCACATTTGCTACCTCATGATTAACAATGTTTCAACTGCTTGCCTTTATCTGGTTTAATGGTATTTTATTTTTTTGTAATCAAGAGAATTTAGCATACATATACTTTATCAGACAATATCAAGTCTGAGGTCTGGAAAAAAATAACTTCCATCATCTTGAAACAATGTTAAACATATATAAAGTATGCAATATTCATAAATTATGAATGTAATTCATTTTGTGCATCTTAGCTCTGTTAGGTTATTCTAATTCCCTAACTGATAACATTTGTCATCCTAGCAGACAGGAGTAATTGTTACACATCACTTCATTATAACAATCTACATAAAAAATATCATATCTCCAGATTCCACTTCAGGTATGAAGTGCTATACACATAAAATAAATCCCATCATCCTGTTTCAAGTTGCCATTCAGCCATTATTATTTTTCTAGTCTGTATCTGAGTTATAACATCTGCAATAGCTGATATTTTGATTTCCCTCTTTGCTAAATGTATGGCATTTCTTACATTTCTAAAGTGTAAGCAGTACTCTGTTGCATCAATTTCCTTTCCTAAAATTTCAATTAAGATGCATTATGGGAAAATCAAGCTCCTTTGAGACTGTATCAAGCATCTCTCTGAAGTAGATCAGCAGAGGTAATTATGATATTAGACTGGTCTCAAGCTGGGAACCAATGAAGGTCCCAACTGAGCTCATGCTGGTTCCTGATAATCACAATTGATATACCTTGATACCACATTCACAGTTTCTGATAAAACTGCAGAAGTGCAATATAAATGTCTTTGACAATTATTTATTGTTTTAACCAGTGATAGTCTCTGACCTTAAGTCTTTTTTTCATCAAGATATATGGACATTTGGAAAGAAAGAAAAATGGACAACAAATGTACAGCTGTTTTCCATTGATAATCCAGAGCATGAGAGGGATGACTGACATTAAAGATTAAACATTGCATGCATGATAAAAAGTAATTATTCTATTATTCAAACACTAGGTCTTTGACTGGAGATTTATACCAAGAAACAGTATGTACATTATACCTGACAAAATTACAGTCACAGTTATGATTAATGCTAATTTAATGTTACATCACTGTAAAGATACTAGTCTTTTAATTTTAACCGACTGGATTTCAGGGTCTATGTCATAGCCAGAAAAATAACAACATAAGAGTAATTATCACAAGGTAAAAACTTCATTGGTTCACCAGTGCATTAATTTTTACTCTATTTTTTGTTGATCCTTGAAAAAATAAATGGTAATGGGCTAGATATCAAAACTGAACGTTGCAGGTTTGAATCTAGCTCACACTATTTGTAATTTTCTTTTCTTTTTTTTTTTTTAAATGAATTTTAACCACTGTGTTTAATATTAATAATGTACAACATGCAAATCACATATAGCACCATTTTATCTAACTTTTTGTTTATTTACTCCAGCTAGTTTCTCAATGCTTGACTGCATAGATGATAATCTTTGAAACAATAAAATACAAAAGAAAATTTAACACATTATTCATCAATCCACTAACACTACAAATAATTAAAAGGAAACGTTAAAATAACTATGAATTTTTAAATTGTCTGCACTGAGGTTTCAAACCAGCCACTTTGTGATTACAAGACCACTGAACTTACCAGTGAGCCACTCTGAGTTATTTGAAGCATAAAACATTGCAAACCATACTACCATTAAAAACAAATGTTTTGATCCTAATAATTTAAGGAAACTAATGAAGAACATCACAGAGATTAATCAGTCCCATGTCATTATTGCCATACAATTTTGTATTTCTGATGTTGTTACTTTTGCTAAGAGTCCATATACTGCACAGGTTGCCTTGGCATACATGTGTTCCCATTGGTATGTGATTGTAAAACATATAAATTAAAACCATATACTGATGTTATCAAAATGACCCACATTGTTATGGTTCTTGATGTAACCAATTAATATATTTATGTTATTAAAATGACTCATTTTGTTAGGGTCCTTGATGTAACCAATATACTGATGTTATCAAAATGACCTACATTGTTAGGGTCCTTGATGTAACCAATTAATTTTAATTATCACGACAACTCAATATTACGGGCACATTTTGTCGGACCCGAATTTTTCTCTATATATTTCATTGGTCGCTCACCTCATTAAAGCGGGCAACTCAAAATTGCGTAAAAAGACCACTAAAATCGGACCAAATCGTAAAATTAGTCTTCTTTTGACCTCAATAATGCGAACGATGGTCCTGTGAAAAAGTTGATTCAAGTTGCCATTTTACGACATCTGGTTTCCGGTACAGATTAAGGTCGCACATGCCGTAATTCGGATGTTTTGATAACACGGTAGATAAGATTCGATGGAGAGTGAAAACAATGGGTGAGATTGGTAATATTACGTAACAGAGAGCAATCAAGGGATCTACGGATGTATTTCCTGTCAAGCTAATGAGTATTTGTTATATGTCCAGATGAGCTGCCCCTGATTAGCAGTAACAATCACCGTGACGCGTTAAGATTGACTAAGGTTTTGACAGTCGTTGATTGGCACGAAGACTTCCCACGAAAACTTTACTAAAATAGAATTAGATATCCCGTCATATTAGTCAATCACTATCATAACTTATTTCCAAAGACTTTGATTTAAAACTGAAATCAAACCTTAAGATCTTTAAATTCAAAAGAAATTGTCTTGAATCAAAACAGCACGGGAGAAACACGGAGGCAACAGGATAATTAAAAAAAGCTTATTACTATAAAAATTGAATAAGCAATCACTTTTATAATTATAGGTAGATTAGAGAAATTTAAAATGGGTAGACTTTTAATCGGCTTGATATGACCATAGATTTTAATTTTAAATGTGAAAAAAAGTTTTATAAAAATAATCAGAATTATATTTCATAACAAAACTTTTTAAAAACATTAAATTGATTCAAGAGATATTATTTTCATCTATCAAATTAAAACAAGTATTGAATTTGATCAACATTGAAATGAAATATTTATGAAAAGACCAAACTCAAAATATTTCCCAATAGGTTAAAAGCTCATTGTTAGGGTCCTTGATGTAACCAATATACTGATGTTATCAAAATGACCTACATTGTTAGGGTCCTTGATGTAACCAATTAATATATTTATGTTATTAAAATGACTCATTTTGTTAGGGTCCTTGATGTAACCAATATACTTAGGTTATCAAAATGACCCACATTGTTAGGGTCCTTGATGTAACCAATTTACTTATGTTATCAAAATGACTCACTTTGTTAGGGTCCTTGATGTAACCAATATATTATGGTATCAAAATGACTCACTTTGTTAGGGTCCTTGATGCAACCAATATATTATGGTATCAAAATGACTCACTTTGTTAGGGTCCTTGATGTAATCAATATATTATGGTATCAAAATGACTCACTTTGTTAGGGTCCTTGATGTAACCAATATATTATGGTATCAAAATGACTCACTTTGTTAGGGTCCTTGATGTAACCAATATATTATGGTATCAAAATGACTCACTTTGTTAGGGTCCTTGATGTAACCAATATATTATGGTATCAAAATGACTCACTTTGTTAGGGTCCTTGATGCAAATATATTATGGTATCAAAATGACTCACTTTGTTAGGGTCCTTGATGTAATCAATATATTATGGTATCAAAATGACTCACTTTGTTAGGGTCCTTGATGTAAC
>CM037794.1:41871244-41898764 GCA_021229015.1 Solen grandis
AATAAAATATGATACGATTCAATTATTTGCGTATATAAAACTTTCGTGCTACAGGAGGTTGAAAGTTCGAATCTCGAAAAAAAAGATGAAATAAAGGTAGGTCTACGAAAAAAGTCCCCATTTTTTTCAGAGATGAGATAGGAGAATTTTGTTTGTTGCAAATGATTCGCAAGACATATACGCACAAAATATATGGTGTGGCGATTTTAAGAAATGCATGGTTTGTCCACAGTACGCGGTCAAATATAACCAATATTTTCGAAAAATCAACATTTTAAAAGTATGACTTTTAAGGTTATTTGCAGCTCCTGACTTTATTTTTTATTCAATCTTCATCATTTTTTCACTGTTAATGCATTTTCATAAAACAAATAAAATCATAGAAAAAAAATCACCCATCATATGCAAAGGTCAAGGTCATATACCAATTATTATTATATTTATCGGCATAAAATAGCTCCAAATCTAAAAATATTTTATAGAAAGTATATGAACAAAAGTTTTAGTCTGTGAAGAGATCTTTCCATTGGTGTTTAGCTTTTGAAGATCGGACTTCATTTGATCAAATGACCACAGTCCAAAGTTTGATCCTCTTATCAAACAATTGTATATCAATATGTTTCCTCTTTTTTGCTGCTCCTGACTTTAATTTTTGTTCAGTCTTCATTATTATTTCACTGTTTATGCAGTTTTATAAAACAAATAAATTCATAGAAAAAAATCAAGCATAATATGCAAAGGTCAAGGTCATATACTAATTAATATTATTTTTATCGGCATAAAATAGCTCCAAATCTAAAAATATTTTATAGAAAGTATATGAACAAAAGTATTAGTCTGTGAAGAGGTCTTTCCATTAATGTTTAGTTTTTGAAGATCGGACTTCATTTGATCAAATGACCACAGTCCAAAGTTTGATCCTCTTATCAAACAATTGTATATCCATATGTTTCCCCTTTTTTGCTGCTCCTGACTTTATTTTTTGTTCAATCTTCACCATTATTTCACTGTTTATGCATTTTTATAAAACAAATAAAATCATAGAAAAAAATCAAGTATAATATGCAAAGGTCAAGGTCATATACCAATTATTATTATTTTTATCGGCATAAAATAGCTCCAAATCTAAAAATATTTTATAGAAAGTATATAAACAAAAGTTTTAGTCTGTGAAGAGATCTTTCCATTGGTGTTTAGTTTTTGAAGATCGGACTTGATTTGGTCATTTTACGGCAGTCCAAGTTTTGATCCTCTTTAGAACAATTGTAAATCAGTTTTTATGCTTCAAATTGTGATATATAAGGAATAGAATGTTGGTTGGTACCTAATAGTAAAATTTAATCAGTTTTGGTTCTCATTTTGCCGCTTGGGGGGCGATTAGCTTGAAATCACTATTAATAATTAAAAAAAAAATGAAGTCTGATTTTTATGCGATTTTTTTGCATTCTGTTCTTCGGTGACATCAATTTGAAATGACACAAAAAAGATAATGCGATATTTCATAAAAATGATAGTAATTCAATGCAACAGTTGTTCGTAATAATGTTGAGTGGTATATTGCATTGTCGTGTGTCATTTTATACTGTTGTTTGTCGCTTGCAATTGTTGTTTATCGAATACAATTGTCATTTGTCTCCATCATAAAGCAAAACACACATATAACATTGCAGTACCCGAAGTCCGTAAAAAAAGTTTTCAAGTTTACGACTACATAACAGACAGGTAATACTCAAAAGTATTCTTCTTGGTAAAAAGTCTGATTATACATTGCGACAAAAATGTTTGAAAGATCACTGTTTACAGTATTCAACAAGCCATTTAACGAAGAAATATGTTTTTCGAATCATGCGACTCATGAACTGAATGGAATTGCTTTCATAAAAACTGATGATATCGCGATTTCATAACTGACAGGTAATACTCAACAATACTCTCATGGGTAAAAAGTCTGCCTAAACATTGCGACAGTAACGTTTGAAAGATCACTGTTAACAGTATCAACAAGCAATTGAACGAAGAAATGTTTTTCGAATCATGCGACTCGTGAACTGAATGGAATTGCTTTCATGAAAATCGATGATATCGCGACTACATAACTGACAGGTAATACTCAAAAATCTTCTTTTGGGTAAAAAGTCTTCTTAAACATTGCAACAAAAGTGTTTGAAAGATCGCTGTTAACATTATAAACAAGCCATTGAACGAAGAAATATTTTTCGAATCATGCGACTCGTGAACTAAATGGAATTGCTTTTGCGAAAACCGATGATATCGCGATTGCGATTCTAGTTTATTATTATTTTTCTAACCTTTTTTTGTGAACGGCATATCACCATGATAGAAAAAAGTCACATTTCTGATTTTTTTACCACTTTTGTCCTATGATCTGAATTTGATCCTAACGTTGAGAAAATTTTCATTTTTGTCTTAGTTTTGCCGCTAGGGGGCGTTTTGTAAAAGTTACTAAGGGCTAATAACTCTGTTATTTGAGGTCCGATTCAGCCTTTTTTTGTGAACGGCATATCACCATGATTTTTAAAAGTCACATTTCTGATTTTTTACATAGTGTTCCTTGTCAAAAGCCTAATCAAATATAATAGTTTCAAAAATCTGCGTATATAAAACTTTTTGATTACGGAAGGTTGAATGTTCGAACCTCGCAAAAAACAGTGAAAATGAGGGTAGGTCTACGAAAAAAGTGCCCATTTTTATTGGAATTGAGATAAAAGAATTTTGTTTGTTGCATATGATTCGCAAGACATATACGCACAAAATATATGGGGTGGCGAATTCGGGAAATGCATAGTTTGTCCACAGTACGCGGTCAAACTTAACCGATATTTTCGAAAAATCAACATTTTCAAAGCATGACTGTTAAGATTTTTTGCAGCTCCTGACTTTATTTTTAGTTCAATTTCTATGAAATTTTCACATTTAATGTAAAACGATGTTCTTAAGTGTCACATAATATAAAAAGTAAAAATGTATTGTATAGGTCAAGGTCATATTAGGATAATTGTATATCAATTCGGCTTGAAATAGCTCAAAATCAAAAAACAATTCATAAACAATATATGAACAAAAGATTTAGTTTTAGAAAAGTTCTTTCTAATGACGTTTAGATTTTGAAGATCGGACTTGATTTGGTCATTTTACGGCAGTCCAAAGTTTGATCCTTTTTTTCGAATAATTGTAAATCAGGTTTTATGTTTCAAATTCTGATACATAAGAATAAAAAGATTTGTGCGACTAGTATACTTGATTGAACTATTTGCTGCTTTGCTAGGTACCTAATGGTAAAATTTTAATCTATTTTCTTTCTCATTTTGCCGCTAGGGGGCGCTTTTCTTGAAATCATTCTTTTGCTTATAACTCAAAAAGTTGAAGTTCGGTTCGAATGCGGTTTTTTGCATTCTGTTCCCTGTTGATAGCCTAATAACATGTGATAGGCATCGAGAGTCCGTAAGACTGAAAGCTTTTGAGCTACGGAAGGTTGAATGTTCGAACCTCGCAAAAAAACAACAATAGAAAAAACCCTGTGCAAATGAGGGTAGGTCTATGAAAAACCTATCCGTTTTTTTTTAAAAATCAGATTGAAGAATTCCGTCCCCTGCATACCATTTGAAAGACGTATACACACAAAATATATGGGGTGGCGAATTTAAGAAATGCGTGGTTTGTCCACTAGAAACGGTCAAACGTCACTTAAATTTAGGAAAAATTATAATTCCAAAAACATGTTTTTTTTGTCGCTCCTGACTTTATGTTTTGTTTATTCGTCATGAAATTTTTACACGTTATGGTTTGTTAATTTTGAAAGGGCCTCACAATTAAAAAGTTAACAAAACATTGAAAAGGTCAAGGTCATATTACGATAAGTGTGTTTTTATTCGGCCCCAAAGTGCTCCAAATCTAAAACATATTTCATTGAGAGAATTGAACAAAAGTTTTAGTTCTAAATAGTTCTTTCGTATAATGTTTAGTTTTTGAAGATCGGACTTGATCTGTTCATTTTACGGCAGTCCAAAGTTTGATCCTTTTTTGGAATAATTGTTAATCAGTTTTTTATGCTTGAAATTGTGATATATAAGAAAAAGAATGTTTGACTAGTGCGACTTATATACTTGTTTGAACTATTTGCTGTTTTTGCAATTTTGTTTCTCATTTTGCCGCTAGAGGGCGTTCTGCTTAAAATTACTCTTTTGCTTATAACTCAAAACGTTAAAGTCTGATTGAAATGCGGTTTTCAGCATTTTGTTCCTTGTTAACAGCACCAAAAATGGGATGGTTTTCAAAGGATAGGGTATGGGAAAATATTTGCGCTAGAAGAGTTTGAATGTTCTTACATTGCAAAAAAAATAATAAAAAAAAAAAATGTGTTAATGAGAGTAGGTCTTCAAAAAACCTTTTCGTTCTGTTTCATATTGAAAATTGTGGCTGCGTTGAAATAAAGTATTCAAGTTGATTAGGTTAAAAGCGAAAACCGAGATACCGCTTGCGGTTCTAGTTTTTTTTTTTTTTATTATTTTTCCAATTCCACCCATTTTTGTGTCCAGCCTAGCGGCCAGATGAGAAAAGCTACAGCTATGAAATTTTGGTCATGGAGTCATCTTTATCTGAACATGTGCCTAATTGGTCAAACTTTTCACATTTATTTCTGATTTAGCCACCAGGGGGCGCAATGCATGTAATCACTCCTTTGCTAATAACTCAAAAATTTGAAACCTGATTTAGATGCGGTTTTTTACATAATGTTCCTTGTTGACAGCCCAATCAAATATGATTGGATATCTTATCATCGAGTACTGGAAAAAAATTGTTCTAGGAGAAGCTGAATGTTCGAACCTTGGAAAAAAGTGGAAAAATGAGGGTAGGTCTACGAAAAACCTACCCACTTTTGTTAGAGATCAGATAGAAGAATTCTGTTTGCTGCATACGATTTGCAAGACATATACGCACAAAATATATGGGGTGGCGAATTAAGGAAATGCGTGGTTTGTCCTCTAGAAACGGTCAAACTTCACTAAATTTTAGGAAAAATTAAAATTTCAAAAACATGTTTTTGTCGCTCCTGACTTTATTTTCTGTTCATTCTTCATGAAATTTTCACATGATATGTATAGTTATGTTTGAAAGGGCCTCACAATTCAAAAAATAAAAAAGAATTGAAAAGGTCAAGGTCATATTACGATTATTGTGTTTTTATTCGGCCACAAATAGCTCCAAAACTAAAAATATTTCATTGAGAGTATATGAACAAAAGTTTTAGTTCTTAAAGAGCTCTTTCCAGTGATGTTTAGTTTTTGAAGATCGGACTTGATTTGGTCATTATACGGCAGTCCAAAGTTTGATCCTTTTTTGGAATAATTGTAAATCAGGTTTTATGCTTCAAATTCTGATACATAAGAATAAAAAGTTTGACTTGTGCGACTAGTATACTTGATTGAACAATTTGCTGCTTTGCTAGGTACCTAACAGTAAAATTTTAATCAATTTTCTTTCTCATTTTGCCGCTAGGGGGCGCTTTTCTTGAAATCATTCTTTTGCTTATAACTCAAAAAGTTGAAGTCCGATTCGAATGCGTTTTTTTGCTTTCTGTTCCCTGTTGATAGCCTAATAACATATGATAGGATTCGAGGGTCCGTGTGGCTGAAAGCTTTTGAGCTACGCAAGGTTGAATGTTCGAACCTTGCAAAAAAAACAAAAAAAAAACTGTGCAAATGAGGGTAGGTCTACAAAAAACCTATCCGTTTTTGTTGGAGATCAGATAGAAGAATTCCGTCTTCGGTATACCATTTAAAAGACGTATACACACAAAATATATGGGATGGCGAATTAAGGAAATGCGTGGTTTGTCCTCCAGAAACGGTCAAACTTCACTAAATTTTAGGAAAAATTAAAATTTCAAAAACATGTTTTGCGGCATTGCTAGGTACCTAATAGTAAAATTTTAATCAGTTTTGGTTCTCATTTTGCCGCTTGGGGGGCGATTAGCTTGAAATCACTATTAATAATTAAAAAAAAAATGAAGTCTGATTTTTATGCGATTTTTTTGCATTCTGTTCTTCGGTGACATCAATTTGAAATGACACAAAAAAGATAATGCGATATTTCATAAAAATGATAGTAATTCAATGCAACAGTTGTTCGTAATAATGTTGAGTGGTATATTGCATTGTCGTGTGTCATTTTATACTGTTGTTTGTCGCTTGCAATTGTTGTTTATCGAATACAATTGTCATTTGTCTCCATCATAAAGCAAAACACACATATAACATTGCAGTACCCGAAGTCCGTAAAAAAAGTTTTCAAGTTTACGACTACATAACAGACAGGTAATACTCAAAAGTATTCTTCTTGGTAAAAAGTCTGATTATACATTGCGACAAAAATGTTTGAAAGATCACTGTTTACAGTATTCAACAAGCCATTTAACGAAGAAATATGTTTTTCAAATCATGCGACTCATGAACTGAATGGAATTGCTTTCATAAAAACTGATGATATCGCGATTTCATAACTGACAGGTAATACTCAACAATACTCTCATGGGTAAAAAGTCTGCCTAAACATTGCGACAGTAACGTTTGAAAGATCACTGTTAACAGTATCAACAAGCAATTGAACGAAGAAATGTTTTTCGAATCATGCGACTCGTGAACTGAATGGAATTGCTTTCATGAAAATCGATGATATCGCGACTACATAACTGACAGGTAATACTCAAAAAACTTCTTTTGGGTAAAAAGTCTTCTTAAACATTGCAACAAAAGTGTTTGAAAGATCGCTGTTAACATTATAAACAAGCCATTGAACGAAGAAATATTTTTCGAATCATGCGACTCGTGAACTAAATGGAATTGCTTTTGCGAAAACCGATGATATCGCGATTGCGATTCTAGTTTATTATTATTTTTCTAACCTTTTTTTGTGAACGGCATATCACCATGATAGAAAAAAGTCACATTTCTGATTTTTTTACCACTTTTGTCCTATGATCTGAATTTGATCCTAACGTTGAGAAAATTTTCATTTTTGTCTTAGTTTTGCCGCTAGGGGGCGTTTTGTAAAAGTTACTAAGGGCTAATAACTCTGTTATTTGAGGTCCGATTCAGATGTGGTTTTTTGCATAGTGTTCCTTGTCAAAAGCCTAATCAAATATGATAGTTTCAAAAATCTGCGTATATAAAACTTTTTGACTACGGAAGGTTGAATGTTCGAACCTCGCAAAAAACAGTGAAAATGAGGGTAGGTCTACGAAAAAAGTGCCCATTTTTATTGGAATTGAGATAAAAGAATTTTGTTTGTTGCATATGATTCGCAAGACATATACGCACAAAATATATGGGGTGGCGAATTCGGGAAATGCATAGTTTGTCCACAGTACGCGGTCAAACTTAACCGATATTTTCGAAAAATCAACATTTTAAAAGCATGACTGTTAAGATTTTTTGCAGCTCCTGACTTTATTTTTAGTTCAATTTCTATGAAATTTTCACATTTAATGTAAAACTATGTCACATAATATAAAAAGTAAAAATGTATTGTAAAGGTCAAGGTCATATTAGGATAATTGTATATCAATTCGGCTTGAAATAGCTCAAAATCAAAAAACAATTCATAAACAATATATGAACAAAAGATTTAGTTTTAGAAAAGTTCTTTCTAATGACGTTTAGATTTTGAAGATCGGACTTGATTTGGTCATTTTACGGCAGTCCAAAGTTTGATCCTTTTTTTCGAATAATTGTAAATCAGGTTTTATGTTTCAAATTCTGATACATAAGAATAAAAAGATTTGTGCGACTAGTATACTTGATTGAACTATTTGCTGCTTTGCTAGGTACCTAATGGTAAAATTTTAATCTATTTTCTTTCTCATTTTGCCGCTAGGGGGCGCTTTTCTTGAAATCATTCTTTTGCTTATAACTCAAAAAGTTGAAGTTCGGTTCGAATGCGGTTTTTTGCATTCTGTTCCCTGTTGATAGCCTAATAACATGTGATAGGCATCGAGAGTCCGTAAGACTGAAGGCTTTTGAGCTACGGAAGGTTGAATGTTCGAACCTCGCAAAAAAACAACAATAGAAAAAACCCTGTGCAAATGAGGGTAGGTCTATGAAAAACCTATCCGTTTTTTTTTAGAAATCAGATTGAAGAATTCCGTCCCCTGCATACCATTTGAAAGACGTATACACACAAAATATATGGGGTGGCGAATTTAAGAAATGCGTGGTTTGTCCACTAGAAACGGTCAAACGTCACTTAAATTTAGGAAAAATTATAATTCCAAAAACATGTTGTTTTTTTTGTCGCTCCTGACTTTATGTTTTGTTTATTCGTCATGAAATTTTTACACGTTATGGTTTGTTAATTTTGAAAGGGCCTCACAATTAAAAAGTTAACAAAACATTGAAAAGGTCAAGGTCATATTACGATAAGTGTGTTTTTATTCGGCCCCAAAGTGCTCCAAATCTAAAACATATTTCATTGAGAGAATTGAACAAAAGTTTTAGTTCTAAATAGTTCTTTCGTATAATGTTTAGTTTTTGAAGATCGGACTTGATCTGTTCATTTTACGGCAGTCCAAAGTTTGATCCTTTTTTGGAATAATTGTTAATCAGTTTTTTATGCTTGAAATTGTGATATATAAGAAAAAGAATGTTTGACTAGTGCGATTTATATACTTGTTTGAACTATTTGCTGTTTTTGCAATTTTGTTTCTCATTTTGCCGCTAGAGGGCGTTTTGCTTAAAATTACTCTTTTGCTTATAACTCAAAACGTTAAAGTCTGATTGAAATGCGGTTTTCAGCATTTTGTTCCCTGTTAACAGCACCAAAAATGGGATGGTTTTCAAAGGATAGGGTATGGGAAAATATTTGCGCTAGAAGAGTTTGAATGTTCTAACATTGCAAAAAAAAAAAAAAAAAAAAAAAATGTGTTAATGAGAGTAGGTCTTCAAAAAACCTTTTCGTTCTGTTTCATATTGAAAATTGTGGCTGCGTTGAAATAAAGTATTCAAGTTGATTAGGTTAAAAGCGAAAACCGAGATACCGCTTGCGGTTCTAGTTTTTTTTTATTTTTATTATTTTTCCAATTCCACCCATTTTTGTGTCCAGCCTAGCGGCCAGATGAGAAAAGCTACAGCTATGAAATTTTGGTCATGGAGTCATCTTTATCTGAACATGTGCCTAATTGGTCAAACTTTTCACATTTATTTCTGATTTAGCCACCAGGGGGCGCAATGCATGTAATCACTCCTTTGCTAATAACTCAAAAATTTGAAACCTGATTTAGATGCGGTTTTTTACATAATGTTCCTTGTTGACAGCCCAATCAAATATGATGGATATCTTATCATCGAGTACTGGAAAAAAAAAATTGTTCTAGGAGAAGCTGAATGTTCGAACCTTGGAAAAAAGTGGAAAAATGAGGGTAGGTCTACGAAAAACCTACCCACTTTTGTTAGAGATCAGATAGAAGAATTCTGTTTGCTGCATACGATTTGCAAGACATATACGCACAAAATATTTGGGGTGGCGAATTAAGGAAATGCGTGGTTTGTCCTCTAGAAACGGTCAAACTTCACTAAATTTTAGGAAAAATTAAAATTTCAAAAACATGTTTTTGTCGCTCCTGACTTTATTTTCTGTTCATTCTTCATGAAATTTTCACATGATATGTATAGTTATGTTTGAAAGGGCCTCACAATTCAAAAAATAAAAAAGAATTGAAAAGGTCAAGGTCATATTACGATTATTGTGTTTTTATTCGGCCACAAATAGCTTCAAAACTAAAAATATTTCATTGAGAGTATATGAACAAAAGTTTTAGTTCTTAAAGAGCTCTTTCCAGTGATGTTTAGTTTTTGAAGATCGGACTTGATTTGGTCATTATACGGCAGTCCAAAGTTTGATCCTTTTTTGGAATAATTGTAAATCAGGTTTTATGCTTCAAATTCTGATACATAAGAATAAAAAGTTTGACTTGTGCGACTAGTATACTTGATTGAACAATTTGCTGCTTTGCTAGGTACCTAACAGTAAAATTTTAATCAATTTTCTTTCTCATTTTGCCGCTAGGGGGCGCTTTTCTTGAAATCATTCTTTTGCTTATAACTCAAAAAGTTGAAGTCCGATTCGAATGCGTTTTTTTGCTTTCTGTTCCCTGTTGATAGCCTAATAACATATGATAGGATTCGAGGGTCCGTGTGGCTGAAAGCTTTTGAGCTACGCAAGGTTGAATGTTCGAACCTTGCAAAAAAAAAAAAAAAAAACTGTGCAAATGAGGGTAGGTCTACAAAAAACCTATCCGTTTTTGTTGGAGATCAGATAGAAGAATTCCGTCTTCGGTATACCATTTAAAAGACGTATACACACAAAATATATGGGATGGCGAATTAAGGAAATGCGTGGTTTGTCCTCCAGAAACGGTCAAACTTCACTAAATTTTAGGAAAAATTAAAATTTCAAAAACATGTTTTTGTCGCTCCTGACTTTATTTTCTGTTCATTCTTCATGAAATTTTCACACGATATGTATTGTTATGTTTGAAAGGGCCTCACAAATCAAAAAAATTAAAAGAAATTTGAAAAGGTCAAGGTCATATTACGATTATTGTGTTTTTATTCGGCCACAAATAGCTCCAAAACTAAAAATATTTCATTGAGAGTATATGAACAAAAGTTTTAGTTCTTAAAGAGCTCTTTCCAGTGATGTTTAGTTTTTGAAGATCGGACTTGTTTTAGTCATTATACGGCAGTACAAAGTTTGATCCTTTTTTGGAATAATTGTAAATCAGGTTTTATGCTTCAAATTCTGATACATAAGAATAAAAAGTTTGACTTGTGCGACTAACGTTAGTATATTTGATTGAACTATTTGCTGCTTTGCTAGGTAACTAACAGTAAAATTTTAATCAATTTTCTTTCTCATTTTGCCGCTAGGGGGCGCTTTTCTTGAAATCATTCTTTTGCTTATAACTCAAAAAGTTGAAGTCCGATTCGAATGCGTTTTTTTTTGCATTCTGTTCCCTGTTGATAGTCTAATAGCATATGATAGGATTTGAGGGTCCGTGTGGCTGAAAGCTTTTGAGCTACGGAAGATTGAATGTTCGAACCTCGCAAAAAGAAAACTGTGCAAATGAGGGTAGGTCTACGAAAAACCTATCCGTTTTTGTTAGAGATCAGATAGAAGAATTCCGTCTCCGGCATACCATTTAAAAGACGTATACACACAAAATATATGGTGGCGAATTAAGGAAATGCGTGGTTTGTCCTCTAGAAACGATCAAACTTCACTAAATTTAAGGAAAAATTAAAATTTTAAAAACATGTTTTTGTCGCTCCTGACTTTATTTTCTGTTCATTCTTCATGGAATTTTCACACGATATGTATTGTTATGTTTGAAAGGGCCTCACAATTCAAAAAATAAAAAAAGAATTGAAAAATAGCTCCAAAACTAAAATATTTCATTGAGAGTATATGAACAAAAGTTTTAGTTCTTCAAGAGCTCTTTCCAGTGATGTTTAGTTTTTGAAATTCGGACTTGATTTGGTCATTATACGGCAGTCCAAAGTTTGTTCCTTTTTTGGAATAATTGTAAATCAGGTTTTATGCTTCAAATTCTGATACATAAGAATAAAAAGTTTGACTAGTGCGACTAATATACTTGTTTGAACTATTTGCTTTTTTTTGCAATTTTGTTTCTAATTTTGCCGCTAGAGGGCGTTTTGCTTAAAATCACTCTTTTGCTTATAACTCAAAATGTTAAAGTCTGATTGAAATGCGGTTTACAGCATTTTGTTCCTTGTTGACTGCACCACAGAATGTGATGGATTTCAAGGGACAGGGTATGGGAAAATATTTGCGCTAGAAGAGTTTGAATGTTCTAACATTGCAAAAAAAAAAAAAATGTGCAAATGAGAGTAGGTCTTCAAAAAACCTTTGCGTTCTGTTTCATATTAAAAATTGTGGCTGAGTTGAAATAAAGTGTTCAATTTGATTAGGTTAAAAGCGAAAACCAAGATACCGCTTGCGGTTCTAGTTATTATTCTTCTTCTTACTATTCTTTTTTTCTTCCTCTTATATTTGTGTTAATTTCGAGGTGTTGCCATTGACTCAGAACAATGAAAATTTTATGGCATATATTTCAAACCATGAGCTTTCGGATGCAATGAATTTTATATTCATACGACGTCATATAACGTCAGATTTGACGTCAGGTGAAAAAGTTTGTACGCGGTCTACAGCCATTATTTCTGGACCGATTTTCATCAAAATTTCACAGAATGTGTATGTTAGGCTCTAGTTGTGCATCCCTGTGTCCGTTTTTCAAAATTCGAAAAGTCCATGGTTCTATAGCGAATTCAAGATTCGAACCAAGGTCGTAAATTTTTAAATGCTTAAAAAATCATATTTATTTGAGATAGAAAAGTGATATTTGGTCAGTATATAGGTCTCTGGGAGTCTAAAACATTTTGTAAAAATAAACGTCACATGACGTCACTTGACGTCATTATATAATAATGTATTTCTAATATAAATAAGAGTATTTCTATACATGTATGTTGAAATTGTCGAAGGGCAGTGAAAATTTAATGACAAATGATTCAGACACTGAAATTTCGATTTCAATGATTTTCAGAAGCCTATGACGTCATATGACGTCACATTTGAAATTGACTACGAAAGTTTGTACACGGTCCAGAGCCATTATTAATGGCCGATTTTTATCAAATTTTCACAGAGTGTCTATATTACGTTCTATTGTGCCGGCCTTTTTCAAAATTCGAAAAGTCCAAGCATCTATGGCGGATCCAAGATTCGAACCAAGGACGTCAATTTTTAAATGCTTATAAAAACTGTCTTTTTTTAGATAGAAAGTTGAAATTTTGTCAGTTAGTAGGTCTCTGGGTGTCTAACAATTATGTGAAAATAAACGTCATATGACGTCACGTGACGTCATTTTTTTATTATTATTCTTTTCTTCTTCCTAACTAAACGCTTATTTTAATATGTTGCAATAGTCCTAGGACCATGAAATTTTTATGGGTTATTAGTCAAGTGAGGAAATTTTGTTTTCCATGATTGTCAGCAGCCTATGACGTCACATGACGTCACAGCTAAAAATAGTGAAAAATGGTGTTTGCGCTCTACAGCCGTCATTTATAGTCTTTTCTTCAAATTTTCACAGATGGTACATCTTGAAACTAAGGTGTGCATATCCTGTCAGCTAACCGAAACTCCGAAAGACCGAAGTTCTGTGGCTGAAATAAGATTCGAACATAGGACCGAAAATTTCATTTTAGCATTAAAGAGCTTCAGGATGAGATAGAAAATTGAAACTTACACAGTTTGCAGTTCTGCAGAGTTTCTACAGACATTTTGAGTCGTGACGTCATATGACGTCATGTGACGTCAAAAGCATACTTCTTAATTTTTATTGTAGGGCAATGATTTCGACATGATGCCAGTTGTTCAGAATAATGAAAATTTCAGATTATGACAGTAAAGTATGCGCTTTTGAACAAAAGCATCTTCAGCACCCTATGACGTCATATGACGTCAGAGCTAAAAATAGTGAAAAATGGTGTTCACGCTCTACAGCCGCCATTTATGATCAGATTTTCTTCAGATTTTTACAGATGGTACACCTTGAAACTAAGGTGTACATATCCTGCCAGCTTACCGAAATTCCGAAAAACCGAAGTTCTGTGGCTGAAGTAATATTCGAACATAGGACCAAAAATTTCATTTTAGGATTGAAGAGCTTCAGGATGAGATAGAAAGTTGAAACTTACACAGTTTGCAGTTCTGCAGCATTTTTACAAATATTTTGAATCAGAGGACGTCATAAGCATACCACTTATTTTTAATTTGGGGCAATGATTTCGACATGATGCCAGTTGTAAAGAATAATGAAAATTTCAGAGTTATTGCAGTAACGTATGCGCTTTTGAGCAACAGCATTTTCAGTACCCTATGACGTCACGTGACGTCAGAGCTAAAAATAGTGAAAAACGGTGTTCGCGCTCTACAGCCGCCATTTATAATCAGATTTTCTTCAAATTTTTACAGATGGTACATCTTGAAACTAAGGTGTGAATACTTTGTCAGCTAACCTTAATTCTGAAAAACCGAAGTATTGTGGCTGAAATAAGATCGAACATAGGAACAAAAATTTCAATTTAGGGTTAAAGAACTTCGGGATGAGATAGAAAGTTGAAACTTACACAGTTTGCAGTTCTGCATAATTTCTACATATATTTTGAATCGTGACGTCATATGACTTCATAAGCATGCTACTACTACTGCTACTTATTTTTTTTTCATCGTAACTAAACGCATATTTTTCGCGGAATATAATGTTAATTGTTCAGCATGAACATGAAATACTACCAGAGGTGAGTCATTACATGAAACTTCTATCTCCTGCTTTTTGCATTAACACAGGTTGCAGAAAGTCCTATCATTCCTTTTCACGAATGACATCTAGTTCTTCTTCTTATTATTCTTTTTTTCCTCCTTTTGAGGTTGTAATTAAACAAAGTTACAATTGAGATAGAGTCTTCAAATTGTTTCAGTGATCAGCTAAATAGAGTCCCTTTCGATCTGTATTGTTTCAACTATTAATGACGTCATATGACGTCATAGCTGAAAACTACTACAAAAGTTTCTTCGCCGTCTACAGCCATTGGTTATGAACCGATTTTCATCAAGATTTTCACAGAATGTGTATATTAATATCTAGTTGTGCATCCCGGTGTCCGTTTTTCAAAATTCGAAAAGACCAAGGTTCTATAGCGAATCCAAGATTTGAACTAATGACGTCAAATTTCAAATTCCAGAAAAGCTAGAAAGCTGATATTTAGTTTGAATATTAGTCTCTATGTCTTCTTTACATTCTAAAAAGATGAACGCCATATGACGTCACATGACGTCATAATGCTATTAAAACGCTTGTATCAAAACTTAACGGTTTTTAAGCCCTGTAGGCTTTAATTTTGTATGATTTGCTTGAAATTTTGTCTGAAGATGCAGTATTAGATTTTATGGAACCATGTCACTTCCGTTTCCGGAAAATCCCAAAGGTCAAGGTCATATATCAATTATCGGGTTTTTCTTCGGCCTTAAATATCTCAAAAACGGTAAATATTCTATCGAGACACTATGCGTATAACTCGTAGTGCTTAGAAAGACCTTTCAGATTATATTTAGTTTTTGATGATCGGGGTTGAATCGGTTGAGTTATGGAGGAAAAATGAAAATTTGGTAACCCCCAGTGTGTTTAACTGTTTATATCTCGAAAACCTTTTACTTTTGAAAATATGATGATGAATATTATTTGTAAAGCAATGTTTGGCCGTTCTTTTGATGCTTAAAGTTTAATGTTTGACCTAAGATTCATGGAGTAATGGGGAAAAAACGAAATTCGTGCATATAGCTTTGGTGATTTTTTCATTTTTCAGGAGGTTTAAGAGCTTGTATCTCAAAAAATATTAAAAATATTCCGATATATAAAGCGTGTGAAATGTAGAGAATTTTAGGACGATTATTTTGGTACCTAAAGTTTTGAAATTAATCAAAGTATAAGGAAGTTACATAAAAAATAAGAATTTAAACATGTAGAATTTCAGCAATTTTGCCGTCATGTCAGAGTTTTACGGCTTATATCTTAAGAATCATTAGAAATAAGTGCTTAAATTAAGCAAGTGAGATGTAGAGAATTTTAAGACGATTATTTTGGCACCTAGAGTTTTGAAATTGATCAAAAAATAAGGAAGTTACATAAAAAATACCAATTTAAAGCCAATTGTAAAATTTTCATAAAATATCCTACTTTCGCTTTCACCTTAATTGAAGCATTTTCGGAAAATGTAAGTTTACAGATATGTATTAGTCATAGAAATTGCAAAAAAAACAACTTTTTACATATATCATATTGATATTACTAGCTAAACAAGTGTACCGTTCCCGGTGGCCGAGTGGTTAGAGCGTCCGCCTCGGGAGCGGGAGGTCGTGGGTTCGATACCAAAGTCGTAAAAATGGTACTGTTATAGCTCCCTTGCTTGACGCTCAGCATATAAGGGTAGTTTCAGGACTGGTTGGCTCGGTATCCGGACAATGTGACTGGGTGTGGTATCATGCCACATGTCTGCGGCGTGATACTGCAGTGTGGCAGCACTATAACTGCATTAAGTAGACATCGTCTCCAAATGACTGAAATACTGTCGGTGGGACGTTAAACCCAACAAACAAACTAAACAAGTGTTGACAATGATTTAATGTTTTGTCAAATCATTTTATTTACGTTACTTATACATATTAGTTGCAGCATTGCGTTACCCATAATCCTTTGAGCGTTTTGACACATGTCATTTAGACCGTTGTTGAAACATTGCAATTTCCCGACTTTATTGTTGCATCAATCGATAAATGTTATACATTTGTATAAGCTATATTCCAAATTTATGATAAATGATAACCTATGTGAAAATATATGTTATAATACAATGTAATTTAATTGCCAGCTTGAGATACCATGAGCGTGTATAAGTGTAGACGTTTGAAACAAAATGATCAACACGTCATCCGTTCAAGACGCTGCAAGCTAATTTGTCCGTTAGCTAAAAGCGCAAAATGAAGTAACTTTGTGTAATACAGTCGTCTCGATCGTATATACAAGCGTTATTGGAATTTAACTCACGAGGCTACACGCGTCGACGATTCTATTGCATGGTAGCATTTACACGGTGCATAACCATATCGGCAGGCTCTCTGTGGAAATCGCTATATCGGCAGGCTCTATGCGTTCGCACCGGTCATTCTCTGCCATAAAAACTTGCAAACCTGGACGGAAGGAAAAGAAACAGACCAATAGTCACTTTTCAAAGGTGAAATGCTCAATATTAAGTATTGCACGGAATATTAGAGTATCTTAGCTATGTATATAATTGAAAAGTTTACACGCATATACATAGCTAAAATACTCCGTGCAATACTTAATATTGAGCAACTCACCTTTGAAAAATGACCATTGGTCTCTTTCTTTCCCTTCCGTCCAGCGTTTGCTAGTGTTTATGGCAGGGAATGACCGGTGCGAACGCAGAGAGCTGCTGATATAGCGATTTCCGCAGAGAGCCTGCCGATATGGGTATGCACCGTGATTTACTATTTTATTCCCGCGACTGTACACGAAAATAAAAAAAAAGAAAAGAATTTTGATATGCAGAATTAAGGGGTTTAAGTTTAATTGCTTATATTTTGAATACCTATAAACTAGAATATGCTACAATGGAATTGTCGGGATTTTCAGGACATTTATTTTGGTACCTAGAATACTACAATTGGTCAAGTTATAAGAAAGCGATATCAAAATAAAGATTTATTTATTTTTGCCATATGGCTTATTTCACAAAGTTCATGCATGAAAAGTCCATACGAAAAAAAAAAAGTTAAAGGTAGGGAATTTAATATATATTCTTTCTAACGGTATTAATCTTTATATTTTTCAATGTTAGCAGAAAGTCCTATCATTCGTATCAACGAATGAAATCTAGTTATTAGGGCTTTCTGCCTAAAGCAGAAAGTCCTATTGGGTTTGTTATGTTTTTTCTTATTAGGGCTTTCTGCCTAAAGCGAAGAAAGCCTATAGGGTTGTATGTTATTATTATTATTTTATATTAGACTTTCTGTAAAGCAGAAAGTCTATGGGTTTGTTATTTTTATTAGGACTTTCTGCTTTATACTATTGGGTTTGTTATGTTTATTATTATTATGACTTTCGCCCTAAGCAGGATAGTTCCTATTGGGTTTGTACTGTTTATTCTTCTTCTTATTAGGGCTTTCTGCCTCAAAGCAGAACGACCTTTTGGGTTTGTTATGTTTTTATTATTATTATTATTCTTTTCTTTCCCTAACTAAACGCTTATTTTTATTGTTGTAACAATAGACCTCGGACGATGCACTTTATATGGCTTATTAGTCACGTGAGGAAAATTTTGATTTCCATGCTTTTCGCACCCTATGACGTCACAGGAGTCACCGCTCCAACATAGTGAAAAAAATGGTGTTTTTCGCTCCTCCCGCCTACCTTTCAATTTCGTAAATATAATTCCCAAAACCGTAATGACAAATATCACCCCTTATGTTCATAACCTTTCAGCACACCCTCCACTACTCAATCCTCCTTACATTTTCTTAAAACAATCATCTCCCAACTTACCCCCTCCCAAACAAAAACTTATCCCAATCTCAACATTCATATCACTCCCTAATCCACCAAACCCTAAATCCTATATCATCAAACACCACCACAATAATTCTACTATCCTACAAATCTAACCATATCCTACCACCTCACCAAACAAAAATAAACCAAAACTTTCCCATAAAACCCATCATCCCTATTACCCCTTACCATCCCCAAACCTCTAACATCCCTCCCCTACTCTTCATAACACCCCATCACAACCTCCCCCACATCTACCCCATCCTACCCCTCAACAACCCACTATCCCCCATTATAACTCTCAACCCTCCTACCAATAATTACTTCAAAACAACCCCAAAACTCCTCATTACCACAATCCACCCCCTTATAGCCACAATACCTCACCCTCAAAACCTCCAGCCCTCCCCTAACATATTCATCACACCTCAACTACACAACTTCCCTAACATACCAAAAAATAAACATATCATCATTCATCTCACTCCTAATCACAACCCCATAAATCTAACCATCCCTCCAAACACCCCCACAAATCTACTATCCCCTACCAAATACTACATATACGAAACCTCGATATTTTATCTATTAGTCGTCTTTATAATGTAGAGATACAGATATCTTATTTTTTATATTTTTATATGCTCTCACGACCTTTAATTTCAA
This sequence comes from Solen grandis, assembly GCA_021229015.1. Lineage (NCBI taxonomy): Eukaryota > Metazoa > Mollusca > Bivalvia > Adapedonta > Solenidae > Solen > Solen grandis. Next base: position 41,890,140 of record CM037794.1, read on the forward strand.
GTTAAATAGCGTTTAATTAAGTTTACTCCCCCGACCCCCTATGTTGTGTGTCTGAGAGTGTGAGAATCTACACTATTGTTTATAGGGTGAGTTGTTACTCGCTCTCTCATAGATCATATGACTTCGCAGATGAGCTCTCTCGCTCCATCTTCTTTCTATTGGTATTTTTTTATCATTTCTTTTTATGATTTTATTTTAGAGAGAGATCGGGGCATAGCTTTTATTATCAAAAAAGCATCTTCAGCCCCACCCCTTGAATTAGATAGAGATATATAGAGAGACTTACGCGCTGATAGGCTATGTGTGGATTTGAGGTTTCTGTATGAAAGTTTTTTAATATTGATAGACTCCGCTCCCAGTGTGTGTGTGCTTACTTTAATGTTCTTTGGTAGTTGAGGAGAATTGCCCTCGGTTTTTTTTTCCGTATAGATGACTATACTTCATTGCACTGAGTGAATTCCATTTATTGTCAGATGTTTCTGTCAAATTTCACAAGATGGTAACAGTTTTGAAACTCGATGTGCATATCTGTCAGTCTAACAAACTTCCAAAGAGACTGAGTTCTGTGACTGAAAAAAGATTCGAATCATTAGGACCAAAAAATTCATTTGTAGGGATATAAAGAGCTTCAGGAAGAGTAGAGAAGAAGGTAGAAAGGTTGAAATAACACAGTTGCAAGATTCCTGCTCTGACTTCTACTTTTATATCTTGTGTTTTGACGTCATATGGACGTCTTGTGACCGTATAAGCTACTTCTTAATTTCATTTTAGGGCAATGATTTTGTACATGATGCCCAGTTGGTTGTTCAGACAATAACGAAAATATAGAGTTATTTATTGACAGTAAGTATGCCCCTTTTGAACAAAAAGCCATCATTGCACACTATGACGTAGATGTGTACGAGTCAGAGCAAAAAATATTTTGAAAAATGGTGTTCACGCTCTACAGGCCGCATTTAATGGTCGGATTTACGATTCAAACTTTTCTCTAATTCAGGTGGATGAGTACAGTTCTTAGGAAGTAGTGTGTTCGAGCTGTGTTTGCATATTCTGTCAGGCTACTCGAAATTCCGAAAGACCGAAAAGTTGGTGTGGCTGAAATAAGATTCGAGACATCGCCTATTGGGATCCGTAAATTTCTTATTGTTCGGTTAGGAAGAGCTGTATGGTGGTTTGTTATTCGGCAAGGGGGAGTTCTCAAAACTCGAAAACAAGATTCTAGCTGACACTGTGATAAATCTGTAGTGATTTGAAAGACCTTTCAGGTGATATTTAGTTTTTGAAGATCGGGGTTGAATTGGTTGACTTATGACAGAAAGGCGAAAAGTGTACTTTTAACGAAATTGAAACGCTGTAGTTTCATGAACTTTGAGTCAAAAATCATGATTTCTTCAGGATTAACACACTGAAAAGTGAAGTGATGTATACTGCAAGGAATACTTGTTTGGTCACGTGATTATAACGTCATGCATATTTAAGCAGAAATTATTAAAAAATTCATATAAAATCGGCAAGTTGATGTTTGAAGTTGAAATTTGCACGAATGCCGTAGCCTACAATGTGCAAAATGTCCTGAAAATTTCAAGTGATTCCGTCAACAAACATGGCAGATATTCATGTTTTTCGGAAAGGGCTTGTATATGAAAATCTGGCAATTTGAAGGAAGAGAAGAAGGCGGTTATTGGGTTGGTTACCCTCTATCCGGACGTTCCTACGCAGGAAAGAGTGCCCGTGTTGAAAGGTGAATTGCGATGCGTATTTGAGAGAATGAGGTGCATTTTAGAATGCAATGGTGTACACCAGGACCGATAAGCATATTGCCTTTGTTATAACGGCTTTCTTCAAACTTTTATTAGGGCTTTCTGCCTCAAGCAGAAAGACCTTTTGGGTTTGTTATGTTTATTAGGGCTTTCTGCTTTTCGCAGAAAGACCTTTGGGTTTGTTCTGTCTTTTATTATTATTATTCTTTTTTTCCAACCTTTTCATGTTGTTATTTCATTAAGTTGCTGAAGGTCTAGGACAAAGAAATTCTATCAACAGACACCTGAAGCAATGGCATTTTGGAATATATTATTTTTATCTTCACATGACGTCACATGACGTCAGAACTAAAAATATCTACCAAAGTTTGTACGCGCTGTACAGCCGTCATTTATGGACGGATTGTCATGGAATTTTCACAGAAGTTATATATTAAGACCTCATTGTGCAGGATTATATAGGTTTGCCAAGATTCGAAAGAACTAAGGTTCTATGGTGAATCCAAGATTCGAACCAAGGACGTCAAATTTCAAATCCATATAAAATCGATTCTAGATGAGATAGAACGTTGATATTTGGCGAGATTATATGTCTCTGTGTTTCCTTTGCATTTTGTAAAGATGAACGTCATATGACGTCATCAAATTGTATAGAATTTCCGATTACTTGATGTCAATTTACTCATGTTGCAAAGGCTCATAGACAATGAAAATTTAATGTCCTATGTAAGTAATCATGAACATTTAGATTCAATGTTTAAAATTTTCATATGACGTCACATGACGTCAGAACTAAAAATAGCTACCAAAGTTTGTACGCGCTGTACAGCCGTCATTTATGGACGGATTGGCATGGAATTTTCACAGAAGTTATATATTACGATCTCATTGTGCAGGATTATATAGGTTTGCCAAGATTCGAAAGAACTAAGGTTCTATGGCGAATCCAAGATTCGAACTAAGGACGTCAAATTTCAAATCCATATAAAAAACGTTTCTAGATGAGATAGAAAGTTGATATTTGGCGAGATTATACGTCTCTGTGTTTCCTTTGCATTATGTAAAGATAAACGTCATATGACGTCATTTGACGTCATCATGTTGTATAGAATTTCCGATTTCTTGATGTCAATTTATTCATGTTGCAAGGGTTCATAAACAATGGAAATTTAAAATCCTTTGTAGGAGATCATGTTCATTTTGATCAAATGTTGAAAATTTTCATATGACGTCACATGACGTCAGAACTAAAAATAGCTACCAAAGTTTGTACGCGCTGTACATCCAAGATTCGAAAAAGCAAAGGTTCTATGGCGAATCCAAGATTCGAAACAAGGACGTCAAATTTCAAATACGTATAAAATCGTTTCTAGATGAGATAGAAAGTTGATATTTGGCGAGATTATATATCTCTGTGTTTCCTTTGCATTTTGTAAAGATGAACGTCATATGACGTCATATGACGTCATCAAGTTGTATAGAATTTCCGATTTCTTGATGTCAATTTACTCATGTTGCAAAGCTTCATAGACAATGCAAATTAAATGTCCTGTGTACATAATCAGGAACATTTAGATTCAATGTTTAACATTTTCATATGACGTCACATGACGTCAGAACTATAAATAACTACCAAAGTTCATCCGCGCTGCACAGCCGTCATTTATGAACGGATTGGCATGGAATTTTCACAGAATTTATATATTACGACTTCATTGTGCAGGATTATATAGGTTTGCCAAAATTCGAAAAACACCAGGTTTGTCATGGTTTGCAGTGCAGAAAGCCCTATCTTTTGTTCAAAACAAAAGAAGTCTAGTTATTATTATTATTCTTTTTTTCTTCCTAACTAAACGCTTATTTTTCTATGTTGCAATACTCCTAGGACGATGAAATTTTTATGACTTATTAGTCACGTTAGGAAATTTTGATTTCTATGATTTTCATATGCCTATGACGTCATATGACGTCACATTTGAAATATGCTACAAAAGTTTGTACGCGGTCTACAGCCATTGTTTGTGAACCGATTTTCATCAAATTTTCACAGATTGTGTATATTAAGTTCTAGTTGTGCATCCGGTGTCCGTTTTTCAAAATTCGAAAAGTCCATGGTTCTATAGCGAATCCAAGATTCGAACCAAGGTCGTAAATTTTTAAATGCTTATAAAATCTGTCCTATTTAAGATAGAAAGTTGATATTTAGTCAGTATATAGGTCTCTAGAAGTTCTAAACATTTTGTGAAAATATATGTCATATGACGTCACGTGACGTCATTATATGATAATGTATTTCTAATATTAACAAGAATATTTCTATATGTTGAAATTGTCGAAAGGCAATGAAAATTTAAAGACACATGCTTCAAACGCTGAAATTTAGATTTCTATGATTTTCATATGCCTATGACGTCATATGACGTCACACTGGAAATATGCAACAAAAGTTTGTACGCGGTCTACAGCCATTGTTTATGAACCGATTTTCATCAAATTTTCGCAGAATGTGTATATTAAGTTCTAGTTGTGCATCCCGGTGTCCGTTTTTCAAAATTCGAAAAGTCCATGGTTCTATAGCGAATCCAAGATTCGAACCAAGGTCGTAAATTTTTAAATGCTTATAAAATCTGTCCTATTTAAGATAGAAAGTTGATATTTAGTCAGTATATAGGTCTCTAGAAGTTCTAAACATTTTGTGAAAATATATGTCATATGACGTCACCTGACGTCATTATATGATAATGTATTTCTAATATTAACAAGAATATTTCTATATGTTGAAATTGTCGAAAGGCAATGAAAATTTAAAGACACATGCTTCAAACGCTGAAATTTAGATTTCTATGATTTTCATATGCCTATGACGTCATATGACGTCACACTGGAAATATGCAACAAAAGTTTGTACGCGGTCTACAGCCATTGTTTATGAACCGATTTTCATCAATTTTCGCAGAATGTGTATATTAAGTTCTAGTTGTGCATCCCGGTGTCCTTTTTTCAAAATTCGAAAAGTCCAAGGTTCTATAGCGATTCCAAGATTCGAACCAAGGTCGTAAATTTTCAAATTCTTATAAAATCGGTCCTATTTGAGATAGAAAGATGATATTGGGTCAGTATATAGGTCTCTGGGAGTCTTAAACATTTTGTGAAAATAAATGTCATATGACGTCACGTGACGCCATTATATGATAATGAATTTCTAATTCTAACAAGATTATTTCTATATCTTGAAATTTTCGAAGGGCAATGAAAAATTAAGGCCGCATGCTTCAGATCCTGAAATTTCGATTTCAAAGACTTTCAGAAGCCTATGACGTCATATGACGTCACATTTGAAATTGACTACGAAAGTTTGTACACGGTCCAGAGCCATTATTAATGGGCCGATTTTCATCAAATTTTCACAGAATGTGTATATTAAGTTCTAGTTGTGCATCTCTTTTTCCCTTTTTACAAAATTCGAAAAGTCCATGGTTCTATAGCGAATCCAAGATTCGAACCAAGTTCGTAAATTTTTAAATACTTATAAAATCGGTCCTATTTGAGATAGAAAAGTGATAATTGATCAGTATATAGGTCTCTAAGAGTCTTAAACATTTTGTGAAAATAAATGTCATATGACGTCACGTGACGTCATTATATGATAATGTATTTCTAATATTAACAAGAGTATTTCTATAGTTGAAATTGTCGAAGGGCAATGAAAATTTAATGACAAATGATTCAGACGCTGAAATTTCGATTTCAATGATTTTCAGAAGCCTATGACGTCATATGACGTCACATTTGAAATGACTACGAAAGTTTGTACACGGTCCAGAGCCATTATTTATGGGCCGATTTTCATCAAATTTTCACAGAATGTGTATATTTACGTTCTTATTGTGTATACCGGTGTCCGGTTTTTCAAAATTCGAAAAGTCCAAGCATCTATGGCGGATCCAAGATTCGAAACAAGGACGTCAATTTTTAAATGCTTATAAAAACTGTCCTATTTGAGATAGAAAGTTGAAATTTTGTCAGTTAGTAGGTCTTTGGGTGTCTTAACAATTATGCGAAAATAAACGTCATATGACGTCACGTGACGTCATTTTTTATTATTATATTCTTTTCTTCTTCCTAACTAAACGCTTATTTTAATATGTTGCAATAGTCCTAGAACGATGAAATTTTTTATGGGTTTTTAGTCACGTGAGGAAATTTTGATTTCAATGATTGACAGCACCCTATGACGTCACATGACGTCACAGCTAAAAATAGTGAAAAATGGTTTTCGCGCTCTACAGCCGACATTAATGGTCGGATTTTCTTCAAATTTTCACAGATGGTACATCTTGAAACTAAGGTGTACATATCCTGTCAGCTAACCGAAATTCCGAAAGACCGAAGTTCTGTGGCTGAAATAAGATTCGAACATAGGACCGAAAATTTCATTTTAGGATTAAAGAGCTTCAGGATGAGATAGAAAGTTGAAACTTACACAGTATGCAGTTCTGCAGAATTTCTTAACATATTTTGAGTCGTGACGTCATATGACGTTATGTGACGTCATAAGCATACATCTTAATTTTCATTTAAAGGCAATGATTTCGACATGATGCCAGTTGTAAAATTCACTGACGTCAGAGTACAATTAGTGAAAAATGGTGTTCGCGCTCTACAGCTGCCATTTATGATCAGATTTTCTTCAAATTTTTACAGATGGTACATCTTGAAACTAAGGTGTGAATATTTTGTCAGCTAACTTTAATTCCGAAAAACCGAAGTATTGTGGCTGAAGTAAGAATCGAACATAGGACCAAAGATTTCATTTTAGGGTTAAAGAACTTCGGGATGAGATAGAAAGTTGAAACTTACACAGTTTGCAGTTCTGCATAATTTCTACATATATTTTGAGTCGTGACGTCATATGACTTCATAAGCATACTACTACTGCTACTTATTTTTTCTTTCTTCATTACTAAACGCTTATTTTTCGCGGAATATGTCAATTGTTCAGCATGAACATGAAATACTAGCAGAGGTGAGTCATTACATGAAACTTCTATCTCCTGCTTTTTGCATTACACATGTTGCAGAAAGTCCTATCATTCGTTTAGACGAATGACATCTAGTTAGGACTTTCTGCCTAAAGCAGAAAGTCCTATTGGGTTTGTTATGTTTATTATTATTATTTTTTTTTTTTTTCCAAAAATTTTTTTATGTTGCAATAGTCCTAGGACGATGAAATTTTTATAGCTTATTAGTCACGTGAGGAAATTTTGATTTCAATGATTTTCAGCACCCTATGACGTCACATGACGTCACAGCTAAAAATAGTGAAAAATGGTGTTCGCGCTCTACAGCCGTCATTTATGGTCGGATTTTCTTCAAATTTTAACAGATTGTACATCTTGAATCAAAGGTGTGCATATCCTGTCAGCTAACCGAAATTGCGAAAGACCGAAGTTCTGTGGCTGAAATGAGATTCGAACATAGGACCGAAAATTTCATTTTAGGATTAAAGAGCTTCAGGATGAGATAGAAAGTTGAAACTTACACAGTTTGCAGTTCTGCAGAATTTCTACATATATTTTGAGTTGTGACGTCATAGGACGTCATGTGACGTCATAGGCATAATTCTTAATTTGCATTTTAGGGCAATGGTTTCGACATGATGCCAGTTGTTCAGAATAATGAAAATTTCAGAGTTATGACATGAAAGTATGCGCTTTTGAACAAAAGCATCTTCAGCACCCTATGACGTCACATGACGTCACAGCTAAAAATAGTGAAAAATGGTGTTCGCGCTCTACAGCCGTCATTTATGGTCGGATTTTCTTCAAATTTTCACAGATCGTACATCATGAATCAAAGGTGTGCATATCCTGTCAGCTAACCGAATTTCCGAAAGACCGAAGTTCTGTGGCTGAAATAAGAATCGAACATAGGACCGAAAATTTCATTTTAGGATTAAGAGCTTCAGGATGAGATAGAAAGTTGAAACTTACACATTTTGCAGTTTCGCAGTATTTCTACATATATTTTAAGTCGTGACGTCATATGACGTCATGTGACGTCATAGGCCTTCTTCTTATTTTTCATTTTAGTGCAATGATTTCGATATGATGCCAGTTGTTCAGAATAATGAAAATTTCAGAGTTATGACAGTAAAGTATGCGCGTTTAAACAAATGCATCATCAGCACCCTATGACGTCACATGACGTCAGAGCTAAAAATAGTGAAAAATGGTGTTCGCGCTCTACAGCCGTCATTTATAGTCGGATTTTCTTCAAATTTTCACAGATGATACAATTTAAAAATTAATGTGTGCATATCCTGTCAGCTAACCGAAATTCCGAAAGACCGAAGTTCTGTGGCTGAAATAAGATTCGAACATAGGACCGAAAATTTCATTTTAGGATTAAAGAGCTTCAGGATGAGATAGAAAGTAGAAACTTACACAGTTTTGCAGTTCTGCAGAATTTCTACAAATATTTTGAGTCGTGACGTCATATGACGTCATGTGACGTCATAAGCATACTTCTTGATATTCATTTTAGGGCAATGATTTCGACATGATGCCAGTTGTTCAGAAAAATAAAAAATTCAGAGTTATGAGAGTATGGTATGCGCTTTTGAACAAAAGCATCTTCAGCACCCTATAACGTCACATGACGTCCCAGCTAAAAATAGTGGAAAATGGTGTTCGTGCTCTAGAGCCGTCATTTATGATCAGATTTTCTTCACATTTTTACAGATGGTACATCTTGAAACTAAGGTGTGAATATTTTGTCACCTCACCTTAATTCCGAAAAACCGAAGTACTGTTGCTGAAATAAAAGTACTGTTGCTGAAATAAGATTCGAACATAGGACCGTA
>CM037794.1:41898864-41948864 GCA_021229015.1 Solen grandis
TTTTGGGAAATGCAATAAATTTTTTCATATTCATATGACGAAATATAACGTCAGTTTTGACTCAGGTAAAAAAAGTTTGTACGCGGCCCTACAGCCATTTTTCTGGACCGTTTTTTCCATCAAAATTTCACAAAATGTGTATTTTTGGCCCTCTATTTTGTGCATCCCTGTGTCCGTTTTTCAAAATTCGAAAAGTCCAGGGTTTCTATAGCGAACCCAAAAGATTCAAACCCAAAGGTCGTAAATTTTTAAATGCTTATAAAATCTGTCCTATTTAAGTTTGAAAGTTGATATTTAGTCAGAAATGGGGGACTCAAAGAATTTTTTAAACATTTTGTGAAAATAAATGTCATATGACGTCACGTGACGTCTTATATGATAATGTTTTTCCTAATATTCAAGAATTTTTTCTATATTTTTGAAATTGTCGAAGTGCAATAAAATTTAATGACACATGCTTCAAAAGCTGAAATTTTGTTTTCAAAGATTTTCATATCCCCAAATGACGCCCCATAGACGTCAAAACCGTTAATTATGAAAACAAAAGATTTTACGCGGTCTACAGTTTTTGTTTATGAACCGTTTTTCCATCAAATTTTCACAGAATGTTTTTTTTTAATTTTCTAGTTTTTGGCTCTCGGTGTCCTTTTTTTTTCCAAATTTCAAAAAGTCCAGGTTTTCTATAGCGAATTCAAATTCGAACCAAGGTCGAAATTTTTTTAAATGCTTATAAAAATCGGTTTTTATTTGAGATAGAAAAGTAAATTTTGGTCAGTATTGGGTCCTGGGCCCCCTTTTAAACTTTTTGTGAAAATAAACGTCCCCATGACGTCACTTGACTCATTATATAAATAATGTATTTCTAATATTAATAAAGTATTTCTATAGTTAAATTGTCAAAAGGGAAAATGAAAATTTAATGACAAATGAATCAGACACTGAAATTTCGTTTTTCAATGTTTTTTAGCCCCCTATGACGTCATATGACGCCCACTTTTTAAATTTAAACTACAAAATTTGAAACACCCCCCCAGAGCCTTTTTAAAATGTGCCGATTTTTATAAAATTTTCACAGAATGTTATATTACGTTCTTTTTTTATCCCGGGTTGCCCCCTTTTTTAAAAATTCAAAAAGTCCAACATCTATGAGGGTTTCCAAGATTCAAACCCCGGGGCGAAATTTTTAAATGCTTATTAAAAGGGTCCTATTTGAGATAGAAAGTTAAATTTTGTCATTTAAAGTAGGTCCTGGTGTCTAAAAATTTAAAGTGAAAATAAACGCCCATAGACGTCACGTGACGTCTTTTTTATTATTTTTACTTTTCTTTTTTCCCAACTAAACATTTTTTTTAAAAGTTGCAATAGTTTTTGGACCATAAAATTTTTTATGCGTTATTAGTAAATGGGGGGGAAAATTTTTGATTTCAAGATTGTCAGCAGCCTATGACTCACATGACGTCACAGCTAAAAATAGTGAAAAAAAGGTGTTTGCGCTCTACAAACGTCATTTAAAAGTCGGATTTTCTTCAAATTTTCACAGATGGGACATCTTTAAACTAAGGTGTGCATACCTGTCAGCTAACCCCAAAAAAATTTCCAAAAAAACCCCAAATTTTTTGTGGCTAAATTTTAAAAATTTGAAAAAAGGGGCCAAAAAAAAAACATTTTGGGTTTTAAAAATTTTTAGGATAAAAAAGAAAGTTGAAATTTTACAGTTTGCAGCCCCGCTAAATTTTCCCCACATATATTTTAAAATTTCCCCCAAAAAAAGTCATTAAAGACGTCCCTGGGACGCCCCTAAACAACTTCTTAATTTTCATTTTTTGGGAAAAAATTTTTTGACAGATGCCATTTTTTTGAATAATGAAAATTTCAGAGTTATGACAGTAAAGGGGATGCCCCCTTTTGGAAAAAAAGCATCTTCAGCACCCTTTTTCCCCCTGGACTCAGAGCAAAAAAAAAGGGGAAAAAAGGTTTTTACGCCTACAGCCGGCCATTTAGGGGCTGATATTTTTCCCCTTTTTTTCAAGAGGAAAAATTTTTGGGGGAAAATAAGGTTCCCCAAAAACCTTTTTTCAGCTAACCGTTTTTCCCCAAAAAACCCAAAGTTCTTTTTGGGTGAAATAAAAATTTGAACTTTGGGGCCGAAAATTTTTTTTTCCCAAAAAAAAAGTTTTATTTTTGATAAAAAAATTAAAAAATTTTCACAGTTTGTTTTTCTCCCAAAAATTTTTCCTCAATATATTTGAGCCCCCTGACGTCAAATGTCGCCCCGTCGCCCCTAAAAATTTCTTTTTAAATTTTTTTATTTTAGGGCAATGATTTCGACATGATCCCCCTTTTTTTCAAATTTAAAAAAATTTTAGAATTAAAACAGTAAGGGAAAGGGGGTTTTTAAAAAAAAAACCCCCCCCCCAACCCCCCCAAAAATAAAAAACGCCAAAACTAAAAAATTTTAAAAAAAAGGTGTTGGGCCCCCTGCAGCGGCCATTTTATTTTCGGATTTTTTTTAAAATTTCCCCCGATGGAAAAACCTTGAAACTAAGGTGACATATCCTCCCCCTTTTAAACCCAAAAAATTTCCAAAAAAACCAAAAATTCTTTTGGCTAAAAAAATATTCGAACATAGGAAAAAAAAATTTCTTTTTTTTTTAAAAACTTCAGGATGAAAAAAAATTTTAAATTTACACATTTGCTTTTTTGAAAACCTTTTCTACAAATATTTTTTAATCTGCCCTCAGAGGACCCCAAAAACTTTTCCCCTTTTTTTTTAAATTTTGGGGGAATGATTCGACATGATCCATTTTTTTCAGAAAAGGGGAAAATTTCCCCGGGGGTTTTTTGGGGAGTAAATTTTGGGGGTTTTTTTAGCCAAAAACATTTTCAGCCCCCAAAGACTTTTATGTAAAAGCCCCAAAAAAAAAAAAATAAAAAAAAAATGGTGTTCGCGCTCTACCTTTTCCCCCATTTTTGATCAATTTTTTTTAAAAATTTTTTTCAGTTTTGGAAAAATTTTTAAAAAAGGGGAATATTTTGCAGCTAATCAAAACCGAAAAACCGAAGTTTTTTGGGGTGAAAAAAAATTCGAACAAGGCCCAAAAAAATTTTATTTTAGGGTTTTTAAAAAACTTGGGGGTGCGTAAAAAATTTTTAAACTTACAAAATTTTTTTCATTTTGGCATAATTTCAAAAATATATTTTGAGTCGTGACGTCTATGACGTCAAAAAAACATACTCACACTACTGCAAAATTAAAATTTTTTTTCCCCTTTAACGCAATTTTTTCGAATGATGCCATTTTTTAAAAGAATAATAAAAATTTTCAGATTATGAAAAAGGGAAAGCGTTTTTTAACAAAAAATTTTCCCATTAAAAGCAAAAGTGACGTCAAAGCTAAAAAAGTCAACGAAAAAAAGTAAAGGGTAGAAAAATTTAATATATATTCTTTCTAACGGTATTAATCTTAATATTTTTCAGTTTTACAAAAATTTCCTATCCTTCGTATCAACGAAAGAAATCTAGTTAGGACTTTCTGCCTAAAGCAGAAAGTCCTTTTTGGGTTTGTTATTTTTATTATTATTATTATTATTTTTTTTCTTCTCACGGATTTTCATATGTTCAATCGTCCTAGGGAATGAAATTTCGATGGCATATATTCATTGCGAAATTTAAAAATTCTATAATTTTTCAAATGCCTATGCCCGCCCATTAGACATCACACTTGGCAAATTGCTACAAAAGTTGTCCCCGGTCCAGAGCGATAATTAATAAACCGATTTTTATCAAATTTTCCCCCAGAATGTGTAATTATTTCTATTTTGGCATCTCGGTTTTCCGTTTTTTCAAAATTCGAAAAAGCACAAGGTTTTTTGGCGAATGCAAGATTCAAACCAAGGACGTCAAATTGTAAATGCTCATAAAATCGCCCCCCTAAATGAGACAGAAGGTTGTTTTTTTTGTCATATATAGATCTCCGAAGGTTAAAATTTTTGTGAAAATAGACTTCTTGTGACGTCAAAATGACGTAATCAAATTCCTAATTTTAAACAATAATTATATATTTTTAATTTATGGCCCAAAGGGAAACAAGAAAATTTTTGATGTCTTATTTTTCCAAAGATGTTACTTTGATTTCTATGATTTTCATATAGCTATGACGCCTTAAAAAGGTCCCTTGAAATAAGTACAAAAGTTTGTCCCGGGGGTCCAGAGCCTTTTTTAATGAACCGATTTTCAATCAAATTTTCACAGAATGTGTAATTAAGTTCTAGTTGTGCATCCCGGGGTGTCGTTTTTCAAAATTCGAAAGTCCAAGGTTCTATAGCGATTCCCAAGTTTCGAACCAAGGGTCGTAAATTTTTTAAAAAAAAATGTTAAAAAAAAAAAATTTTTCTTTCCTATTTGAGATAGAAAGATGATATTGGGTCAGTAAAAGGTCTCTGAGAGTCTTAAACATTTTGTGAACATAAATGTCCATTACGTCACTGACGTCATTATATGATAATGAATTTCTAATTCTAACAAGTTTAAATTTCTATATTTTTGAAATTTTTTGAAGGGCAATGAAAATTAATGCCGCATACTTTCAGATGCTGAAATTTCGATTTCAATTATTTTCAGAAGCCTATGACGTCATATGACTTCACATTTGAAATTGACTAAAGAAAGTTTGTACACGGTCCAATGCCTTATTAATGGGCCGATTTTTATCAAATTTTCACAGAATGTATATATTAAGTTCTATTGTGTATACCGTGTCCGTTTTTCAAATTCGAAAAGTCCATGGTTCTATAGCGAATCCAAGATTCGAAACTAAGGTCGTAAATTTTTAAAGCTTTTAAAATCTGTCCTTTTAAGATAGAAAATTTGATATTTAGTCAGTATATAGGTCTCTAGAAGTTTTAAACATTTTGTGAAAATAAATGTCATATGCTCACGTGACGTCATTATAGAAATGTAATTTCTAATATTAACAAGAATATTTCTATATGTTGAAATTGTCGAAAGGACAATGAAAATTTAATGACAAATGAGTCACATGCTGTAATTTCGTTTCAATGATTTTCAGATCCTATGACGTCATATGACGTCACATTTGAAAATGACTACAAAAGTTTGTACACGTCCAGAGCCAATTTTTAATATGCGATTTTCAATCAAATTTTCACAGATGTGTATTTTACGTTCTTATTGTTGTATACCGGTGTCCTTTTTCAAAATCGAAAAAGTCCAAGCATCTATGGCGAATCCAAGATTCGAACCAAGGTCGTCAATTTTTCAATGCTTATAAAAACTGTCCTATTTGAGATAGAACGTTGAATTTTGTCAGTTAGTAGGTCTCTTGGTGTCTTAACAATTATGTGAAATATAAAACGTCATATGACGTCACGTGACGTCATATTATTCTTATTATTATTCTTTTCTTCTTCCTAACTAACGTTTATTTTAATATGTTGCAATAGTCCTAGGACGATGAAATTTTTATGGGTTATTCGGCACGTGAGGAAATTTTGATTTCAATTTATTGTCGCACCCTATGACGTCACTGACGTCACAGCTAAAAAACAGTGAAAAATGGTGTTTGCGCTCTACTGCTGCCATTTATGATCAGATTTTCTTCAAATTTTTACCAGATGGTACATTTTGAAACTAAGGTGTGAATATTTTTGTCAGCTAACCATAATTCCGAAAAAAACCGAAGTATTGTGGCTTTGAAGTAAGATTCGAACATAGGACCAAAAATTTCATTTTAGGGTTAAACAGAATTCGGAATGAGTAGAAAGTTGAAACTTACCACAGTTTGCAGTCGCATAATTTCTTAATATATTTTTGAATGATGAACGTCATATGAACGTCATAAACATACTACTACTACCTTATTTTTTTTTTCTTCATAACAAAGGCTTATTTTTCGCGGAATAAAATGTCAGTTGTTCAGCTTGAACATGATATACTACCAGAGGTGAGTCATTGCATGAAACTTCCATCTCCTCTTTTTGCATAACGCAGGTTGCAAAAAAGTCCTATCATTCGTTTTAGACGAATGACATCTAGTTTTAATTATTTATTATTATTATTTATTATTATTATTTTTCTTCCTCAAGGATTTTCATATGTTGCTATCGTCCTAGGAGAATGAAATTTCGATGGCATATTATTCATATGCGTAATTAAATAATTCTATAATTTCCATATGCCTATAACGTCATTATGACGTCACAATTGGCAAATTGCTACAAAAGTTTGTACGCGGTCCAGAGCGATAATTAAATAACCGATTTTTATCCAAATTTTCACAGAATGTGTAATATTACTTTCTAGTTGTGCATCTCGGTGTCCGTTTTTTTCAAAATTCGAAAAGCACAAGGTTCTATGGCGAATGCAAGATTCAAACCAAGGACGTCAAATTGATAAATGCTCATAAAAATCGTCCCTAAATGAACAGAAGGTTGATATTTTGTCAGTATAAGATCTCCGATAGATTTAAATATTTTGTGAAAAAGACGTCTTGTGACGTCATATGACGTCACAAATCCTAATTTTTTAAACACATAAATTTATATGTTTAATATGGTCCAAGGACAATTAGAAATTTTGATGTCTATTCTCCAAGAGAAGTTGTTTTGATTTCTATGATTTCCATATAGCTATGACGTCATATGACGTCACCACGTGAAATAAGCTACAAAAGTTTTGTACGCGGTCCCGAAGCCATTATTAATGAACCGATTTTCATCAAATATTCACAGAATGGGTATATTAAGTTCTAGTTGTGCATCCCGGTCCGTTTCTCAAAATTCGAAAAGTCCAAGGTTCTATAGCGAATCCAAGATTCGAACCAAGGTCGTAAATTTTCAAATTTCTTATAAAATCGGTTCCTATTTGAGATAGAAAGATGATATTGGGTCAGTATATAGGTCTCTGGGAGTCTTAAATATTTTTGTGAAAATAAATGTCATATGACGTCACGTGACGTCATTATATGATAATGAATTTCAATTCTAAACAAGATTATTTCTATATGTTGAAATTTTTGAAGGGCAATGCAAATTTAATGCTGTATGCCTTCGATGCTCAAAATTCGATTTCAATGATTTCAGAAAGCCATGACGTCATATGACGTCACATTGAAAATTGACTAAGAAAGTTTGTACACGTCCAGAGCCATTATAAATGGGCTGATTTTCATTCAAATTTTCACAGAATGTGTATATTAACGTTCTTATTGTGTATACCGGTGTCCGTTTTTCAAAATTCGAAAAGTCCATGGTTCTATAGCGAACCAAGATTCGAACTAAGGTCGTAAATTTTTAAATGCTTTTAAAATCTGTCCTATTTAAGATAGAAAGTTGATATTTAGTCAGTAATATATGTCTCTAAGAAGTTTAAACATTTGTGAAAAGAAATTTCATATGACGTCACGTGACGTCATTATATGAAAATGTATTTTCTTATATTTAAACAAGAAGTATTTCTATATGTTGAAATTGTCGAAGGGTAATGAAAATTTAATGACGCATGCTCAAAGGCTGATATTTCGATTTCAATGATTTTCAGAAGTCTATGACGTCATATGACGTCACATTTTGAAAAATAACTACAAAAGTTTGTACAACGGTCCAGAGCCATTATTAATATGCCGATTTTCATCAAATTTTCACAGAATGGGTATATTACGTTTTTATTGTGTATAACCGGTGTCCGTTTTTTTCAAAATTCGAAAAGTCCAAGCATCTATGGCGGATCCAAGATTCGAACCAAGGTTGTCAATTTTTTAAATGCTTATAAAAACTGTCCTATTTGAGATAGAAACGTTGAAATTTTTGTCAGTTAGTAGGTCTCTGGGTGTCTTAACAATTATGTGAAAAATAAACGTCATATGACGTCACTTGACGTCATTTTATTATTATTAATTATTCTTTTCTTCTTCCTAACTAAACGTTATTTTAATATGTTTGCAATAGTCCTAGGACGATGACATTTTTATGGGTTTATTAGGCACGTGTGGAAATTTGATTTCAATTATTGTCAGCACCTATGACGTCCACATGACGTCACAACTAAAAACAGTGAAAAATGGTGTTCGCGCTCTACTGCTGCCATTTATGATCAGATTTTCTTCAAATTTTTACAGATGGTACATCTTGAAACATAAGGTGTGAATATTTTGTCAGCTAACCTTAATTCCGAAAAAACCGAAGTATTGTGGCTGAAGTAAGATTCGAACATAGGACCCAAAATTTTATTTTAGGGTTAAAGAATTTCGGATGATGATAGAAAGTTGAAACTTACACAGTTTAGCAGTTCTGCATTAATTTCTTAATATATTTTGAATGGGTGACGTCATATGACGTCATAAAATACTACTACTACTTATTTATTTTTCTTCGTAACTAAAGGCTTATTTTTAACGCGGAATATAATGTCAGTTGTTCAGCATGAACATGAAATACTACCAGAGGTGAGTCATTACATGAAACTTCTATATCCTGCTTTTTTGCATTAACGCAGGTTGCAGAAAGTCCTATCATTCGTTTAGACGAATGACATCTAGTTTCTTATTATTATTATTAGGACTTTCTGCCTACAGGCAGAAAGTCATATTGGGTTTTGTACTGTTTTTTATTATTCTTCTGCTTCTTCTTCTTTTCTTATTATTTTTTTCTTCCTCTTATATTTGTGTTAATTTCGAGGTGTTGCCATTGACTCAGAACAATGAAAATTTTATGGCATATATTTCAAACCATGAGCTTTCGGATGCAATGATTGTATATTCATATGACGTCATATAACGTCAGATTTGCGTCAGGTGAAAAAGTTTGTACGGCGGTCTACAGCCATTATTTCTGGATCGATTTTTCATCAAAATTTCACAGAATGTTTATGTTAGGCTCTAGTTGAGCTAAAAATCTAGAGCGAATAAATCCAAGATTCAACCTATACGTCAAATTTCAAATGCGTATAAAATCGCTTCCAGAAAAGCTAGAAAGCTGAGATTTAGGCTGAATATTAGTTTCCAGATCTTCTATACATTCTGAAAAGATGAACGCGATATGACGTCACATGACGTCATAATGCTCTTAAAACTTTCGTATTAAAACTTAACGGTTTTTAAGCCCTGTAGGCTTTATTTTTTGCATGATTTACTTGAAATTTTGTCTGAAGATGCAGTATTAGAATCTATAGAGCCATGTCACTTCCGTTTCCGGAAAATCCCAAAGGTCAAGGTCATATATCAATTATCGGGTTTTTCTTCGGCCTTAAATATCTCAAAAACGGTAAATATTCTATCGAGACACTATGCGTATAATTTGTAGTGCTTAGAAAGACCTTTCAGATTATATTTAGTTTTTGATGATCGGGGTTGAATCGGTTGAGTTATGGCGGAAAAAACAAAATTCGGTAACCCTCAGTGTGTTTAACAGTTTATATCTCGAAATTCTTTGATTTTTGAAAATATGATGATGAATATCATTTGTAGAGCAATGTTTGGCCGTTCTTTTGATGCTTAAAGTTTAATGATTGACCTAAGATTCATGGAGTAATGGGGGAAAAACGAAATTCGTGCATATAGCTTTGGTGATTTTTTCATTTTTCAAGAGGTTTAAGAGCTTGTATCTCAAAAAATATTAAAAATATTCCTATAGATAAAGCGTATGAAATGTAGAGAATTTTAAGACGATTATTTTGGTACCTTAAGTTTTGAAATTGATCAAAGTATAAGGAAGTTACATCAAAAATAAGAATCTAAACATATAGAATTTCTGCGATTCTGCCGTCATGTCAGAGTTTTCCGGCTTATATCTTAAGAATCATTAGAAATATGTGCTTACATTAAGCAAGTGGGATGTAGAGAATTTTAAGACGATTATTTTGGCACCTAGAGTTTTGAAATTGATCAAGAAAGAAGGAAGTTACATAAAAAAATACGAATTTAAACTTTCGCTTTCACCTTAATTGAAGCATTTTCGGAAAATAAAAGTTTACAGATATGTATTAGTCATATAAACTGAAAAAAAAACAAGAACTTTTTACTTATATCATATTGATATTACTAGTTAAACAGGTGTACCGTTCCAGGTGGCCGAGTGTTTAGAGCGTCCGCCTCGGGAGCGGGAGGTCGTGGGTTCGATACCAAAGTCGTAAAAAATGGTACTGTTATAGCTCCCTTGCTTGACACTTAGCATATAAGGGTAGTTGCAGGACTGGTTGGCCCGGTATCAGGATAATGTGACTGGGTGTGGTATCATGCCACATGTCTACGACGTGATACTGCAGTGTGGCAGCACTATAACTGCATTAAGTAGACATCGTCTCCAAATGACTGAAATACTGTCGGTGGGACGTTAAACCCAACAAACAAACAAACAAACTAAACAAGTGTTGACAATGATTTAATGTTTTGTCAAATCATTTTATTTATGTTACTTATGAATATCAGTTGCAGCATTGCGTTACCCATTGCAATTTCCCGACTTTATTGTTGCATCTATCGATAAATGTTGTACAAGCTATATTCCAAATTTATGATAAATGATAACCTATGTGAAAATATATGTTATAGTACAATGTAATTTAATTGCCAGCTTGAGATACCATGAGCGTGTATAGGTGTAGACGTTTGAAACAAAATGATCAACACATGTCATCCGTTCAAGACGCTGCAAGCTAATTTGTCTGTAATGCGGCGTTCACACAGTGCCGATTATGGCTCCCGTTTGAGATCAGACAGCGCTACGACACGAAAAGCGAAAAAGTCGGATTACTATCCTCAATGTCCTATCATTGTCTGAACGCAGTCGTATATGTTCGTAACAGAGTCCTACGGATCGGGAATGGTCCGGAGAAGTCGGCCAAGCACTCCTGACAGTTAGGTGCGTCCCGTAACATTCGGGAAACTCAGCCGATTTTGTCTAGTCGGATTACAATCGTGACTATGTCGTGACAGATTCTGCTGTATCGGATCAGAATCGGATTAAGAACGGGATAATCGGGACGAATTCTGCTGGAAACGGCTGGATCGGGACGCCTCCTGAACAATATCTGATTGTTGTCGTGATTAAATAAATGTTTTTTACAAATTTTAATAAGTTTGAATTTCCAGCCACGAATCACAGGATCTTGATCAGACTTTTGACACATTTTAATCGGGAATGGTCCTATCAAGGACGGCAGTAAAAATCCTGAATGTGTGACCAAGGCATTAGCTAAAAGCGCAAAATTTAGTAACTTTGTGTAATACAGTCGTCTCGATCGTATGTACAAGCGTTATTTACGAGGCTACACGCATGGTAGCATTTACTATTTCATTCCCGCGACTGTACACGAAAATAAAAAAAGAATTTTGATATGCAGAATTAAGAGGTTTAAGTTTAATTGTTTATATTTTGAATACCTATAAAACTAGAACCAAATATGCTACAATGGAATTTCAGGCCATTTATTTTGGTACCTAGAATAGTAAAATTGGTCAAGTTATAAGAAAGCGATATCAAAATAAAGATTTATTAGTCCCCTACCGGAGTTCACACCGGAGGGGACTATAGGTTTGCCCTCCGTCTGTCCGTCCGTCCGTCTGTCCGTCCGTCTGTCTGTCCACTCAAATCTGGATCCCGCGATAACTTAATAACTAAGCAAGCTAACTTGATGAAACTTGGTTTATGACTAGATGCCAATGTGCAGATTATGCACGTCATTTTATTTTTGTTCTTCGATTAAAATTGTGGTTGCTATGGTAACGGAAATAGTGAAAATATGGCAAAAATGGGATCCCGCGATAACTTTATAACTAAGCAAGCTAACTTGATGAAACTTGGTATATGACTAGATGGCAATGTGTAGATTATGCACATTGTTTTATTTTTTTTTATTCGACTAAATTTGTGGTTGCTATGGTAACGGAAATAGTGAAAATATGGCAAAAAAAATGGGATCCCGCGATAACTTTATAACTAAGCAAGCTAACTTGATGAAACTTGGTATATGACTAGATGGCAATGTGTCGATTATGCACGCTGTTTTATTTTTGTTCTTCAACTAAAATTGTTGTTGCTATGTTAATGGAAATAGTGAAAATATGGCAAAAATGGGATCCCATGAGAACTTTATAACTAAGCAAGCTAACTTGATGAAACTTGGTATATGACTACATGGCAATATGTAGATTATTTCTGGATCGATTTTCATCAAAATTTCACAGAATGTGTATGTTAGGCTCTAGTTGTGCATCCCGGTGTCCGTTTTTCCAAATTCGAAAAGGCAAATGTTTTATGGCGAATCCAAGATTCGAACCTATGACGTCAAATTTCAAATGCGTATAAAATCGCTTCCAGAAAAGCTAGAAAGCTGAGATTTAGGCTGAATATTAGTTTCCAGATCTTCTATACATTCTGAAAAGATGAACGCGATTAAGAACGGGATAATCGGGACGAATTCTGCTGGAAACGGCTGGATCGGGACGCCTCCTGAACAATATCTGATTGTTGTCGTGATTAAATAAATGTTTTTACAAATTTTAATAAGTTTGAATTTCCAGCCACGAATCACAGGATCTTGATCAGACTTTTGACACATTTTAATCGGGAATGGTCCTATCAAGGACGGCAGTAAAAATCCTGAATGTGTGACCAAGGCATTAGCTAAAAGCGCAAAATTTAGTAACTTTGTGTAATACAGTCGTCTCGATCGTATGTACAAGCGTTATTTACGAGGCTACACGCATGGTAGCATTTACTATTTCATTCCCGCGACTGTACACGAAAATAAAAAAAGAATTTTGATATGCAGAATTAAGAGGTTTAAGTTTAATTGTTTATATTTTGAATAACTATAAAACTAGAACCAAATATGCTACAATGGAATTTCAGGCCATTTATTTTGGTACCTAGAATAGTAAAATTGGTCAAGTTATAAGAAAGCGATATCAAAATAAAGATTTATTAGTCCCCTACCGGAGTTCACACCGGAGGGACTATAGGTTTGCCCTCCGTCTGTCCGTCCGTCCGTCTGTCCGTCCGTCTGTCTGTCCACTCAAATCTGGATCCCGCGATAACTTAATAACTAAGCAAGCTAACTTGATGAAACTTGGTTTATGACTAGATGCCAATGTGCAGATTATGCACGTCATTTTATTTTTTTTTCGATAAAATTGTGGTTGCTATGGTAACGGAAATAGTGAAAATATGGCAAAAAAAATGGGATCCCGCGATAACTTTATAACTAAGCAAGCTAACTTGATGAAACTTGGTATATGACTAGATGGCAATGTGTCGATTATGCACATTGTTTTATTTTTTTTTATTCGACTAAATTTGTGGTTGCTATGGTAACGGAAATAGTGAAAATATGGCAAAAAAAATGGGATCCCGCGATAACTTTATAACTAAGCAAGCTAACTTGATGAAACTTGGTATATGACTAGATGGCAATGTGTCGATTATGCACGCTGTTTTATTTTTGTTCTTCAACTAAAATTGTTGTTGCTATGTTAATGGAAATAGTGAAAATATGGCAAAAATGGGATCCCATGAGAACTTTATAACTAAGCAAGCTAACTTGATGAAACTTGGTATATGACTAGATGGCAATATGTAGATTATGCACATCATTACGGCTTTCCGCAAACTTGCGGAAAACGTATAGGGTTTGTTATGTTTATTTTTCTTATTATTATTATTATTATTATTCTTCTTCCAACCTAATTCAAGAGTTAATTTATATATGTTGCCGATGGCCAAGCAACATGAAAATTCAAATGCTTCGACAAAAAAGTAAATATTTTTAAAATCAAGTGTTTTCAATTTTCATTGACGTCAAATGACGTCAGATTTGACGTCAGCTTCAAAAGTTTGTTCGCGCCCTAGAGCCTTCAATTCTGGTCCGATTTTCTTGATATTTTCACAGTAGATGTATTTAAGAATGTAAACGTGCACCCTTTCTTTCAAATTTCCAAATTTGAAAAGATTGAGATTTTATGGCAAAACCGAGTTTCGAACTTAGGTACAAAAATTGGTTTTTAATGTTACAAGGCCACCTAATGCGCTAGAAGCATGAAATTTGGACAGCATATTGGCCAAGAGGTCTGCTTTCTATTTCCTAAAAGATTTTATCTCAAGTCACGTGGTTATGACGTCATACAATAGACAAAAAGCATATTTTTGAAAAATTTCTTAAGCTCTGGTATCTTTACTTTTAACTCAATCTTTTTGAAAATTGTATTGCAGCGATTAAAAAGTTTACATTTATAAATTCATTTATTTTTAATCTTCAATGACGTCAAATGACGTCAGATTTGACGTCAGCTTTAAAAGTTTGTTCGCGCTCTAGAGCCTTCAATTCTGGCCCGATTTTTTTGATATTTTCACAGAAAATGTTTTTCAGAATGTAGATGTGCACCCTGGCATTCAAATTTCCAAATTCGAAAAAACTGAAATTTTATGGCAAAACCGAGATTCGAACATAGGTCCTAAAATTAGTTTTTAATGTTACAAGGCCATCTAATGCGCTAGAAGCATGAAAATTGGACAGCATATCGGCCAAGAGGTCTGCTTTGTATTACTTAAAAGATTTTATCTCAAGTCACGTGGTTATGACGTCATACAATAGACAAAAAGCATATATTTGGAAAATTTTCTTTTGCTCTGGTATCATTACTTTTAACTCAATCTTTTTGAAAATTGTATTGCAGCGATTAAAAAGTTTAAATTTATAAATTCATTTATTTTTAATCTTCAATGACGTCAAATGACGTCAGATTTAACGTCAGCTTCAAAAGTTTGTTCGCACTCTAGAGCCTTCAATTCTGGTCCGATTATCTTGATATTTTCACAGAAGATGTATTTAAAGATGTAGATGTGCACCTTTGCATTCAAATTTCTAAATTTGAAAAGATTAAGATTTCATGGCGATACCGAGTTTCGAACTTTGGTTCTTAAGTTACATCTTAATGTTACAAAGCTTCCTGATATTAGTATTAGAGCCAGAAAAATACGGATATAATATTGCATTTGTTATCACGGCTTTCTGCAAACCTGAAGAAAATGACAAATACATGTTATTCTACTATTTTTTTATGTTTTCCAAATGTTTAACGGTTTCTTTTTCTAAATCTGTAAAAATAAGCAAATATATAAAGCAAATGAATTGTTGAAAGTTTCAAGACGTTTAAAACGCTAATTACATAGAAATAAGAAAGTATTTTCATAATTTTGCTTACACCTCTGCCTTTGTTTCCATCTAATTTTGCAAATGTAAAACTCAATCAATTTAAAGGTTGAAAGTCATGGATTTCAAAGTGTTTTTTTTTCTTTTTTACAATTTCAATTGTGAATCAAATTGCAATGAATATTTGTTAGGTAATATGCTTACAAAGAAAAAGATATTAAATAAAGAATAAAAAAAACACTTTTAAAATCGATTGACTAACGTAAGAAAAAAAATATTGAGGATTGTATTATCTTAAAATGTTCCTGCTTTTTTTCTGCATGATAGTAAACGGTTGCGTAATCAAATAAGGTCCAGATATATGCTTTCTCAATATCTTCCTAAGAAGATCAAAATAAAAAAATAAAAAAAATAAAGCTTAATTTTGAACATAAGTATATATTTATGATAATGATGATTTACGTATTAAATAATACATTATTAGCCAACATTATTCCATTTCTTTGTATTAACTTATATATTCAATACCTTTGAAATAAGCAGACGGAAAGCCGCTTCGTTTGTATCTTAAACAAACGACTTCTAGTTTTATTTTTGTTCTTTGACTAAAATTTTGGTTGCTATGGTAACGGAAATAGTGAAAATATGGCAAAAAATAGGATCCCGCGACCGCGATAACTTTATAATAAATTTTATAAGGCATGTATATAGTCAGGGTGGTGATGCAGAGTGAAAGTTCTCATTTCTCATCAACAAGACTAAAGACTAAAGAAAAACATTTTGGATCAGGCAAGGTAACTATTATTAATTCTATTTCTTGCATCTGTCTTGCTTGCATGAATTGTATAGTGGGCACAGCAGAGACAACAACTCTACATGTAAGTCTTGCTTAAATGGTCATAACTTAAATATTCCCTTACATTTACTTTTACCAAAGTTTTGTTTTTCTTGGACCAAAATTCTGGTTGGTGTGGTAATGGAAAAATTATGCACCTCACCGGTAGGGGACTCATGTGTTGCTTGCAACACCAGTTACTTGTTTATTTTTGGAATATGGCTTATTTCAAAAAGTTCATGCATGAGAAGTCCATACGAAAAAAAAAGAGTAAAAGGTAGGGAATTTGATATATATTCTTTCTAACGGAATTAATCTTTATATTTTTCAATGTTAGCAGAAAGTCCTATCATTCGTATCAACGAATGAAATCTAGTTATTATTATTCTACTTTTTTCTTCCTTTTGAGGTTCAAATTAAAACAGGTTACCGACAAGGCAGCTGCATGAAATTTTAACAGTATGCACAGTGACTTTGGCGTTTTTGATTGGAGCAATTTTTTTCTTCATGTGATGTCACGTGACGTCAGGGTTGAAAAAAGTTTCCAAAGCTTGTACGCGCTCTACAGTCGCCATTTATTGACCAATTGAATTGATTTTTTTCACAGAATGTATGTATTGCGACTTAGTTGTGCAGGATTATATACATTTTGCAACATTCAAAAAGACCAAGGATCTATGGCTGAACCAAGTTTCGAACTTTGGGCCTGAAAATGTATTTAAGTATTACGAAGCTTTCAGATAAGTTAGAAACTTAAAATTAGGACAGAACATGTGTGTTATCAATTTCTTACAGCTCTGAAAAGTTTGACGTCGTATGACGTAAAATGACGTCGTGACGCGTTAACGAACTTTTAATCCAAAATGTAGGGTTTTTAAGCCCTACATGCCTTAACTTTTGACCGATTTGCATAAACTTTTCACTGAATGTGCAACATAGCATCTCATTTTCCTTTGTCACTTCCGTTTTCGGAAAATCGTAAAGGTCAAGGGCATATGTCAGTTATCGGTGGTTTTATTCGGCAAGGTTTATCTCAAAAACGAAAAAAAATTCTACCTAGACACTGGGTTAAATCTGTAGTGATTTGAAAGGCCTTTCAGGTGATATTTAGTTTTTGAAGATCGGGGTTGAATTGGTTGAGTTATGGCAGAAGGACGAAAAGTGTACTTTTAACGAAATTGAAATGCTGTTAGTTTCATGAACTTTGAGTCAAA
This sequence comes from Solen grandis, assembly GCA_021229015.1. Classification (NCBI taxonomy): domain Eukaryota; kingdom Metazoa; phylum Mollusca; class Bivalvia; order Adapedonta; family Solenidae; genus Solen; species Solen grandis. The sequence continues at coordinate 41,916,076 of CM037794.1, forward strand.
CATTATGATTTTTACAGGATTAACACTCTGTAAAGTGAAGTGATGTATACTGCAAGGATTTTTTGTTTGGTCGCGTGATTATGACGTCATGCATACTTAAGCAAGAATTATTAAAAAAATTCATATAAAATCGGCAAGTTAATGTATGAAGTTGAAATTTGCACGAATGCTATAGCTTACGGTGTACAAAAAGTCCTGATAATTTCAAGTGATTCTGTTAACAAACATGGAAGATATTCAGATAAGGGCTTGTACACGAAAATCTAGCCATTTGAAGTAAGAAAAGAAGGAGGCTATTGGGTGGGTTACCCAAGAGTGTCCGTGTTAAAAGGTGAATTGCGATGCGTATTTGAGAGAATGGGGTGCAATTTAAGATGCACACCAGGACCGATAAGCATATTGCCTTTGTCATTACGGCTTTCTCCAAACTTTTATTAGGGTTTTCTGCCTCAAGCAGAATGACCTATTGGGTTTGTACTGTTTTTTTTTATTATTTTTTTTCTTCTTTTCTACTCCTTAATTTCGATATGTTGCAAGAGACCCAGGATCATGAAAATTTAAGGGCTTATGCTTCATATGCTGAAATTTTTATTTCAATGATTTTCCTATGCCCATGACGTCATATGAGGTCACACTTCACTTTGTCTACAAACGTTTGTACGCGGTCTACAGTCATTATTTCTGGACCGATTTCCATCATTTCACAGAATGTGTATGTTACGTTCTAGTTGTGCATCCCGGTGTCTGTTTTTCCAAATTCGAAAGGCAAAGGTTTTATGGCGAATCCAAGATTCGAACCATTGACGTCAAATTTCAAATACCTAAAAAGTCGCTTCCAGATGAATTAGAAAGCTGATAATTAGAGAGATTATATGTCTCCAAGTTTTAAAAAAAATTTCAGATATCTACACGTTAAGTTAGATATGTTTTAAAGTTTCAAGGACCAGGGAAATTAATGGCATATACTTCAAACCATGTGCTTTTGATTTTATGTATTTAATATTCGTGTGACGTCATATAACGTCAGATTTGACGTCAGGACAAAAAGGTTTCACGCAATCTACAGCCTTTATTTTTTGGACCGATTTTCATCAAATTTTCACAAAATGTGCAACACTCTAGTTCAAATTCAAAAAGGTAATGGTTCTATGGCGAATCCAATATTCGAACAATTGATGTCAAATTTCAAATACGTATAAAACAGCTTCAAGATGAGTTATAGAGCTGATAATTAGACTGAATATTAATCTCGAAGACTTCTTTTTCTTCTGAGACGACGAATGTCAATTGACGTCATATGATGTCATACGGTAAAAAAAGAATTTCTTATATCTACCCGTCAATTTCTCTATGTTACTAAGGTCCCAGTGGCATAAAAAATTAAAAAACTATATTTAAAATTCTGAATATTTCATTTCATTGAATTTTTATGCCTATGACGTCATATGACGTCAACTTCGACGTTGTCTACAAAAGTTTGTACGCGGTCTACAACCATTATTTCTGGACCGATATTCATTAAATTTCACAGAATGTGTATGTTACGCTTTAGTTGTGCCTACCAGTGACCGTTTTTCCAATTTCGAAAAGGCAAAGGTTTTATGGGTAATCAAAGTGTGAATTTTACAGAAACACGTGTGCATTTTACAGATTAAACTGAAAATTTTACAGTTTAAACTGTAATTTTACACTTTAATCTGTAAAACTCACACAATTTTCTGTAAAATTTAACTTTTAATTTAACAAATTAATGTGAAGAAACTAAAAACATAATAAGTGTCAATGTGGCGTTAATACGCTTCCGTAAAATAGAGATTGATCAGTGTGGTGGTATCCAACTAACAAGTGTATTCGAGTTATAACACATGTTTAGCTGTAGAAGTAAGCCAATTTTATTGCAAATACCGAAACTTATAGGTTTTCCAGTTCAGTGAACTGACAAAACTACCATCTATATTGCCATAAAAGTTACATTTATTGCTGAAGTAATGGACACAAACGCAATATACGTAAAGTAATTGCCAATAATATTATATTTAATGATCTTCTAAAGGCGCAGTGTCGTAATGGTAATGGTAATGAAGATTCGGTGGTTGTTGATCAAAGTAGAGAGAAACTTGAAGTATTCAGATGTAAAACTTTTATGTCAGTCCAGCGTGTATCTCAAAACACAAGAAACCTATCGAAATGATGACCTTAAGTGCTTAGATACGATACAAATCTTTCGTTCTCAGAGAGTTGTGAATTTCAATATTATAGTGTAAAGGCTATATACGAGTAAACAAGTATGGTGTTCGGTCATTCATTTCTAGAAAATACTCACGAAAATGGCTATTCTCCGACCAAAAAGAAAGTCTCAAAGCCGACCAGAATGTACCTACGGCCTTAGAAGAACCTGATTATAATCAGCTCTTAAAATAAAATTATAAAAAACCTTCCAGATAAGTTATAAAGCTGATATTTAGACTGAATATTAGACTTCTTTTTATTCTGTGACGTCGAATGTCAATTGACGTCTTATGACGTCATACGGTAAAAAAGAATTTCTTATATCTACGCGTTATTTGTTGCTAAGGTCCCAGTAGCATGAAAAATTAAAAGCCTATGTTTAAAATACTGAATATTTCATTTCATTGAATTTCTTACGCCTATGACGGCATATGACGTCAACTTTGACGTTGTCTACAAAAGTTTGTACGCGGTATACAGCCATTATTTCTGGACCGATTTTCATAAAAATTTCACAGAAAGTGTATATTAGGTTATAGTTGAGCATCCCGGTGTCCGTTCTTCCAAATTCAAAAATGCAAAGGTTTTATGACGGATCCAATATTCGAAATATTGACGTCAAATTCTAAATAGTAAAATTTTTTGGAAAGTAAATAAGTCTCCAAGAGTGCTTTACATTCTATGAAGATGAACGTCATTTGACGTCATAAGGTCAAAAAATATTTCTGATATATACGCGTAAATTTAATATGTTGTTAACTTCCCAGGACCATGAAATCTTATGGTATATACTTTAGAAATGCTTTAGAATGCAATGTAATTCATATTAATTTGACGTTATATCACATCAGATTTGACGTCAGGACAAAAAGGTTTTACGCGGTGTACAGCCATTATTTTTGGACCAATTTTCAGAAAATTTCAAAGAATGTATATGTAACGCTCTAGTTGTGTATCCTGGGTCCTGTTTTACATATTCGAAAAGACGAAAAGGCAATGGTTCTATGGCGAATCCAAGTTTCGAAACATTGACGTCAAATTTCAAAAACATATAAAATCGCTTCGAGATGATTTAGAAAGTTGATATTTGGACTGAATATTAGTCTTTAAGACTTATTTATATTCTGTCAGGATTAACGTTATTTGACGTCATAAGGTCAAAAAGAATGTTAATATATCTACGCGTTAATTTCTATATGTTGCAAAGTTGCAAGGAGCATGAAAAAATTACTTGATATTCTTAAGATACTTAATATTTCATTTCATTGATTTTCTTATGCCTATGATGTCATGTGACATCAAACTTGACGTTGCCTACACACTCTTGTACGCGGTCTACAGCCATTATTACAGGATGGAATTCGAATTGTAAGCATTTTAAATAAATTTGATTTGTAACATAGATTATAAAAATAGTCCAAGTTAAATAAATCGATATAAAAAAAATGATATCAGTTACTTTTGCCATTTCCTCCAAGTTAAACAGTTTATTTTTCAAAGTTCATTTAAGTTATGGCCATACAAAAGCAAGTTAAAGGCTGCAATTTCATATCCTCTTACTTTTTTTGCTTTTAAGTATTTGACAAACTAGTTCTTCTTCTTCTTCTTATTCTTTTTTTCTTCCTCTTATATTTGTGTTAATTTCAAGGTGTTGCCATTGACTCAGAACAATGAAAATTTTATGGCATATATTTCAAACCATGAGCTTTCGGATGCAATGAATTGTATATTCATATGACGTCATATAACGTCAGACTTGACGTCACGTGAAAAAGTTTGTACGCGGTCTACAGCCATTATTTCTGGACCGATTTTCATCAAAATTTCACAGAATGTGTAGGTTAGGCTCTAGTTGTGCATCCCGGTGTCCGTTTTTCAAAATTCGAAAAGTCCATGGTTCTATAGCGAATCCAATATTCGAACCAAGGTCGTAAATTTTTAAATGCTTATAAAATCTGTCCTATTTAAGATAGAAAGTTGATTTTTAGTCAGTATATAGGTCTCTAGAAGTTTTAAACATTTTGTGAAAATAAATGTCATATGACGTCACGTGACGTCATTATATGATAATGTATTTCTAATATTAACAAGAATATTTCTATTTGTTGAAATTGTCGAAAGGCAATGAAATTTTGCTTCAAACGCTGAAATTTTGATTTCTATGATTTTCATATGACTATGACGTCATATGACGTCACACTGGAAATATGCAACAAAAGTTTGTACGCGGTCTACAGCCATTGTTTATGAACCGATTTTCATGAAATTTTCACAGAATGTGTATATTAAGTTCTAGTTGTGCATCCAGGTGTCCGTTTTTCAAAATTCGAAAAGTCCAAGGTTCTATAGCGATTCCAAGATTCGAACCAAGGTCGTAAATTTTCAAATTCTTATAAAATCGGTTCTATTTGAGATAGAAAGATGATATTGGGTCAGTATATAGGTCTCTGGGAGTCTTAAACATTTTGTGAAAATAAATGTCATATGACGTCACGTGACGTCATTATATGATAATGAATTTCTAATTCTAACAAGATTATTTCTATATCTTGAAATTTTCGAAGGGCAATGAAAAATTAATGCCGCATGCTTCAGATGCTGAAATTTCGATTTCAAAGATTTTCAGAAGCCTATGATGTCATATGACGTCACATTTGAAATTGACTACGAAAGTTTGTACACGGTCCAGAGCCATTATTAATGGGCCGATTTTCATCAAATTTTCACAGAATGTTTATATTAAGTTTTAGTTGTGCATCTCCTTGTCCGTTTATCAAAATTCGAAAAGTCCATGGTTCTATAGCGATTCCAAGATTCGAACCAAGGTCGTAAATTTTTAAATGCTTATAAAATCGGTCCTATTTGAGATAGAAAAGTGATATTTGGTCAGTATATAGGTCTCTAGAAGTCTTAAACATTTTGTGAAAATAAATGTCATATGACGTCACGTGACGTCATTATATGATAATGTATTTCTAATATTAAAAGATTTTTATTGAAATTGTCGAAGGGCAATGAAAATTTAATGACAATTGAATCAGACGCTGAAATTTTGATTTCAATGATTTTCAGAAGACTATGACGTCATATGACGTCACATTTGAAATTGACTACGAAAGTTTGTACACGGTCCAGAGCCATTATTAATGGGCCGATTTTCATCAAATTTTCACAGAATGTGTATATTACGTTCTTATTGAGTATGCCGGTGTCCGGTTTTTCAAAATTCGAAAAGTCCAAGCATCTATGGCGGATCCAAGATTCGAACCAAGGACGTCAATTTTTAAATGCTTATAAAAACTGTCCTATTTGAGATAGAAAGTTGAAATTTTGTCGGTTAGTAGGTCTCTGAGTGTCTTAACAATTATGTGAAAATATACGTCATATGACCTCACGTGACGTCATTTTTTATTATTATTATTCTTTCCTTCTTCCTAAGTAAACGCTTATTTTAATATGTTGCAATAGTCCTAGGACGATGAAATTTTTATGGGTTATTAGTCACGTGAGGAAATTTTGATTTCAATGATTGTCAGCACCCTTTGACGTCACATGACGTCACAGCTAAAAATAGTGAAAAATGGTGTTAGCGCTCTACAGTCGTCATTTATGGTCGGATTTTCTTCAAATTTTCGCAGATGGTACATCTTGAAACTAAGGTGTACATATCCTGTCAGCTAACCGAAATTCCGAAAGACCGAAGTTCTGTGGCTGAAATAAGATTCGAACATAGGACCGAAAATTTCATTTTAGGATTAAAGAGCTTCGGGATGAGATAGAAAGTTGAAACTTACATAGTTTGCAGTTCTGCAGAATTTCTACATATATTTTGAGTCGTGACGTCATATGACGTCATGTGACGTCATAAGCATACATCTTAATTTTCATTTAAAGGCAATGATTTCGACATGATGCCAGTTGTTCAGAATAATGAAAATTTCAGAGTTATGATAGAAATGGATGCGCTTTTAAAAAAAAGCATCTTCAGCACCCTATGACGTCATATGACGTCACAGCTAAAAAAAGTGAAAATTGGTGTTCGCGCTCTACAGCCGTCATTTATGGTCGGATTTTCTTAAAATTTTAAAAGATGGTACACCTTCAAAACTAAGGTGTGCATATCCTGCCAGCTAACCGAAATTCCGAAAAACCGAAGTTCTGTGGCTGAAATAAGATTCTTACATAGGACCAAAAATTTCATTTTAGGATTGAAGAGCTTCAGGATGAGATAGAAAGTTGAAACTTACACAGTTTGCAGTTCTGCAGCATTTCTACAAATATTTTGAATCGTGACGTCATAGGACGTCATAAGCATACCATTTAATTTTAATTTGGGGCAATGATTTCGACATGATGCCAGTTGTTCAGAATAATGAAAATTTCAGAGTTATTGCAGTAAAGTATGCGCTTTTGAGCAACAGCATTTTCAGCACCCTATGACGTCACCTGACGTCAGAGCTAAAAATAGTGAAAAATGGTATTCGCGCTCTACAGCCGCCATTTGTGATCAGACTTTCTTCAAATTTTTACAGATGGTACATCTTGAAACTAAGGTGTGAATATTTTGTCAGCTAACCTTAATTCCGAAAAACCAAAGTATTGTGGCTGAAGTAAGATTCGAACATAGGACCTTTAAACTAGAAATCAAGTTTGCAGTCATGTCCTGACGTCATATAACATCATGTTACGTCACAGACTAATACTAAGTTCTTATCATTTGCACTAATTTCGGAATATAATGTCAATTGTTTAGCATGAACATGAAATACTACCAGAGGTGAATCATTACATGAAACTTCTATCTCCTGCTTTTTGCATTAACACAGCTTGCAGAAAGTCCTATCATTCGTTTTCACGAATGACATCTAGTTCTTCTTCTTTTATTATTATTAGGTTTCCAAACTATTGGGTTTGTACTGTTTATTAGGGCTTTCTGCTTTTCGCAGAAAGACCTTTTGGGTTTGTTCTGTCTTTTATTATTATTATTCTTTTTTTCCAACCTTTTCATGTTGTTATTTCATTAAGTTGCTGAAGGTCTAGGACAAAGAAATTCTATCAACAGACACCTGAAGCAATGGCATTTTGGAATATATTATTTTTATCTTCACATGACGTCACATGACGTCAGAACTAAAAATAGCTACCAAAGTTTGTACGCGCTGTACAGCCGTCATTTATGGACGGATTGTCATGGAATTTTCACAGAAGTTATATATTAAGACCTCATTGTGCAGGATTATATAGGTTTGCCAAGATTCGAAAGAACTAAGGTTCTATGGCGAATCCAAGATTCGAACCAAGGACGTCAAATTTCAAATCCATATAAAATCGATTCTAGATGAGATAGAAAGTTGATATTTGGCGAGATTATATGTCTCTGTGTTTCCTTTGCATTTTGTAAAGATGAACGTCATATGACGTCATATGACGTCATCAAGTTGTATAGAATTTCCGATTTCTTGATGTCAATTTACTCATGTTGCAAAGGCTCATAGACAATGAAAATTTAATGTCCCATGTAGGTAGTCATGAACATTTAGATTCAATGTTTAAAATTTTCATATGACGTCATATGACGTCAGAACTAAAAATAGCTACCAAAGGTTGTACGCGCTGTACAGCCGTCATTTATGGACAGATTGGCATGGAATTTTCACAGAAGTTATATATTACGACCTCATTGTGCAGGATTATATAGGTTTGCCAAGATTCGAAAGAACTAAGGTTCTATGGCGAATCCAAGATTCGAACCAAGGACGTCAAATTTCAAATTCATATCAAAACGTTTCTAGGTGAGATAGAAAGTTGATATTTGGCGAGATTATACGTCTCTGTGTTTCCTTTGCATTTTGTAAAGATGAACGTCATATGACGTCATTTGACGTCATCAAGTTGTATAGAATTTCCGATTTCTTGATGTCAATTTACTCATGTTGCAAGGGTTCATAAACAATGGAAATTGAAATTCCTTTGTAGGTGATCATGTTTATTTTTCTCTATTGTTGAAAATTTTCTTATGACGTCACATGACGTCAGAACTAAAAATAGCTACCAAAGTTTGTACGCGCTGTACAGCCGTCATTTATGGACGGATTGGCATGGAATTTTCACAGAAGTTATATATTACGATCTCATTATACAGGATTATATAGGTTTGCCAAGATTCGAAAAAGCAAAGGTTCTATGGCGAATCCAAGATTCGAACCAAGGACGTCAAATTTCAAATACGTATAAAATCGTTTCTAGATGAGATAGAAAGTTGATATTTGGCGATATTATATATCTCTGTGTTTTCTTTGCATTTTGTAAAGATGAACGTCATATCACGTCATATGACGTCATCAAGCTGTATAGAATTTCCGATTTCTTGATGTCAATTTTCCTCATGTTGCAAAGCTTCATAGACAATGCAAATTAAATGTCCTTTGTACATAATCAGGAACATTTAGATTCAATGTTTAAAATTTTCATATGACGTCACATGACGTCAGAACTATTAATAACTACCAAAGTTTGTCCGCTCTGTACAGCCGTCATTTATTGATAGATTGGCATGCAATCTTCACAGAAGTTATATATTACGACCTCATTGTGCATGATTCTATAGGTTTGCCAAGATTTGAAAGAACTAAGGTTCTTTGACGAATCCAAGATTCGAACCAAGTAGGTCAAATTTTAAATACGTATAAAATCGTTTCTAGATGAGATAGACATTTGATATTTAGCGAGCTTATACGTCTCTGTGTTTCCTTTGCATTTTGTAAAGATGAACGTCATATGACGTCATCAAATTGTAGAGAATTTCCGATTCCTGAATGTCAATTTACTCATGTTGCAAAGCTTCATAGACAATGAAAATTTAATGTCCTATGTAGGTAATCATGAACATTAAGATTTAATGAGTAAAATTTTCATATGACGTCACATGACATCAAAACTTAAAAAAGCTACCAAAGTTCATCTGCGCTGCACAGCCGTCATTTATGGACGGATTGGCATGGAATTTTCACAGAAGTTATATATTACGACTTCATTGTGCAGGATTATATAGGTTTGCCAAAATTCGAAAAACACCAGGTTTGTCATGGTTTGCAGTGCAGAAAGCCCTATCTTTTGTTCAAAACAAAAGAAGTCTAGTTATTATTATTATTATTCTACTTTTTTCTTCCTTTTGAGGTTCAAATTAAAACAGGTTGCCGATGAGCTAGCAGCTTGAAATTTTAATAGTATGCACAGTGACTTTGGCGCTTTTGATCATCATATTTTTTTTCTTCATGTGACGTCACATGACGTCAGGGCTGAAAAAAGCTACAAAAGTTTGTTCGCGCTCTACAGCCGTCATGATTGGACCGATTTACTTGATTTTTTCACAGAATGTATATATTATGTTCTTGTTGTGCAGGATTATATACGTTTTGCAACATTCAAAAAGACCAAGGATCTATGGGAGAACCAAGTTTCGAACTTTGGACCTGAAAATTTATTTAAGCATTACGAAGCTCTCAGATAAGCTACAAACATGAAATTTGGACAGAATATGTGTCCTATTGATTTCTTTTAGTTCTGAGAAGATTGACGTCGTATGACGTAAAATGACGTCATGACGCGTTATCAAATTTTTTATCCAAAATATACGGTTTTTTAGCACTGGAAGACAAAGTTTTTGACCGATTTGCATAAAATTTTCACTGAAGGTGCAACATAGCCTCTTATTGTCAACAGTCACTTCCGCTTCCGGAAAAAAGCTAAGGTCAAGGTCACATGTCAATTATCTGTTTTTTCTTCGGCCTTAAATATCTCAAAAACGAAAAATATTTTATCGAGACACTATGCGTATAATTTGTAGTGCTTTGAAATGCCTTTCAAACGATATATAGTTTTTGAAGATCGGGGTTGAATCAGTTGAGTTATTGCAGAAAAACCAAAATGCTGCAACCCTTAGCGCACTTAACTACTTATATCTCGATAATTATTGATTTTTGTTAATAAGAGTATGAATATAATTTGTAGATTAATGCCCGGCCGTTCTTTTGGTGTTTAAATTTTAAAGATTGACCTAATATTCATTAAGTTATAAGGAAAAACAAAACGATATGAACATATTTATCCCCGATTTTTGCCGTGTGCTCAAGGTTTAACCGCCCGTATCTACAAAGTGTTTAAAGATACATACAATTATGAAGCGAGTGAATTGTGGGAAATCAAAAGACCTTTCTAACGATACCTAGCTTTTTAAAATTGGACGTAATATAAGGAAGTTACATGAAAAATAAGAATTCAGTAAAACCGTTCTTTCATGCACTCCCGCAGTAAGTCCCGATAACTTGATTCCTTTTTTCGAAGAAACTATTATTTTTTTTAAAATAACATAAAGAGCATTTTTAATTTCTTTTGCATGATGTAATGCGGTTCTAATGATATGCAGATTTTAATGATCGGACCATAAATCATAAAGTTATTTGTCGAAAGGCAATAATAGACATGAACATCTTTTTGCCGACTTTTGCCGTGTTCTTGATAAATAACTTTCTATATCTCAAAACCCGTAATAGAAAAGTTGAAACATGAAACACGTGAAATGTTGGAAATTTAAAGGCCTTTCGAATAGTACCTAGCGTTTTAAAATTGAACATCGGACATCCTATAAGGAAGTTAGATAAGAAATAAGAAGTCATTAAAACCGTTCTTTCATGCATTTTTGCAGTTAGTCCCTATCATTTAATTGTTCTTTTCTAAGAAACTATTAATTTTTGAAAATAACATAAAGAACATTTTTTTTTGCATGATGCAATGCGGTTCTAATGGTATGCAGATTTTAATGATCGGACCATTAATTATAAAGTTATTTGTCGAAGGGCAATAATAGACATGAACATCGTTTTGCCGATTTTTTGCCGTTTCTTTGAAAAATAACTTTCTATATCTCAGAACACGTAACAGAAAAGTTGAAACATGAAACAAGTGAAATGTTGGAAATAAAAAGGCCTTTCTTTTTTAAAATTGGACATCATATAAGGAAGTTAGATGAGAAATAAACATTAATTTATACCGTTCTTTCATGCACTTCTGCAATTAGTCCTAATCACTTGATTGCTTTTGAGCTCACCTGAGCACAAATTGCTCAAGGTGAGCTTTTGTGATCGCCCTGCGTCCGTCGTCGTGCGTCGTGCGTCGTCCGTCGTGCGTCGTCCGTCGTCAACAATTTGCTTTAAACGACATCTCCTCTGAAACCGCTGGACAGAATTTAATGAAACTTGGCAGGGATGATCCTTGGGTCAACCTTCACAAAAGTTGCTAAAATAAACTTGATCCATGTAGAACTCTGGTTGCCATGGCAATAAAAAGAAAAAAAAATGAAAACTTTAAAAATCATCTTCTTCAAAACTACTGACCAGATTTTAAAATAAATTGGTACAGATGTTCCTTGGGTCAACCTCTACCAAAGTTGCTAAAATTATTCCGATCCGTAAAAAAACATGGCCGCCAGGTGCGGGGCTTATTTGCTTTATATGTATATAGAGAAACCTTTTAACATCTCCTCTGAAACCACTAGACAGAATTTGATTATACTTGGCAGAGATGATCCTTGGGTCAACCTTCACAAAAGTTGCTAAAATAAACTTGATCCATGTAAAACTCTGGTTGCCATGGCAACAAAAAGAAAAAAAGAAAACTTTAAAAATCATCTTCTTCAAAACTACTGACCAGATTTTAAAATAAATTGGTACAGATGTTCCTTGGGTCAACCTCTACCAAAGTTGCTAAAATTATTTCGATCCGTAAAAAAACATGGCCGCCAGGTGCGGGGCTTATTTGCCTTATATGTATATAAAGAAACTTTTAAACAACATCTCCTCTGAAACCACTGGACAGAATTTGATTAAACTTGGCAGAGTTGATTCTTGGGTCAACCTTTACAAAAGTTGCTAAAATAAACTTGATCCATGTAGAACTCTGGTTGCCATGGCAACAAAAAAATGAAAACTTTTAAAATCATCTCCTTCAAAATTACTGGCGAGATTTTAAAATAAATTGGTACAGATGTTCCTTGGGTCAACCTATTTATCTCAGGTGAGCGATTTAGGGCCATCATGGGCCTCTTGTTCTAAGAAACAATTAATTCTAAGCTCACCTGAGCACATGTGCTCAAGATGAGCTATAAGAATCGATGAATGTCCATTGTCCGTCCGTCCGTCCGTCCGTCAATCCGCCGTCCGTCCGTCGTCCACAATTAGTTTGTTTGCACTCTAGCATCTTCATTTCTTAAGTAATCAACTACAAACTTTACAACAATGTTTATTACCATAAAATCTTGTCCAAGTTATGCCCCTTTTGATGTTTAAATTTGTGTGTTTTAAGCCATACTTTTTGAGTCAAGTTTGACTTCAAATTTCGACAACAGGCTCTCTTTACTTCGTGGAATTATAAATAATCTGATGGATTATGTCTTCAGTACAACTATGCTATAATTTAATAACTTCTACAGGCAATGATAACAGTTTTTCTCAGGTGAGAGTCTTTAGGGCCACCTTGGCCCTCTTGTTGAAAATATCATAAAGAACAATATTTTTATCATGATGCAGTGCGGTTCTAATGCTATGCAGATCTTAATAATTTGTCCATTAATAATTAAGTTATTTGTCGAATGGTAGTAGTTGACATGGATATCTTTTCGCCGATTTTTGCCTTTTTGGAGGAATAACTTTATATATCGCAAAAACAGATAGGTTTAAACCTGAAGTAAGTACATGTTTGAATTCAGAAGACCTTTCTAACCATACCTGGGTTTTTAAAATCGGACATCATAGTTGCATGAAAGTAAGAATTTCTGAGAAAAAAAAAATCCTTGTGCTTCTGCAGTTGATCCTAGTTGATATTTCGTAGAAAAGGAATCTTGTATACCTTTTTAGCATGTTAAGAGGACTAGTGACACTTCATTCCCTTGCAGAACACGAAGATTGAATATTATTGTAGTTATTTTAAAGATGGTTCTGGAAAAATTAGCATTATGAAATTATTATTCCCTTTTGAATGCAATGACTTTAAAATTTAAATTATGTTATATGACATCACAGATTTCCTCTGCTATTCATTTATGTTTGCACTCTACAGCTGTCAATTCGGGAAGGATTTCCTTCAATTTTTAAAGATGTTGTATTTCAGAAAATAAAATAAGTATGATCAGGTTTGACATGGTGTGAAGTGCAGAAAGCCCTTTCTTTTGTCCAGAACAAAAGAAGTCTAGTTCTTCTTCTTCTTATTATTATTATTATTATTCTTTTTTTCTTCCTAACTAAACGCTTATTTTTCTATGTTGCAATACTCCTAGGACGATGAAATTTTTATGTTTTATTTTGATTTCTATGATTTTCATATGCCTATGACGTCATATGACGTCACATTTGAAATATGCTACAAAAGTTTGTACGCGGTCTACAGCCATTGTTTGTGAACCGATTTTCATCAAATTTTCACAGAATGTGTATATTAAGTTCTAGTTGTGCATCCCGGTGTCCGTTTTTCAAAATTCGAAAAGTCCATGGTTCTATAGCGAATCCAAGATTCGAACCAAGGTCGTAAATTTTTAAATGCTTATAAAATCTGTCCTATTTAAGATAGAAAGTTGATATTTAGTCAGTATATAGGTCTCTAGAAGTTCTAAACATTTTGTGAAAATATATGTCATATGACGTCACGTGACGTCATTATATGATAATGTATTTCTAATATTAACAAGAATATTTCTATATGTTGAAATTGTCGAAGGCAATGAAAATTTAAAGACCCATGCTTCAAACGCTGAAATTTAGATTTCTATGATTTTCATATGCCTATGACGTCATATGACGTCACACTGGAAATATGCAACAAAAGTTTGTACGCGGTCTACAGCCATTGTTTATGAACCGATTTTCATCAAATTTTCGCAGAATGTGTATATTAAGTTCTAGTTGTGCATCCGGTGTCCGTTTTTCAAAATTCGAAAAGTCCATGGTTCTATAGCGAATCCAAGATTCGAACCAAGGTCGTAAATTTTAAATGCTTATAAAATCTGTCCTATTTAAGATAGAAAGTTGATATTTAGTCAGTATATAGGTCTCTAGAAGTTCTAAACATTTTGTGAAAATATATGTCATATGACGTCACCTGACGTCATTATATGATAATGTATTTCTAATATTAACAAGAATATTTCTATATGTTGAAATTGTCGAAAGGCAATGAAAATTTAAAGACACATGCTTCAACGCTGAAATTTAGATTTCTATGATTTTCATATGCCTATGACGTCATATGACGTCACACTGGAAATATGCAACAAAAGTTTGTACGCGGCCATTGTTTATGAACCGATTTTCATCAAATTTCGCAGAATGTGTATATTAAGTTCTAGTTGTGCATCCCGGTGTCCTTTTCAAAATTCGAAAAGTCCAAGGTTCTATACGATTCCAAGATTCGAACCAAGGTCGTAAATTTTCAAATTCTTATAAATCGGTCCTATTTGAGATAGAAAGATGATATTGGGTCAGTATATAGGTCTCTGGGAGTCTTAAACATTTTGTGAAAATAAATGTCATATGACGTCACGTGACGCCATTATATGATAATGAATTTCTAATTCAACAAGATTATTTCTATATCTTGAAATTTTCGAAGGGCATGAAAAATTAAGGCCGCATGCTTCAGATGCTGAAATTCGCTTTCAAAGACTTCAGAAGCCTATGACGTCATATGACGTCACATTTGAAATTGACTACGAAAGTTTGTACAGGCCAGAGCCATTATTAATGGCTGATTTCATCAAATTTTCACAGAATGTGTATATTAAGTTTAGTTGTGCATCTCTTTATCCGTTTTCAAATTCGAAAAGTCCATGGTCATAGCGAATCCAAGATTCAACCAAGGTCGTAAATTTTTAAATGCTTATAAAATCGGTCCACTATTTGAGATAGAAAAGTGATAATTGATCAGTATATAGGACTCTAAAGTCTTAAACATTTTGTGAAATTAAATGTCATATGACGTCACGTGACGTCATTATATGATAATGTATTTCTAATATTAACAAGAGTATTTCTATATGTTGAAATTGTCGAAGGGCAATTGAAATTTAATGACAAATGATTCATACGCTGAAATTTCGATTTCAATGATTTTCGAAGCCTATGACGTCATATGACGTCACATTTGAATTGACTACGAAAGTTTGTACACGTCCAAGCCATTATTAATGGGCCGATTTTATCAAATTTTCACAGAATGTTATATTAAGTTCTATTGTGTATCGGTGTCCGTTTTTCAAAATTCGAAAAGTCCATGGTTCTATAGCGAATCCAAGATTCGAACCCAAGGTCGTAAATTTTTAAATGCTTTAAAATCGTCCTATTTGAGATAGAAAATATAATTTAGTCAGTATATAGGCTCTAGAGTTTTAAACATTTTGTGAAAAAAAATGTCATTGACGTCACGTGACGTCATTATATGATAATGTATTTCTAATATTAACAAGATATTTCTATATGTTGAAATTGTCGAAGGCAATGAAAATTTAATGACAAATGAGTTCACTGCTGTAATTTCGATTTCAATGATTTTCAGAATCCTATGACGTCATATGACGTCACATTTGAAAATGACTACGAAAGTTTGTACACGGTCCAGAGCCATTATTTATGGCCGATTTTCATCAAATTTTCACAGAATGTGTATTTACGTTCTTATTGTGTATACCGGTGTCCGGTTTTTCAAAATTCGAAAAGTCCAAGCATCTATGGCGGATCCAAGATTCGAAACAAGGACGTCAATTTTTAAATGCTTATAAAAACTGTCCTATTTGAGATAGAAAGTTGAAATTTTGTCAGTTAGTAGTTCTGGTGTTTAACATTATGTGAAATATATCATATACGTTTACGTGACGTCATTTTTTATTTTTATTCTTTAACTTTCCATAACTAACGCTTATTTTAATTGTTGCAATGTCCTAGAACGATGAAATTTTTTATGGGTTTTTAGTCACGTGAGGAATTTTGATTTCAATGATGACAGCACCCTATGACGTCACATGACGTACACTAAAATAGTGAAAAATGGTTTTCGCGCTCTACAGCCGACATTAAAGGTCGGATTTTCTTCAAATTTTCACAGATGGTACATCTTGAAACTAAGGTGTACATATTCCTGTCAGCTAACCGAAATTCCGAAAGACCGAAGTTCTGTGGCTGAAATAAGATTCGAACATAGGACCGAAAACTTCATTTTAGGATTAAAGAGCTTCAGGATGAGATAGAAAGTTGAAACTTACACAGATTGCAGATCTGCAGAATTTCTACATATATTTTGAGTCGTGACGTCATATGACGTCAAGTGACGTCATAAGCATACTTCTTAATTTTAATTTTAGGGCAATGATTTCGACATGATGCCAGTTGTTCAGAATACAGAAAATTTCAGAGTTATGACAGTAAAGTATGCGCTTTTGAACAAAAGCATCTTCAGCACCCTATGACGTCACATAACGTCAGAGCTAAAAATAGTGAAAAATGGTGTTCGCGCTCTACAGCCGTCATTTATGGTCGGATTTTCTTCAAATTTTCACAGATGGTACATCATGAAACTAAGGTGTGCATATCCTGTCAACTAATCGAAATTCCGAAAGACCGAAGTTCTGTGGCTGAAATAAGATTCAAACATAGGACCGAAAATTTCATTTTAGGATAAAAGAGCATCAGGATGAGGTAGAAAGTTGAAACTTAAACAGTTTGCAGTTCTGCAGAATTTCTAAAAAAATTATGAGTCGTGACGTCATATGACGTCATGTGACGTCATAAGCATGCTTATTAATTTTCATTTTAGGGCAATGATTTCGACATGATGCCAGTTGTTCAGAATAATGAAAATTTCAGAGTTATGACAGTAAAGTATGCGCTTTTGAACAAAAGCATCTTCAGCACCCTATGACGTCATGTGACGTCAGAGCTAAAAATAGTGAAAAATGGTGTTCACGCTCTAAAACGGCCATTTATGGTCGGATTTTCTTTAAATTTTCACAGATGGTACATCATGAAACTAAGGTGTGCATATCCTGTCAACTAACCGAAATTCCGAGAGATCGAAGTTCTGTGGCTGAAATAAGATTCGAACAAAGGACCGAAAATTTCATTTTAGGATTAAAGAGCTTCATGATGAGATAGAAAGTTGAACCTCACACAGATTGCAGTTCTGCAGAATTTCTACATGTATTTTGAGTCGTGACGCCATATGACGTCAAGTGACGTCATAAGCATACTTCTTAATTTTCATTTTAGGGCAATGATTTCGACATGATGCCAGTTGTTCAGAATAATAAAATTTCAGGGTTATGACAGTAAAGTATGCGCTTTTGAAAAAAGCATTTCAGCACCTATGACGTCAGGTGACGTCACAGCTCAAAATAGTGAAAAATGGTGTTCACGCTCTAAAACGACCATTTATGGTCGGATTTTCTTCAAATTTTCACAGATGGTACATCTTGAAACTAAGGTGTACCTATCCTGTCAGCTAACCGAAATTCTGAAAGACCGAAGTTCTGTAGCTTAAATAAGATTCGAACATAGGACCGAAAATTTTATTTTAGGATTAAAGAGCTTCAGGATGAGATAGAAAGTTGAAACTTACACAGTTTGCAGTTCTGCAGAATTTCTTAAAATGTTTTGAGTCGATACGTCATTTGACGTCATGTGACGTCATAAGCATACTTATAATAAGGATTTTCTTCAGTATTTGAAGATGGTGTATGTCAGAAAAGTAAATAAGTATGATCAGGTTTGACATAGTTAGCAGAAAGCCCTTTCTTTTGTTCAGAACAAAAGGAGTCTAGATTAGGACTTTCTGCCTAAAGCAGAAAGTCCTATTGGGTTTGTTATGTTTATTATTAGGACTTTCTGCCTAAAGCAGAAAGTCCTATTGGGTTTGTTATGTTTATTAGGACTTTCTGCCTAAAGCAGAAAGTCCTATTGGGTTTGTACTGTTTATTAGGACTTTCTGCCTAAAGCAGAAAGTCTATTGGGTTTGTTATGTTTATTATTATTATTAGGACTTTCTGCCCTTTCGGCAGAAAGTCCTATTGGGTTTGTACTGTTTATTCTTCTTCTTATTAGGGCTTTCTGCTTTTCGCAGAAAGACCTATTGGGTTTGTTCTGTCTTTTATTATTATTATTCTTTTTTTCCAACTTTTCATGTTGTTATTTCATTAAGTTGCTGAAGGTCTAGGACAAAGAAATTCTATCAACAGACACCTGAAAACAATGGCATTTTGGAATATATTATTTTTATCTTCACATGACGTCACATGACGTCAGAACTAAAAATAGCTACAAAGTTTGTACGCGCTGTACAGCCGTCATTTATGGACGGATTGTCATGGAATTTTCACAGAAGTTATATATTAAGACTCATTGTGCAGGATTATATAGGTTTGCCAAGATTCGAAAGAACTAAGGTTCTATGGCGAATCAAGATTCGAACCAAGGACGTCAAAATTTCAAATCTATTAAATCGATTCTAGATGAGATAGAAAGTTGATATTTGGCGAGATTATATGTCTCTGTGTTTCCTTTGCATTTTGTAAAGATGAACGTCATATGACGTCATATGACGTCATCAAGTTGTATAGAATTTCCGATTTCTTGATGTCAATTTAACTCATGTTGCAAAGGCTCATAGACAATGAAAATTTAATGTCCTAATGTAGGTAATCATGAACATTTAGATTCATTGTTAAAAATTTTCATATGACGTCACATGACGTCAGAACTAAAAATAGCTACCAAAGTTTGTACGCGCTGTACAGCCGTCATTTATGGACGGATTGTCATGGAATTTTCACAGAGTTATATATTAAGACCTCATTGTGCAGGATTATATAGGTTTGCCAAGATTCGAAAGAACTAAGGTTCTATGGCGAATCCAAGATTCGAACCAAGGACGTCAAATTTCAAATCCATATAAAATCGATTCTAGATGAGATAGAAAGTTGATATTTGGCGAGATTATATGTCTCTGTGTTTCCTTTGCATTTTGTAAAGATGAATGTCATATGACGTCATATGACGTCATCAAGTTGTATAGAATTTCCGATTTCTTGATGTCAATTTTCCTCATGTTGCAAAGCTTCATAGACAATGCAAATTAAATGTCCTTTGTACATAATTAGGAACATTTAGATTCAATGTTTAAAATTTTTATATGACGTCACATGACGTCAGAACTATAAATAACTATCAAAGTTTGTCCGCTCTGTACAGCCGTCATTTATTGATAGATTGGCATGGAATCTTCACAGAAGTTATATATTACGACCTCATTGTGCAGGATTATATAGGTTTGCCAGGATTCGAAAGAACTAAGGTTCTTTGACGAATCCAAGATTCGAACCAAGGACGTCAAATTTCAAATCAATATAAAAAACGTTTCTAGATGAGATAGAAATTTGATATTTAGCGAGCTTATACGTCTCTGTGTTTCCTTTGCATTTTGTAAAGATGAACGTCATATGACGTCATCAAATTGTAGAGAATTTCAGATTCCTGAATGTCAGTTTACTTATGTTGCAAAGGTTCATAGACAATGAAAATTTAATGTCCTATGTAGGTAATCATGAACATTAAGATTTAAGGAGTAAAATTTTCATATGACGTCACATGACATCAAAACTTAAAAAAGCTACCAAAGTTCATCCGCGCTGCACAGCCGTCATTTATGGACGGATTGGCATGGAATTTTCACAGAAGTTATATATTACGACTTCATTGTGCAGGATTATATAGGTTTGCCAAAATTCGAAAAACACCAGGTTTGTCATGGTTTGCAGTGCAGAAAGCCCTATCTTTTGTTCAAAACAAAAGAAGTTAGTTATTATTATTATTATTCTTTTTTTCTTCCTAACTAAACGCTTATTTTTCTATGTTGCAATACTCCTAGGACGATGAAATTTTTTATGACTTATTAGCCAGTCAGGAAATTTTTTATTTCTATGATTTTCATATGCCTATGACGTCATATGACGTCACATTTGAAATATGCTACAAAAGGTTGTACGCGGTCTACAGCCATTGTTTGTGAACCTATTTTCATCAAATTTTCACAGATTGTGTATATTAAGTTCTAGTTGTGCATCCCGGTGTCCGTTTTTCAAAATTCGAAAAGTCCATGGTTCTATAGCGAATCCAAGATTCGAACCAAGGTCGGAAATTTTTAAATGCTTATAAAATCTGTCCTATTTAAGAAAGAAAGTTGATTTTAGTCAGTATATAGGTCTCTTAGAAGTTTTAAAAATTTTGTGAAAATATTTCTCATATGACGTCACGTGACGTCATTATTTGATAATGTATTTCTAATATTAACAAGAATATTTATATTGTTGAAAATTGTCGAAAGGCAATGAAAATTTAAAGACAATGCTTCAAACGCTGAAATTTTGATTTCTATGATTTTCATATGCCTATGACGTCATATGACGTCACACTGGAAATATGCAACAAAAGTTTGTACGCGGTCTACAGCCATTGTTTATGAACCGATTTTCATCAAATTTTCACAGAATGTGTATATTAAGTTCTCGTTGTGCATCCCGGTGTCCGTTTTTCAAAATTCGAAAACTCCAAGGTTCTATAGCGATTCCAAGATTCGAACCAAGGTCGTCAATTTTCAAATTCTTATAAAATCGGTCCTATTTGAGATAGAAAGATGATATTGGGTCAGTATATAGGTCTCTGGGAGTCTTAAACATTTTGTGAAAATAAATGTCATATGACGTCACGTGACGTCATTATATGATAATGAATTTCTAATTCTAAGGGCAATGAAAAATTAATGCCGCATGCTTCAGATGCTGTAATTTCGATTTCAAAGATTTTCAGAAGCCTATGACGTCATATGACGTCACACTTGAAATATGCAACAAAAGTTTGTACGCGGTCCAGAGCCATTGTTTATGAACCGATTTTCATCAAATTTTCACAGAATGTGTATATTACGTTCTTATTGTGTATACCGGTGTCCGTTTTTCAAAATTCGAAAAGTCCAAGCATATATGGCGGATCCAAGATTCGAACCAATGACGTCAATATTTAAATGCTTATAAAAACTGTCCTATTTGAGATAGAAAGTTGAAATTTTGTCAGTTAGTAGGTCTCTGGGTGTCTTAACAATTATGTGAAAATAAACGTCATATGACGTCACGTGACGTCATTTGTTTATTATTATTATTCTTTTCTTCTTCCTAACTAAACGCTTATTTTAATATGTTGCAATAGTCCTAGGACGATGAAATGTTTATGGGTTATTAGGCACGTGAGGAAATTTTGATTTCACCCCCCCTACTGCATATATGTAGCCATATCTCAATAAATATCGATTTTTGTAAATATATGTATGAATACGAATTATAGCTGAATAATTGACGTTTCCAAAGATATTTAGTTTATTAAAATTGGTTTACGCAATACAAAGTTATAAGCAAAAAACTAAATGAAATGAAGCTAATTTTGCTGATAATATGCTGTTTTCTTGAGGTTTAACAGTCAATATCTCAGAAACGACTGAAGATAAAGTTTATACATTATGCATGTAAAATGTAGCATGTTTTAAGAGCTTTCTAACGGTACCAAGTTTATTGAAAATTGGACTTCATATAAGAAAGTTACATGGAGAATAAGATATTTCATAATCATGCATCATAAAAATATGGAAAAGGTTCACGCGCAGGGTCACCAAGCTAAAATAGTTGCGCAACGACTTAAAAAAAAAAAAAAAAAAAAAAAAAAAAATCAAATTGCAATTGATGGGCTATATCTTGATTTTTTTTTTTTTGTTGTTGTTGTTTTTTTGTCGAATGTTGACTGTTTCCAAAATAAGTATTGAAGTTAATACATGTACAACGGCACAAGACAAAAATCCGTATTTGCAACACTATGTAGCTAGCGAGCAGTTTGCAAGCCTTGAAAA
This sequence comes from Solen grandis, assembly GCA_021229015.1. Lineage (NCBI taxonomy): Eukaryota > Metazoa > Mollusca > Bivalvia > Adapedonta > Solenidae > Solen > Solen grandis. The sequence goes on from CM037794.1 coordinate 41,938,288, forward strand.
ATTCACACGCAGCCCCACATTTTAGACCATCTAAAAACTGCATTGTTATGCTAACGATTTCATATTGCATCAGTTTGTAGGCTGGGATGTTACCTTTCAAAATATCACCATAGTTCGAAATTCCAGGAATTTATGGCAAAAATACGGAAGCCAAACACGCCAAAATCGCTAAAATACGATTAACTACGTTACAGGTGTCGAAAGGATATAGCACTATACAAATATTCAATACTTCTTCCTAATGAGGCTAAAATTAAAACAAGGTTACAACTGAGCTGGAGTGATGAAATTCTATGTGTGATGAAAGTTAGAAACTTACATTTGAACACTGTTTCATTTTTCTTTCATGTCATATGACATAGTATAAATGTTGTATGTTAAAACTACATGTGCAAGATATGGGCGGACTTTTATTAAAATTCACAGAATGTGTTCTATTTGTGCTATTTTATATAGAAATAGAGGAGATAGAAAGTTGCAATTTGGACAGATTATCTATTATGTCATCTTATATATATACTATATAAAGCAGATGTTGCAGAAAGTCCTATCATTAGTTTTAAACGAATGACATCTAGTTATTATTATTCTTTTCTTCCTCACGGATTTTCATATGTTGCAATCGTCTAGGAGAATTAAATTTCGATGGCATATTATTCATATGCGTAATTAAAAAATTCTATAATTTTATATGCCTATGACGTCATATGACGTACACTTGGCAATTTGCTAAAAAGTTTGTACGCGGTCCAGAGCGATAATTAATGAACCGATTTTTTTATCAAATTTTCACAGAATGTGTTATTAAGTTCTAATTGTGCATCTCGTTGTCCGTTTTTCAAAATTCGAAAAGCACAAGGTTCTATGGCGAATGCAAGATTCAAAACCAAGGACGTCAAATTGACAAATGCTCATAAAATCGTCCCTAAATGAGACAGAAGGTTGATATTTTGTCAGTACATAGATCTCGATAGATTTAAATATTTTTGTGAAAATGGACGTCTTGTGACGTCATATGACGTCATCAAATTTCTAATTTTTAAAACCATAATTATATATGTTAATATGGTTCAAGGACAATGAAATTTTGATGTCATATTCTCCAAGAAATGTTATTTTGATTTCTATGATTTTCATATCTCTATGACGTCATATGACGTCACACTTGAAATAAGCTACACAGTTTGTACGCGGTCCAGAGCCATTATTAATGAACGATTTTCATCAAATTTTCACAGAATGTGTATATTAAGTTCTAGTTGTGCATTCCCGGTGTCCGTTTTTCAAAAATTCGAAGAGTCCAAGGTTCTATAGCGATTCCAAGATTCGAACCAAGGTCGTTAAATTTTCAAATTCTTATAAAATCGGTCCTATTTGAGATAGAAAGATGATATTTGGTCAGTATATAGGTCTCTGGGAGTCTTAAACATTTTGTGAAAATAAATGTCATATGACGTTACGTGACGTCATTATATGATAATGAATTTCTAATTCTAACAAGATTATTTCTATATATTGAAATTTTCGAAGGGCAATGAAAATTTAATGCCGCATGTTTCGGATTCTGAAATTTCGATTTCAATGATTTTCAGAAGTCTATGACGTCATATGACGTCACATTTGAAATTGACTAAGAACGATTGTACACGGTTCAGAGCCATTATTAATGGGCCGATTTTTATCAAATTTTCACAGAATGTGTATATTAATTTTCTTATTGTGTATACCGGTGTCCGTTTTTCAAATTTCGAAAAGTCCATGGTTTATAGCGAATTCAAGATTCGAACCAAGGTCGTCAATTTTTAAATGCTTATAAAAACTGTCCTATTTGAGATAGAAAGTTGAAATTTTGTCAGTTAGTATGTCTCTGGGTTCTTAACAATTTATGTGAAAATAAACGTCATATGACGTCACGTGACGTCATTTGTTTCTTACTATTATTTTTTCTTCTTCCTAACTAAACGCTTATTTTAATATGTTGCAATAGTCCTAGGACGATGAAATTTTTATGGCTTATTAGGCACGTGAGGAAATTTTGATTTCACCCCTACTGCATATATGTAGCCATATCTCAATAAATATCGATTTTTGTAAATATATGTATGAATAAGAATTATAGCTGAATAATTGACGTTTCCAAAGATATTTAGTTTATTAAAATTGGTTTACGCAATACCAATTTATAAGCAAAAAAACTAAACGAAATGAAGCTAATTTTGCTGATAATATGCTGTTTTCTTGAGGTTTAACAGTCAATATCTCAGAAACGACTGAAGATAAGGTTATACATTATGCGTATAAAATGTAGCATGTTTTAAGAGCTTTCTAACGGTACCAAGTTTATTGAAATTGGACTTCATATAAGAAAGTTACATGGAAAATAAGATATTTCATAATCATGCATCATAAAAATATGGAAAAGGTCACGCGCAGGGCTCACCAAGCTTAAATACTTGCGCAACGACTTAAAAAAAAAAAAAAAAAAAAAAAAAAAAGCAAATTGCAATTGATGGGCTATATCTTGATTTGTTGTTGTTGTTGTTGTTGTTGTTGTTGTTGTTGTTGATGTTTTGTCGAATGTTGACTGTTTCCAAAATAAGTATTGAAGTTAATACATGTACAACGGCACAAGACAAAAATCCGTATTTGCAACACTATCTAGCTAGCGAGCAGTTTGCAAGCCTTGAAAAATTCACACGCAGCCCCACATTTTAGACCATCTAAAAACTGCATTGTTATGCTAACGATATTCATATTGCATCAGTTTTGTAGGCTGGGATGTTACCTTTCAAAATATCACCATAGTTCGAAATTCAGGAATTTATGGCAAAATACGGAAGCCCAAACACGCCAAAATCGCTAAATACGATTAACTACGTTACAGGTGTCGAAAGGATATAGCACTATACAAATATTCAATACTTCTTCCTAATGAGGCTAAAATTAAAAAAAGGTTACAACTGAGCTGGAGTGATGAAATTCTATGTGTGATGAAAGTTAGAAACTTACATTTGAACACTGTTTCATTTTTCTTTCATGTCATATGACATAGTATAAATGTTGTATGTAAACTACATGTGCAAGATATGGGCGGACTTTTATTAAAATTCACAGAATGTGTTCTATTTGTGCTATTTTATATAGAAAAGCAGATGTTGCAGAAAGTCCTATCATTCGTTTAAACGAATGACATCTAGTTATTATTATTCTTTTCTTCCTCACGGATTTTCATATGTTGCAATCGTCCTAGGAGAATTAAATTTCGATGGCATATTATTCATATGCGTAATTAAAAAATTCTATAATTTTCATATGCCTATGACGTCATATGACGTCACACTTGGCAATTTGCTACAAAAGTTTGTACGCGGTCCAGAGCGATAATTAATGAACCGATTTTTATCAAATTTTCACAGAATGTGTATATTAAGTTCTAATTGTGCATCTCGTTGTCCGTTTTTCAAAATTCGAAAAGCACAAGGTTCTATGGCGAATGCAAGATTCAAACCAAGGACGTCAAATTGACAAATGCTCATAAAATCGTCCCTAAATGAGACAGAAGGTTGATATTTTGTCAGTACATAGATCTCCGATAGATTTAAATATTTTGTGAAAATGGACGTCTTGTGACGTCATATTTACGTCATCAAATTTCTAATTTTTAAACACATAATTATATATGTTAATATGGTTCAAGGACAATGAAATTTTGATGTCATATTCTCCAAGAAATGTTATTTTGATTTCTATGATTTTCATATCTCTATGACGTCATATGGGCGTCACACTTGAAATAAGCTACACAAGTTTGTACGCGGTCCAGAGCCATTATTAATGAACCGATTTTCATCAAATTTTCACAGAATGTGTATATTAAGTTCTAGTTGTGCATCCGGTGTCCGTTTTTCAAAATTCGAAGAGTCCAAGGTTCTATAGCGATTCCAAGATTCGAACCAAGGTCGTAAATTTTCAAATTCTTATAAAATCGGTCCTATTTGAGATAGAAAGATGATATTTGGTCAGTATATAGGTCTCTGGGAGTCTTAAACATTTTGTGAAAATAAATGTCATATGACGTTACGTGACGTCATTATATGATAATGAATTTCTAATTCTAACAAGATTATTTCTATATATTGAAATTTTCGAAGGGCAATGAAAATTTAATGCCGCATGTTTCGGATTCTGAAATTTCGATTTCAATGATTTTCAGAAGTCATATGACGTCACATTTGAAATTGACTAAGAACGATTGTACACGGTTCAGAGCCATTATTAATGGGCCGATTTTTATCAAATTTTCACAGAATGTGTATATTAAGTTCTTATTGTGTATACCGGTGTCCGTTTTTCAAATTTCGAAAAGTCCATGGTTCTATAGCGAATTCAAGATTCGAACCAAGGTCGTCAATTTTTAAATGCTTATAAAAACTGTCCTATTTGAGATAGAAAGTTGAAATTTTGTCAGTTAGTATGTCTCTGGGTGTCTTAACAATTATGTGAAAATAAACGTCATATGACGTCACGTGACGTCATTTGTTTCTTACTATTATTCTTTTCTTCTTCCTAACTAAACGCTTATTTTAATATGTTGCAATAGTCCTAGGACGATGAAATTTTTATGGCTTATTAGGCACGTGAGGAAATTTTGATTTCACCCCTACTGCATATATGTAGCCATATCTCAATAAATATCGATTTTTGTAAATATATGTATGAATAAGAATTTTTAGCTGATAATTGACGTTTCCAAAGATATTTAGTTTATTAAAATTGGTTTACGCAATACCAATTTATAAGCAAAAAAACTAAACGAAATGAAGCTAATTTTGCTGATAATATGCTGTTTTCTTGAGGTTTAACAGTCAATATCTCAGAAACGACTGAAGATAAGGTTATACATTATGCGTATAAAATGTAGCATGTTTTAAGAGCTTTCTAACGGTACCAAGTTTATTGAAATTGGACTTCATATAAGAAAGTTACATGGAAAATAAGATATTTCATAATCATGCATCATAAAAATATGGAAAAGGTCACGCGCAGGGCTCACCAAGCTTAAATACTTGCGCAACGACTTAAAAAAAAAAAAAAAAAAAAAAAAAAAAAAGCAAATTGCAATTGATGGGCTATATCTTGATTTGTTGTTGTTGTTGTTGTTGTTGTTGTTGTTGTTGTTGTTGATGTTTTGTCGAATGTTGACTGTTTCCAAAATAAGTATTGAAGTTAATACATGTACAACGGCACAAGACAAAAATCCGTATTTGCAACACTATCTAGCTAGCGAGCAGTTTGCAAGCCTTGAAAAATTCACACGCAGCCCCACATTTTAGACCATCTAAAAACTGCATTGTTATGCTAACGATATTCATATTGCATCAGTTTGTAGGCTGGGATGTAACCTTTCAAAATATCACCATAGTTCGAAATTCCAGGAATTTATGGCAAAACTACGGAAGCCCAAACACGCCAAAATCGCTAAATACGATTAACTACGTTACAGGTGTCGAAAGGATATAGCACTATACAAATATTCAATACTTCTTCCTAATGAGGCTAAAATTAAACAAGGTTACAACTGAGCTGGAGTAATGAAATTCTATGTGTGATGAAAGTTAGAAACTTAATTTGAAGCAGATGTTGCAGAAAGTCCTATTGGGTTTGTACTGTTTATTCTTCTTCTTCTTATTATTATTAGGACTTTCTGCCTAAAGCAGAAAGTCCTATTGGGTTTGTACTGTTTATTCTTCTTCTTCTTATTATTATTAGGGCTTTCTGCCTCAAGCAGAAAGTCCTATTGGGTTTGTACTGTTTATTCTTCTTCTTCTTATTATTATTATTATTCTTTTTTTCTTCCGCTTATTTTAGGACGATAAATTTTTTGGCTTATTAGTCACGTGAGGAAATTTTGATTTCTATGATTTTCATATGTCTATGACGTCATATGACGTCACAATTGACATATGCTACAAAAGTTTGTAAACTGTCCAGAGCCATTGTTAATGGACCGATTTTCATCAAATTTTCACAGAATGTGTATATTAAGTTCTAGTTGTGCATCCCGGTGTCCGTTTTTCAAAATTCGAAAAGTCCAAGGTTCTATAGCGATTCCAAGATTCGAACCTAGGTCGTAAATTTTCAAATGCTTATATAATCGGTCCTATTTGAGATTGAAAGATGATATTAGGTCAGTATATAGGTCTCTAAGAGTCTTAAAAATTTTGAGAAAATAAACGTCATATGACGTCACGTGACGTCATTATATGATTAATGTATTTCTAATATTAACAAGAGTATTTCTATATGTTAAAATTGTCGAAGGGCAATGAAAATTTAATGACAAATGATTCAGACGCTGAAATTTCGATTTCCATGATTTTTTCAAAGCCTATGACGTCATATGACGTCACATTTGAAAAATTTACTACGAAAGTTTGTACACGGCCCAGAGCCATTATTAATGGGCCGATTTTCATCAAATTTTCACAAGAATGTGTATTTTAAGTTCCTGTTGTGCATCCCGGTGTCCATTTTTCAAAAATTCGAAAAGTCCAAGGTTCTGTAGCGATTCCAAGATTCGAACAAGGTCGTAAATGTTCAAATTCTTTATAAAATCGGTCCTATTTGAGATAGAAAGATGATAAAAAGGTTAGTATATAGGTACTTGGGAGTCTTAAACATTTTGTGAAAATAAATGTCATATTGACGTCACGTGACGTCATTATATGATAAGGATTTTCTAATTCTAACAAGATTATTTCTTATGTTGAAATTTTCGAAGGGCAATGAAATTTAATGACACATGCTTCAGATGCTGAAATATTGATTTCAATGATTATCAGAAGCCTATGACGTCATATGACGTCACAATTTGAAATTGACTACGAAAGTTTGTACACGGTCCAGAGCCATTATTATTGGGCCGATTTTCATCAAATTTTCACAGAATGTGTATATTAAGTTCTCGTTGTGGAATCTCGGTGTCCTTTTTTAAAAACTCGAAAAGTCCATGGTTCTATAGCGAATTCAAGATTCGAAACAAGGTCGTAAATTTTTAAATGCTTATAAAATCGGTCCTATTTGAGATAGAAAAGTGGGTATTTGGACAGTATATAGGTCTCTAAGAGTCTTAAACATTTTGTGAAAATAAACGTCATATGACGTCACGTGACGTCATTATATGATAATGTATTTCTAATATTAACAAGAATATTTCTCTATGTTGAAATTATTGAATGGCAATGGAAATTTAATGACATATGCTTCAGATGCTGAAATTTCGATTTCAATGATTAGCATAGGCTTATGACGTCATGTGACGTCACAATTGAAATTGACTCTGAAAGTTTGTACACCGTCCAGATCCATTATTTATGGGCCGATTTTCATCAAATTTTCACAGAATATGAATATTAGGTTCTTATTGTGTATCCCGGTGTCCGTTTTTCAAGATTTGGAAGAAGACAACGTCAAAATCCATTCAAGCATAACATCTTATCCAGATGAGCTAGGATACTGATATTTAGATAGCTTGTGTAAAAGGATCAAAGTGACTCAGTCGCTCAAGTTTGACTCAGTGTCGCAGAAAGTCCTATCTTTTGTCAGAACAAAAGGACATCTAGTTATTATTCTTTTTTTCTTCCTAACTAAACGCTTATTTTTCTATGTTGCAATACTCCTAGGACGATGAAATTTTTATGACTTATTAGCCACGTCAGGAAATTTTGATTTCTATGATTTTCATATGCCTATGACGTCATATGACGTCACACTTGAAATATGCTACAAAAGTTTGTACGCGGTCTACAGCCATTGTTTGTGAACCGATTTTCATCAAATTTTCACAGATTGTGTATATTAAGTTCTAGTTGTGCATCCCGGTGTCCGTTTTTCAAAATTCGAAAAGTCCAAGGTTCTATAGCGAATCCAAGATTCGAACCAAGGTCGGAAATTTTTAAATGCTTATAAAATCTGTCCTATTTAAGAAAGAAAGTTGATATTTAGTCAGTATATAGGTCTCTAGAAGTTTTAAAAATTTTGTGAAAATATTTCTCATATGACGTCATGTGACGTCATTATATGATAATGTATTTCTAATATTAACAAGAATATTTCTATATGTTGAAATTGTCGAAAGGCAATGAAAATTTAAAGACACATGCATCAAACGCTGAAATTTTGATTTCTATGATTTTCATATGCCTATGACGTCATATGACGTCACACTGGAAATATGCAACAAAAGTTTGTACGCGGTCTACAGCCATTGTTTATGAACCGATTTTCATCAAATTTTCACAGAATGTGTATATTAAGTTCTAGTTGTGCATCCCGGTGTCCGTTTTTCAAAATTCGAAAAGTCCAAGGTTCTTATAGCGATTCCAAGATTCGAACCAAGGTCGTAAATTTTCAAATTCTTATAAAATCGGTCCTATTTGAGATAGAAAGATGATATTGGGTCAGTATATAGGTCTCTGGGAGTCTTAAACATTTTGTGAAAATAAATGTCATATGACGTCACGTGACGTCATTATATGATAATGAATTTCTAATTCTAACAAGATTATTTCTATATCTTGAAATTTATGAAGGGCAATGAAAAATTAATGCCGCATGCTTCAGATGCTGTAATTTCGATTTCAAAGATTTTCAGAAGCCTATGACGTCATATGACGTCACACTTGAAATATGCAACAAAAGTTTGTACGCGGTCCAGAGCCATTGTTTATGAACCGATTTTCATCAAATTTTCACAGAATGTGTATATTACGTTCTTATTGTGTATACCGGTGTCCGTTTTTCAAAATTCGAAAAGTCCAAGCATATATGGCGGATCCAAGATTCGAACCAATGACGTCAATATTTAAATGCTTATAAAAACTGTCCTATTTGAGATAGAAAGTTGAAATTTTGTCAGTTAGTAGGTCTCTGGGTGTCTTAACAATTATGTGAAAATAAACGTCATATGACGTCACGTGACGTCATTTGTTTATTATTATTATTCTTTTCTTCTTCCTAACTAAACGCTTATTTTAATATGTTGCAATAGTCCTAGGACGATGAAATGTTTATGGGTTATTAGGCACGTGAGGAAATTTTGATATCTCAATAAATATCGATTTTTGTAAATATATGTATGAATACGAATTATAGCTGAATAATTGACGTTTCCAAAGATATTTAGTTTATTAAAATTGGTTTACGCAATACAAAGTTATAAGCAAAAAAACTAAATGAAATGAAGCTAATTTTGCTGATAATATGCTGTTTTCTTGAGGTTTAACAGTCAATATCTAGATTATTGAAATTGGACTTCATATAATAAAAAATTTAAGAGCTTTCTAACGGACCAAGTTTTTGAAATTTTAAGTTACATGGAGAATAAGATATTTCATAATCATGCATCATAAAAATATGGAAAAGGTCACGCGCAGGGGTCACCAAGCTAAAATAGTTGCGCAACGACTTAAAAAAAAAAAAAAAAAAAAATCAAATTGCAATTGATGGGCTATATCTTGATTTTTTTTTTTGTTGTTGTTGTTGTTGTTTTTTTGTCGAATGTTGACTGTTTCCAAAATAAGCATTGAAGTTAATACATTTAAACGGCACAAGAAAAAACCGTATTTGCAAGCGAGCAGTTTGCAAGCCTTGAAAAATTCACACGCAGTCCCACATTTTAGACCATCTAAAAACTGCATTGTTATGCTAACGATATTCATATTGCATCAGTTTGTAGGCTGGGATGTTACCTTTCAAAATATCACCATAGTTCGAAATTCCGGGAATTTATGGCAAAACTACGGAAGCCCAAACACGCCAAAATCGCTAAATACGATTAACTACGTTACAGGTGTCGAAAGGATATAGCACTATACAAATATTCAATACTTCTTCCTAATGAGGCTAAAATTAAACAAGGTTACAACTGAGCTGGAGTGATGAAATTCTATGTGTGATGAAAGTTAGAAACTTACATTTGAACACTGTTTCATTTTTCTTTCATGTCATATGACATAGTATAAATGTTGTATGTAAACTACATGTGCAAGATATGGGCGGACTTTTATTAAAATTCACAGAATGTGTTCTATTTGTGCTATTTTATATAGAAATAGAGGAGATAGAAAGTTGCAATTTGGACAGATTATCTATTATGTCATCTTCTATATATACTATATAAAGCAGATGTTGCAGAAAGTCCTATCATTCGTTTAAACGAATGACATCTAGTTAGGACTTTCTGCCTAAAGCCTATTGGGTTTGTTATGTTTATTAGGACTTTCTGCCTACTGGCAGAAAGTCCTATTGGGTTTTTTATGTTTTTTTATTCTTCTTATTCTTTTTTTCTTCCAAACTGAGCGTTAATTTAAGCATGTTGCAATGGTCCCAGGGCCATAAAAATTTTATGGCGTATACTTGATGCGATGAAATTTTGATTTCTATGATTTTCATATGCTTATAACGTCATATGACGTCACATTTGAAATATGCTACAAAAGTTTGTACGCGGTCTACAGCCATTGTTTGTGAACCGATTTTCATCAAATTTTCACAGATTGTGTATATTAAGTTCTAGT
>CM037794.1:41948964-41998964 GCA_021229015.1 Solen grandis
ATAGATTGCTCACTGTCTGGCACAAAACTGGAACACGTCAAAGTAATTAAATACGACACCGGTGGCAGCTGAATAATCAAATAAGCCGTGATCATAAGTCGTCTTGTTTTATATGAGAATGGGTAGAGCAAACAGATATAATTCTAGTATATCAAATTTCGTCAAACAAGTTATGGGTATGTATTACGGTATATAAAATTAAAAGTGTAAGTTAAAAACATAAAGAAGGTAAATGCTGCACCGGAGACCCTTTGGCTTTAATATTATATTTTATTTCATGCTTTTCGATGGATTACCTAGAAATAACAGTCGATTATATCCTGATAATTTCACTGTTTTGAACAGTGAAATTATGAGAAACACAGTGAAATTATCAGGAACTTGAACCCGACCAGGTACGTTATAAATGATCGGAGTGTCAATTGTGCTGGGTTTTACGCAAGAAATGACGTCATAAATAACGTCACGCACGCACTTTTGACGTCTTTTGTGAATACACAGCAAATTTCTCGCCTTTACAGCATTACATAAAAAGAAAAATTATTTGTTTTGGTGAAAAATCGATGTATAATTTCATTCGTGAACATAAAAAGATGCATTTTCACGAGTGGCATAGCCACTTGTGAAAAAATCACTTTTCATGTTTGCTCAGTGAAAAATAGATCTTTCACCAAAACAAACAATTATCCTCTATTGTAATCAAATGATATTATAATAAACCCCCACGTGGATTTCATTTATTTTTTAGTGTTAAAACTATTTAAGTTTCTAATGTTTGAGAATTTGGGTTTATTTACGAAAATTCTTTAAAAAAAAACCTGTTAGATTTTTCAAAATTCACATTATATATAAAAATAATATCCCTTATGTTATGCCCTCTATCAGACTCATGTAAACAAATCTCCGTATGGATACCAAAAAATGCCTAGCTGTCTTCAAAATTGACACTTGATATTATAAACATGTCATATGAATATACGATACGATTGTTTTTGAAAAAAAAAAAGACTTAAATCGCAACCCGGTATATAAAAATCAATTTATGACATCGCAAATACATTAGACCTTAGTAAAAAGGAATCTTTTCTCCATATGCCCCAAGGACAAACGTCAACTCTATTTTCAAATGATGGATGCAGACGACTTCCATAAATCTTAGCTCTGGTTCTCTGAATCATGTTATACATACAAAGAACTGCTTTTCTAGGATATCAGTTAAAATATTTGATCTACTAAATGGAAGTACCACTGTGTGATTCGCATTATTTATTTTCTCTTGGAGCGATGGGGTTATCACATATATCACAGCAGCTCGTTCAATTTTTCCCTTCTCTCTTTCATTTAAAGTCTCCTCACATAAGCGAATTCATTTAACGCAGCCTTGAAATTGGGTAAATGTGTCAATTTCGTCGAATTTTGACCAAATATGTTTACATTGTTTAAATATAGCGAATGGTAATCGTAGGCAACTATTTGTTGCGAATGATTAATGAAGTGTGACGGATTGTTACTGTTACTCGCTAGAATACTTTGGGTCTTTATTCTTTACGTTAGCCACTTTCCGAAAGAGTATTTCCGCTTCCGGGGAAACGCTATTTTTAGTAAATATTTCCGATTAAATATGGAAAACGGTATCCCCGAACCAGGTGCGAATTCGTTAGTGTAATTAAGATATTCAGCCTTTGGAGTTAACGCATGTGCAAAACGTGAATGTAATCAGTCATGTGACGGCACAAGGAAATAGAAGTTCTACATATAGGTTTTATACCCTATAACCTGTAATGAAAAAACAACTATTCTTATTCCCCTTCGAAATTAAAACACCCACCTTTAAATATGTGACAGTAATGAGTCCTTTTTTAAATGTCATGTTCCTCATTTTTTGTGTTAAACTTGGTTTATTTTATTTTATTTGAATAAATTAATTGTATGCCATCAAAGGCTAACAGATGACCAGTTCACCTAACAACTTTTTCCTGGGATTCTGACTGTACCGAAACTCCAGCACGTATCTCTGTTATTAATTAAGTATATCAGTGGAAGACGAATGACCATCAGAAAAAAAAGTTAGTCAATCATAACGGACACCGTGATCGAACCTATCCATGGTCCCTATCCTGTGGTTGGGCACTGGGACATGATATAACTCATTTGTTCAGACGAATCCCAACAGTAAAAAGCATTCCCGCGATTTCGCGGGACTTTTTCTAGTATTGTATAAATAGAATATGTTCATGTTGTAAGGTTATTACATTTACAAATGACCTTATGTTAGAAAAACATTTGCACGTTTTTCACGTAAGACCAGTCAATGCCTTTCGGAGTCGGTTTTACATAACAATATTGCATAGCACGTGCTTCCTCTGAGAAAAAGGCACAACTAAATCGAATTACCTTGACGTTCCTGGATTTACTGAGATAGGAACTGAATGACAATTCTCCTTGAACGCAATTCCTCACGCATCCACACTATTTCGTATGTGGAGAATATTATCTGCTGGCCACTTCATTTCCTGTGGTTGTCCTACTATGATTGTACTACTGGTCCCAGTAAATCATATCACATTTCCATTAACTATGAAGTTAATTGAAGATGCTTACTTAATCATCTCTTCAGGCTAGATTTCCAATATCACCAGAATAACACGGTGCCTTTCATCACCAACTCTTCCTGCAATAACAAACCTTCAACATAATTCACAGGGAGAATAATGTGTTGCCCTATTCAGTCGACATTCGAGTCATTATCAATCATCAATCCCTGCAAAGACATTATGAAATAATTGGATACATTGTATTAATGAAACTAGAGATAACAATTTAGTGGTAGACTTTTATTAAATATGACTATATCAAATCAGTGGCATTGCTGAGTAGAATCACTTGACTTGACTATTTGAGTTTATCGTCGCTTCGACAGTATTTCAGTCATATAGCGACGTCCAGCTAATTATAGGTGGAGGAAGAACCCAAATGCACGGAGGCATCCGGGTAGAACCACCGACCTACCGCAAGCCAGCTGGAAGGCTTCCTCACATGAAAATCCGAATGACCCTGCCGGGATTCGAACCCACGCGGTGAGGGGCTGAGTTTAGGCTGAGTAGAATAAATCCATAAAAAATATTCTGTTGACATGCTGTTAGCACCGCATGACACGGTGTTTCGAATGAAAGAATAAAATCCTATTGTGCTGAACTACAGTGTCCGACAGTGATTCGACAATGTTAAAGATACCACGTGTAGTAAAGCACTAGATATCCTGCCCAGGGATGGAATTGAAATTTAAGGCCAACACGTTGCTAGGACTGATTAATAATTAGAGGTTTTCTTTAAATGTGGACATTTGAAACGTATTCAAATGGGAACCTTCCAATGATTATCATGAATATATTGTTTATGTGCCCTAGATAGCCATCAAAGTATTAAACCCTAGTGGGATATTAACTATTAACAAAAATATCACTTGTAGCGGAGATATGTAAATGTATCCAGAGAGATGTAAAATGACATGTTAATATTAAACAAACAAGAAACTGACAGTGTTCTAAATTTTAGAAATAAGGGTCGATTTTAAAATTATTTAATGTTTATGTAAAAGGAAATCTAAAAAAAAAAATAACATTTTAAGTTTCATGCCGTAGGCACGTTCACTGACGTTACAGTTTTCATCCCTTGTTGACGGGTTACTAGTATCTATCGATTTTCCTGCAGAGTCCTTCACTTCTCTTGATGGCGCTACGGAATTACATCTCCCACGCAGGTACACGTGTAAGGTGAAACAATGCAGGGTAAATTTCTTGCTCAAGGAAATTAGCAGTGTCAATCACTTAAATGATAACTTGACCTATCAATCAAATATTGATAGCAATAGATACACGAGGTTGATGCGAGGATCCAGCCATTATCTCAGGGGGGGGGGGGGGGGGGGGGGGCGCCAGGGATATGTTGTCCAACTACGAAAATTATCATACCTACCAAACTCTCTGAAATTTACCGTACAGGGGAAATCTGTAACTCTTTTATGCTTTCCTCTTCTGATTTTCCATCGGTTTTTTATGGGGTGGGGGTTAAGGAGGTTCTTATTTACATTCTTTTTTTTTGATCTCCCAGGGGAAACAGACCGGACAGACCCTGGTTTGATGTCAAATCATACGTATTTTAAAACATCATAGCCAAATCCCAGGAAAGGGGATGGGGGTGTCATGACCCCTTTACCCCCCCCCCCCCCCCTCCCACACCTCTGGATCCGCGCGTGAATCTATCTAAGGTCTTAGCGAGTTACAATATTATTTTTCTTTCATTAGTTTAGTGACCTAAAATCTTTTCCTTCTGTGTGCTGCTTACGCAATATGCGTTTTGCAGAACACATTATAATGTATATTGTTTGTCTAAGAGCCACATCATAGTGATAAACGTATCTGAAAACTTACCACAGAAAGCCCACGTGTGTGCCATATTGTTTGTTTTATTTTTACGTTTGATCGATAGGTTAGTCTACGCATAATGATCGAAACAAGCAGACATCTGTTTTAAAGATTTAAGGTCACATTACAATAGAAGAATATGTTTAAACATACACTTGCGTCAAAATCATGAGAGAAAGATGCTGAGTAAGCTGTTTCTGATACAGATTAAATAACATTGACATTAACCAACAGGCAAAAAAAGATAACAATGCTGAACGTTTGGCATCCCCAAATTTAGTTGACATTAAATGGAGCTTGTCAAGTCAAGGCATTATCTTAAAAACCTTAAAACTATAATAGCTCTGTTCGTTGGAAATTAATTCCTTCTCCAAGCACGTTTTAGTTAAAATGCGATTAAGTTTGATGAATAAAACATTGGCGTGTCACTGTGTTAAATAAAAAAAAAAACGAATTGCTTTGGGTTTCGCTTTTGAAATTTTGCCATAGAAAACATGAAAAAGTTTGGCATATGGTATTAAAGTGAAGCTATTCTACATTCATTTGAAAAGCAATTTTGAGAATAACAATATTTTACTCGAGGGAAAGTGTTTGTCTTCATGAACAAAGCTAGCTTGTTCGTCAATCGATCTCTCTTTCAAACTATGTCTTGAAAATAGAAAATGTGCTTATTTCTTTTTGGAATGTGTTTGCATGCGAGCGAAACAAGTTCTATACTATTTTGTTCCAACGTTTCACGTAGTACTTGAAAAGAAAAACGGCTGAGCTGCCGATGGAGATCCGTTATTTCGTGAAAGTTTTTTTTCCCTTAGACTGACACATGTCCCATAGAAATCGATGAAGAAGTGAACTACTTACGGGTAATTTTCTGTTTTAAAGCGGAGTAAAGTGACAATTTTGTCTTGGTTTTGATGCTTTAGTGACATTTCGGTCACGTGGTATTGCTACACTGTATAAGAAGGTAGCGTGAAACCAGCGCCTTAGATGTACCCGAGAAAAAATACATAGCCAGTAATATTTAGCTTAATTATGTCTTTCTAGTAGGTGCGGAAACCAACGTGCAGAGTTTTGAGTCACATAGAAAGATCTTTTGCAAGTAGTGAAAATGAAAACATATAGTAAACACCCGAATAATGCTCAAGTGCTTAGGCCACCCGTTTTGCAATAACTCTCCGCTTTGCACTAACTCTCCGTTTTTTCAAAACGGGAAGTTAATGGAAAACAGTGAATGACTATCAAACTGTTTTGACCCGTTTTAAAGAGATTTATTTAATTATTTGTACATTTCACAGATTTGCTTTCCAGTGACTGTAGATTTATTTGACCGTTTCCATGCAGTCAAAACTTTAATTTATTCTGCTTTTTATGTAAATTACCACAACAAATGGACCAAAATTATCGAATTAATTTTATTTCAATGTTTAATAAACCAAGGATTCATTTTCCGATGACTTGTTAAAATACTGACAAGGTAAATCTTTTTTTTACCTTTTGATAGCTTCCTATTGTTTCTTGTAGGCACGATGCAGGTTTTGTTTCCTTACACTAAACCTCGTATCAATATGTTGTCTGTTTTTATAAGTCGCTAAATTGAATTGTGCATAATACGGGATTGTGATATACTCGCTATCATTGATCTTTATTAAAACTTGCATCCCTTTCGGTTAAGATATTTGGTGAAACACATCTTTTCTCAGACATATTAAGTTTCTGGAACTCTTATGCGTGATATTAAGATCGCAAAAAGCAATATTACATACTGAGTGTAAAAAGACAATTAATGGTAAAGTTTTAGGAAGTTTTACCAGCTGTAACTCAAGTTTAAACCACTTTATCCAGCTTAACCCTTTCCCTCATAGAGGAAAATATGAAAAGACCTATGCGAACAGCATAAAACCAGATCATTAACTCGCAGGCTGATCAGGTTTTATGCTGTTCGCTGCTCCTCAGTGGTCTGGAAATGAGGACTTTATAATTAAATTTGGTAAGGTTTAACTGTGGTTTTCTGCAGATCAGGCTTTATGTGGTACCTATTGAGTGCGTCAAAATGAGTCTATATGAGGGAAAGGGTTAAGGTCTGGCACAAATGGAGGCCTAGCACCGATGTGATTCTCGAAATGACTTGAACCATTATTTCCTGGAACATTGCAGGTTCCATCCGTAAAAATGCCTTAAAGGTCAACCACAAAGATTTCATTTTTATTATTATCTGTTAGAATATATATGTGTAAGACCATCTGTACAAATAATATATGTTAAAATTATTTGTAGTTTGTATGAACTCGGCTTTTGAAAGTTGCAAAAAGGACCCAGATGAGAAAGAATTGACTGACTTCTCTCCCTTTGCTATGACGTCATCAATATTCAAAACTCTTCCAGCACAAAAATATGAGTAACGTTGTTAAATGTTTTACATACTTTCATGCTTCTAAATGAGTAAAATCCCTAACATATCTTCTGATAAGAATTAGGTTTTTGGTTTGGTA
Organism: Solen grandis; assembly: GCA_021229015.1. NCBI lineage: Eukaryota > Metazoa > Mollusca > Bivalvia > Adapedonta > Solenidae > Solen > Solen grandis. Next base: position 41,955,875 of record CM037794.1, read on the forward strand.
TGATTATGTAATTTCCTATTTGGGGTCAATTAGGGGTCAATAAAAGGGTTACCCGGGTTATTTGATCCGGGTGGGGTTAGCATTTACAGGGATTTAAGTACAGCGCAGATTAAGTCATAATTCACGTGTCAGTTTCATTCAAGATAATGCTATGGGAAATAGAATTGCAAAAATATGATATAAGTAGGTTTTGCTGTTTCATTATAATTCGAATCAAATCGAATTTATAATTATTTCTTTGTAGGGTAAAGAAAATATTTTGCTTAAAACTTAATTTATTAAATGAAAGGTTATGGACTGACGATAAAAAGCTGAAAATTGGAATGGACTTATAATATAGAAAGACAGGATTTTCATATTTTTATTTTATAATTTCCTGTGTTTAAGCGGGTAAATCATATGGTTTATTGCCTGTCCCTAATTGATAAGTTAAGAGTGCTTCCTTTTCGTAATGTACATTACAAACAAGCGTCAGTTCATAAATGTTTCGTGAAGGAGAGAAGTAAAATGAAATAACCATGGCTGTACTACTAACACTAAACTATAGCAATACGTCAAGTCATGGTGGTGAAATCATATTCAAATTATGAAAATTTTGACTGACTGACTGACTTCCATTCACTTATAAACTTCTGTTTATCTCTGAATTTAACCTTCATTTCACAGTCAATCTGATTTGCGTAATCACAAATATATCATTTATTTTTATCAAATTCGCCAATTAATTTCTCAGAAACAACTCGATAAAACCTTTAACTTTGTACTAGACCAAAACAAATATGAAGTGTTTGATTAAACGTTTTAAATATGATTGATGATTACATTCATGAAATAAAGAAGGCAAATGACACTGAAATGTGTTCGTGGTTTCCCTTATGAAAATGGGCAAAATAGTCAAGATTTTAGAAAAAAAGTAATTGTGTTTCACCTTTAGAGTCATCCCTGGATTTACGCGTCAGCTCTTGTATCAGGTTTTCGTAGTGACCCAGGGTGACACGCTGTAGGAGCCAGGGCTTTACCCACATCATCCTTGTTCTTCTCTGCGTCGGGCTTGCCGCTGCCTGCTCCCCGAGGGTAAGGGCTGCAATAATGTAATCTTACTCTCGATGTCCCCGCCTCAGCTGCATACGCAGGTAGTCTGTTCTTATCTGTTGAGGAACAATCAGACACAGTCTACATTTTAAACTACAAATATGAGAGATCCACAAACTGTATATGTGAAACAGACTCATATACCTATACCACTCACGGCACAGGCTGCCACGTGGGCCTTACGGATGGTGCACGGCGGACCTACGGGGGCATTACCTTGCAAAGCCACCGTACAGGCACCGTAGGGCCACCTTAGGGCAGCCTTACGGCGCCCGTGGAAATTTTGTTGTCCGCATAGGTCAAATGGAATTCATATTAAAACTTTGGGCAGCCGCACGGCAAACGCACGGCCACCGTACGATCGACGTATGCTCACCGTGAATCGCTCTACGGCGTGTCGAATTGCTACAGCGACCGTAGAAATAAAATGTTATAATTCCGCGTTAAAATTCTACGGCGACCCCAGCGGCTTGCAAAATATAGGGACACGCCCTAGGGCGACCGTACGGTCAGAGCAGAATTTCTGCGGTCGCCGCAGATTTTTCTTGATGTAGAGGGCGTACGGTCGCCGTATCCACGCCGTAGAGCAAATGTGACTGTGGTATAACGCATGTATTTGCATATTGTTTTGTTTTTTTCAATTCCTTAAATTAAAACACAATGGTACAGTAAATATACGGTTTAATTAAATCTGCATCATCTCTCGTAAACAATATATAACGCGGTTCTTGCTCCGTTCTATATTTGTCACGTATCTATACGTGTATGCAAGTATGCATTTATATGAATGGTTTGTTACTCGTTTTTTTTTTGTTTCAATATGTGTTATGCTTATTATATTATTTGGCAGAGAGATAGGAATAGAAATTGTAAGCGGTCAAAGGAGGCAAGTATTAGTTATTGTTTATAGTTTTAAATTTACGGAATTCATTACAAGCGAAGCGGAGCGCTGCGATAAATCCACAAAATTTCAAATATAAACGATAACATATTTATAGTGTGTCACGTACGCCATACATCTTTGCCTTTGACTTAGCATTATGGAATTAACCCCAGTTTTATGGAACGCCAGAACTGTCTTATGTTGAGAACGACTGATATTGATGGTTAGTTAGTGTTCTGTTAAGTCTGAGATACAGTGCACTGGGTAGTAATTTCAATGTGTTCAGTTATTGACATGTTATGTAAAGTGCTCGAAGTATTTTCTTTTGCCAATGCAATGTGTTGTTAGGTGCACTAATTGTTATGTTCCCTTACCTGAGCTGAAGGTAAAAATTATGTTAAGTCCAGCTGATGTGCTATAAGGTGTTGCAGTTATTGTGTTCAGTTGTAATAATATGCTATTTGCTGCTCCACGTACCATGTTCAGTCATAACAATAAAAAAATGGCGGGACTCGACGCACATACTGTTTTCAATTCCTAAACAGTTATCTTCGTATATCAATAAATCGCAAATACTATCTGGTGTATTTTTATGCCCCCGAGACCAGTGATCGGGGCATATTGTTTTTGCCCTGTCTGTTCGTTGGTTGGTTTGTCTGCAACTTTAGCATTGGCCATAACTTGAAAACTATAAAAGTATTGACTTGAAACTTCATATATGAATAGAATGCTACAAGGTGAAGGGCAGTGACTAAGAACCATAACTCTACCTGGTCCAATTATTGAATTATCTCCCTTTTTAATTTTCAAATTTTGTTCAGAGCATAACTCATGAATTATTCAAAGTTTTGACTTGATATTTAAAATATAAATAGATGGTGAGATTGGGAAGTGCAATAACAAAGAACCATAATTCTGCCTTGATTATTTTTTTAATTATCTCCCATTTTTAAAATGATTTTCTGTCCAGATAATAGCTTATTCACTATATACTTGAAAAAACTATACACGGTATTGACTTGAAACTTCATATTTAAGTAGATGACAACTTGGAAAAGTGCAGAGACCAAGAACTATAACTCTACCTCATCTGTTTTTATTATCTCCCTTTATTTTATTTTTTCCCATTTTATGTTGGGAGCATAACTCATAAATTATACAAGGAATTGATTTGAAACTTAAAATATTAACAGATAGTGAGAAGTAGAAGCGTTATAATTATGGTACAGAACTCTGTCGGGTTCTTTTTCCCTTTTTTTTTGGAATAAAGTCTGTATACTCCACACATGAAAGGCTTTCAATTGGCAAGAGTTATTTAACATCTGACAGCTCAAACGGGGGCATAGTGTTTCTCTAACACCCCTTGTTTTCTCTTTGAAATACAGCAATATGCCTATGTTTCATCCATATTTACATGCAAAAAAAAAAAACGATACTGTTGAAATAATCCCAAGAATATATGTAGAATGTGAAACATATACTTATGAGGGATGACCAACTCGACATAGTATCAAAATTAGCAAACACATCTTAATGACTCAACATAAGAATATCATTATTGAACAGATTATTATTTTAACAAAACATATTGACAGCTCAACCCAAAAGTTCTTTTGCTTACTTCATAGCATGACAGCTACACACTATATTGTATCAACTGAAAATAATGACACTATACCTAGTAGAATGCTATCTTAACTGAGGATAATGATCTAAGCACCGAACAGCATATTATCGGAAGACAGCATAACGGCCTTTGCACCGAGCAGATTGCCATTGAACTGAACATAATGACAGTATCAGACCACAGTACGTGTTATCGACTGAATATAATGACTTCGGTACACATCAACATATTACTTTATCTTAACATAATTACAGTGCCACTAAATCCAACATTATTTTAATTGAACATAATGATGTTACCAGTTGACAGTTCTTTTTCACGACTAAGCATAATGAATATATCACCAAACACCATGTTATTCAAACTGAATACAATGAAATAATCACTACTTATATACAACCTCAGCTGAACATAATGATGGAATCACACAGCAGTTGATTTTCATGACTGAACATAATGAATAAAACAACGAGCAGAATAGTATTATGACTGAAAGTATCTGTAATGTCCAACACTATATTGTTGTGACTTAACATAATTTTTATTTCCACATGCCTGTTTAGTTTAAGGACTAAATATAACAATAACAGCACCTAACAACACATTGCCTTGACGGAAGAAAATGTTACCAGATTTAACACAACGCTTCAGTAACTGGACACAATGGATTTATCGCCCAGTACATTGCATCTCTGACTCAGCATAACTCTAGTTGACCCGGCATTTCGGTTGTTCTCAACAAAAGACAGTTTTGGCGTTCCATACAGTTTGATTGACAGTACACGTGATGGTTCAGAGTCAGTTTCAGAGGGTACAATGCAAAACATGACGTAATCAACCGGTGCCGCTTAGCATTAAAATCAAGTAGGCAGCATTCACTCATGAATATCTTTTTCATATCAAAACCTCACGGATCATATTATGAAATACATTTTCACTGGACTTTTAGGGTGAACAAACTGTAAAGCAAGAAAACGATGTGTGATACTACATACCCTATCTATATATTTCCCATATCAATTATAGTTAAATCATTTTAGAAACAGTCATATCTTAATCAGAGTTGATTAGAGAAAATAGTGTTTTCACTCTAGTTACACAAACACGTTTTCATTTCTTCTCTAATCCTAATTTTATTTAGTCAGAATGGAATGAACAAAAACATCTTGCCATCCTTTTAGCACACGATTATCGAAAGTCACGTGTTTGTGATGTCGTAAACCGGTTCATTATGTCGTTATCATTCTGTGCTTCTACCATAGAATTATTGTTCCTTAGAGACCAGCTGAAAATTGTTGTTTTCGTCTCGTTTATCCCGACTTGGCTATCTCTTAGTGTTTACGTCTGCTAGTAAAATAACAAGCGTGATGATTGGGTAATAAACATTTATGACTGGGTAGGTTTAGAAGCTCCGGTTCGGACATTTTGTTCAGTCTCTTTAGAACCTCTCCAGTTACGCGTCTTATGCTTGTGAGATTTGTGTTATATATTTTGTACTGTCAAGATACTTGTTTAAAACTAATTACTTTTTTCTAAATGAAAATCACCTGTCTCATTTAATGTACATCTAATAATAATAATAATGTGATATGTAAAAAAGAGACAAGTTGTAAGAAAAACAGAAGATGACGGTCTGAACTTAAAAAAAAATATTAAGAGTTTTATATTGTTCTATCATTTGGCAAAGAAGACAAATGTAGTCAAAGATGGAATAATGGCAAAAAATAAGGGCTCAACCTTTGACCCTTTTGGGCGTGAATGAGAAATCAATTTAAAAAACTATCTATGTTGGAATGGGTTGATATATTTGACCGTTTCCCTGTTTAAAAGATTGCATGTCATACAGTTTATATTAAGGCTGATTAAAACAGAAAATAAGTCTTAAAACCAGACTGGATTGATACAGGTAATGATATTGAACTTGAAATTTAATAAAATTGCTTACATATATGTACATGTTTATTCAAATTGTGCTGCATGTTACATTCCTGGCATGTTCCCCATTAAGTTGTAACAAATAATAAAACATATACCGCTGTGTTTGCATTCAAATTGAGTCTAGTGCCAGCTTTTGTAAATCAAAACCATTCGCAAGCACTGAAAAGCGTCTATAGTTATCAATAGACGACCAGTTAGTTCTTTGAGAACTCTTTTAACATTTCCATTAACTTTCAAAGAATGCAAGGAAAGACAGGGCTCTGTTTACAGTGCATTAAAGGCACATCGATCCAATTTTGCTTCATTTGTTCCGATAATGTGACAAATCTTCAGAATAAATTTCGAAATTGAAATCGACTGACTCCATTGCAATTTCTAAGTGAAAATATAATTAAAGCCTTTGGCAAATGTGACCTGAATTATTGAAACTCGTATATACCACTGCTTCATATAGTATAGAACCAACGCGCATATCAAAATTGATTTTCTCAGGGTTTCGGTACCACCTAATAGCAACAGTGATTATTTTCTCTGCGGTTTTCATTTATGACCTTTATATAACTGAGCTTAAAATATATACATTACATTCCGTTTTTTTATTTGTCCCTTACAAATAAACTTAAAGATGATATGTACCAACATTTAGGTTGATATACTTTTATTCTGTTTGTAAAACATTATATCATTCTAATTACATCACGCATGGTGACAAAAAAAACCCAAAAAACTCCACTAACTGGTTTGTAACTAATCATGGAACATGAGGTCGAATATTGAGTCAGGCTAGTGCGAAATTACAAATATATATTACATGACATTATCCTTCCGAGAAATTAAATGGTAACAGACGTGTGACTGTAGACTTATATTGTTACGCGTACTTCTTTTTTTATGGTAATACAGTCTGCCAGTTTCTATTTCTTCTCTTGTGAAATAACGTAATGAGACCATGCCAAAAGCGATTCAGTTTATTCCTAAATTTACTGTATGGATCATTATCAATTCAGCATATTAATCTAATTTGATCTATAATGTATCCGATGAATAACGCGACAGTAGCAGGACAGGACTAGCACGGTTATCGAATTAAGCCAAGACTTGAGGGAAGGCATTTAAGAATAAGGATTTTGGGAATTGTTAAGTATGCAATAATTATGTAAGTTTTTCTTTGAAGTTAGAAAATGTCAACGTTGATTTTAGGGTCTACCTCTAACAGTGTGGCCATACCACGTGGTATATGACGTCATGTGGTATGGTCACACTGTTCGATACTTTCGGCACAAAATTATAAATTTAACCTAGCATCAATGTTTTGATTTCATTTTTTCTCTTATAAAGTGAATATTTGGAAGCGTCATTCATTTTGTTCAGACAAATATATTGGTCGAGTGCATATTGTGCTACGTTTGTCCCCTTATAGGATATACCTCTCTTACGTACAGTGTAGTTTTACGAACAATGTATAAACCATAATGTTTAAAGGCCCATTATGATTAATAATAATACAATTTTCATGAAAAAGAAAAGACAAAATAACATAAACATATTTTAGACTGACGCAAATGGTACACAATGTGCATATATCTGCTGTAAAATTACATTATAACGAATTGAAAATGTTGATCAAATTTTTTGTAAACAAGTGAATGATCTTTAGTAAAAGAGTCTTTCTTATTTATGCTTCGTAGTAATGTTGTCATCAACAAGTATGCACAGGCAGCATCTCTTACGAATCTGTAACACCCATTTTGCAGAAGAATATAAACAGCAAAGTACGAAGGTGAATAACTATACAGCACAATAAACTATCATTTCTTGGTACTTTAGTGCTTCTTTCCGGGATAAAATTTCTTAAGTCTCGCCTTTAAAAAAACAGTCTCCAGGGGCGTGCTTTGACCCAATTTTGGTATACGCACCATTTTTAGGGTGGGTCTGGGGGCATGCTCTTCCGGAGAAAAATGTCCTTGGGACGCCGTAGGAGTATTTTAGGGGTAATTAGTACATAAAAAAAGTCATAATGAAATATGAATGATAAGAACGCGCAGTAATTCTAACCAATTTATGCATAAGGATAATACTACCTCCGTATATGGACTGAGAGCATTGGCATTATAAGCCCCCCCCCCCCCTCCCCCAACCACACACACACTAATTTGCCTATTCTTAAAAAAGCCTGGTGACCTATAGTTTTTAAGCTTTAATCTTATAGATAAGTAACTTAAAAGTATTTCTTGAAAAAAAATCAGATAAATCTAAATGATTAACATCAGAAAGAATAAAAGTATAAAACAAATGCTGTTTGTTTGTATTTTTATTTTATTTATTTATTTATTTATTTATTTTCAAAATAAAGTTGCATTTTGGCCATTTTAAGGGTATTTAATAATATATGTATCAATAGTTAACCCCAATTTCATTTTGTTTTATTACATTTGATGTTTCACCAATATATGAGTTATGCTGATTATAAAAAAAAAGATATTTTTTCCTAATACTGGTGACTCCTGTTTTTATTTCATATTTTAGTAGATTAGATGCTATCAATAAACAAAGGGTCATGAAATTCTAAATGTTTAAAAAAAAAAGAAGATAAAACTGTCGCTATTCGCGATCGTCTTTAAGCGTAGTTATACTGACATTGTGAAAGCTTATATCCAAAAGTTTGGGAACCGGAATATGTTTAAATGTCCGAAACATTGCGATAATAAGCTACATCACACGCCTTGGAAATTGAAAATGAACCTTTCAATATCTATTTTAAACAAATATAGACATTTTAGCTTTGCTTCAAAGCTGAATCATTAGTTAAACAACTTTAAATGAGATATGTTTATCCAGTTTTACAAGTTAAAAGTACAAATAATTACGTAGCACAATGAATTGTTGGTCCTTTTCAAAAACATATTTTAATTTAAAAAAAACATTCCAATCTTGAAAATGAATAGTCTGGTATTATTATTTAGCACTAAATTGTATACATTTATATATATATATATATATATATATATATTTCTAAAGTCAAGAAAATGAATAGTCTGGTATTATTATTTAGCACTAAATTAGTATACATACACACACACATATATATATATATATATATATGTCGCAGGGTCAGATTTTAGCCTGATCGTGTCATTAAAGCAATTTCGTAGAAACTATAATACACGTAATTCTACATTCTCATTTCATTAAAATATGCAGACATATACATTTTTTTCATTCATTCATTCATTCATTCATTCATTCATTCAGTCAGTCAGTCATACCTTCGCTCGCTACTAACAATCAAGGGAGTTAACTCACTCACCAGGTGGCGGACCTCGTGATAAGCACGGGTAACACATGCGCACTTTATCAATAGATTTAATGGCGAGAGCCACGACTTCTTGTATCCGTTATCTGTTTATTTGCGCTGTGTTCCAGGTATGACATATCATTATATTACTTTGTTCTATCAATCACAATGTGTTTATAGATCATAGTTTCTTCATTGCATTTATTGCCTGTCATCTTATGCGCACTTTATCAATAGATTTAATGGCGAGAGCCACGACTTCTTGTATCCGTTATCTGTTTATTTGCGCTGTGTTCCAGAACCCGAATGGAACAACCCGCGGGTGCCGTCTAATATCATCACCCATATACATAACATTGCAACACTGAAAAACGGCACTGCGACACTGTTTGCAGTATTTCGGATCTGTGTTTGCTCGTACCTTTATTAATCTCATTCTTATTCTACGATGGAATAAGCACGTTAACAGTATAACCGGGAACAGTTATATAGTTCAAGCACTAGGAGTCAGCATTGGCGTTAGATGGAGAAGTGATCGTTTGACTGTTGAACATTTAAAGACTTAGAATCTACCTGATTATCTTTAAAACTAAACAGAATGAGAGGTGAATGTGTGAAAGGGAATGAGAGAAAGAAGATGTGAATTAAAAAGAAACATTTGTCAAACAAATTTTCCTTTGAAATTATTGTGTCATTGCTTATATTTGTAATTGAATTTCTATGTCATGTTCAATTTGAAATTTAATTGTTCTCTATTGTATTTTGCAGGCTGATCAGATTGCACAAGCACTGGCACACTTGGAGGTTAAAATCTCATGCATGATCCTAACTGAATGGTAATTGGTTAACTGTCATCTAATAACTTTCCTCATCTGTCATTCTTTGTTTCCACATCACATCTCATTCATTTCTTCATTGAATTATTCATTTTCATAAAAAAAAAAAAACATACAAACACACACAAACACACAGAGTGATTTTGTGGGAAATTAGTGCTATAGTATTGTTTTATTTATGTCTGTTATTTTCAGGTATTGAGTGAAAAGAGTTATTTTTTTTTAGGAACTGAATGAATAGAGAGACAAGATAAGATTAATTTATTTGAAAAAAGGATCAGGATTATTTGTTTACACTGATTTGCTTGAAAATGTTTTTTTTCTCTTCATTGATTGTTTTATTTCAGGTGTAATAATTCAGCATTTATTGACTTGAATCTGTTATGATTGCTCTGTCTTATTTTTATTGTTTGCTTGCTTTTCTGTGAGAGTTTTATTTGAACATAGATATCAGATATGGAAGGCACCACTCAGGAGTTGTCAAAGATAAGAGATGAAGAATTGGCATATTTTGCAGAGCAGCTTATGAAATCAGGTAAGTATTTGATTTATCCACAGCCTGTAACAAGCACCCCGGTTGTGACGACTTCTGACCGTCCTCCTATTGTACCTGAGAGGAGCACTATCCCAGTGAGATCGAGAATATCAGGAATGGATACCTCAGGTAAGACACCAACACAAAGATTGAATTTGGAAAATACAGACACACCCCTAAAAGAATATTACAGAGAGAAGGGGAGATTGGAAAGCAAGGTGTGCAACCCTGAACCCTTGCCGGTAAGGCCTCCACTCCCTAACATGGTTGATTTGTCATATAGTCCCTACAGGGATTCAGCAACTGTCTCATCAAATACTCATAGAGTACCAGTTTTGTCTCATTTTTCTGGTGAAGGTAACAAAGATGACTGTGAATTTGAAGTTTGGAAATATGACTTGAATTGTCTGATTAGAACTGAAGTGTATCCCAGTCATGTGCTATTGGAAGCAATCAGGAAAAGCTTAAAGGGAAAAGCCAGATCAGTTTTGTTACACATTGGTGAAAAAGCTAGTGTACAAGAGATTTTGTCAGAGCTTGAGGGTATTTATGGCACTGTCTGTACCTCAGAAACTTTGAAAGAAAAGTTTTACTGTGCTAAACAGAAAGAGCTTGAATCTGTTGCAGATTATAGTTTGAGACTTGAACAATTGCTTAGTAATGCAAACTTACACTTAGGTAAAGTTACTAAGAATGAAATGCTTAGAAACAGACTCTGGTCAGGTTTGAAAGATAAAGAATTGAAGAATGTTTCAAGGTATAAGTTTGAAACAGTGAGAGAGTACAACATGTTCAGAAAGGAGTTGAGACAGATGGAAGAGGAAATGAGTTGTGGTAGGAGTGAGCCTAAGAAAGGGAATGAAAAGGCATCTCAAATGATGACTTTGGCAGAAAGTAAGTTATTGACTCAGCTAGAGGAAATGTCTGGTCAGATGAGGGACTTGGGAAAGAGGCTTGTTGAGGTGGAAAAAGAGTTGAGGGAGGTCAAAGTAGGGAGGAGTGGTAGTAGTTTTGGTTTTCAGGAGAGAGGTAAGATGAGTCAAGGGAACCAGAATTTGAGAGGTGGCACTAGTAGTTCAGGTGTAAGGAAACAGTGGGATGAATCACATGGAAAATCTCAAAGCAGGTTCTGGTACCAGGTTCAGGCGTGATTATAAGCAGGGTGGGGTTATAAGGTAAAGAGGGAGATATAGGCACGAGTAGCGCCTCTAGTAGGGAAATCTTGCAATGGTACAGTAAATCTTAATGAACAAAATTTCAAGGCTCTTATTGATACAGGGTCTATGGTATCAACGATTTCAGAAGATTGTTATAACAGCCTTAAACAAAAACCTGAATTGTGTAGTCTAGTAGATTTTGATCTCAACATTACTGGTGCTAGTGGTGTTAAAGTCCCATACCTAGGCTATGCTCTGATCAATGTAAGCATACCAGCAGTTGATGTTTCTGGTACACTTACACCGGTTTTGGTAATACCGAACTCGTCATCTTCAAAGGATGTACCAGTTATAATTGGTACCAATGTCCTGAATTATTTCAGGACTTTTGACATAACAGATATTGTATCAAATGCATGGCAAGCTGCATTTTCTGTCTTGAACGGCACGCAGGGTGTACCTGTGAAGGTTCTCTGTAGGAGACCCTTCACAGTTAAACCAGGTGAGGCCAGGACAGTCACAGGCACAGTGAGAAATGCGGGCGATATGACCACTGGCGTGACAGAGTCATTTGACCAGTCTCAGTCAACATTAAATATATGTCCAAGGGTAGTAACAGTGAGATCTGGAACAAGTTTTTCCAGAATTCCAGTCCGTATTTGCAATTTAACTGCTAAACCGTTTCTCATTAAACCAAAACAGTTGCTTTGTAATTTACATCCAGTTCAAGTTATTAGAAATGTTGACCCATTCGAAGGTGACAACAGATCTCACAACCAGGACAAGTCTCTTGAAGACTTGGGTATCAAGCTCCCTACCGACATTTTGTCTCCGCGGCACCGCGAAGAGGCGGAAACATTTCTTTCTAGATGGAAACATATCTTTTCATCTGGATTGACAGATTTGGGTTGCAGTAGAATTGTGGAGCATGATATCAATCTTAGTGACCCTACCCCATTCAAAGAGAATTATAGAAGGATTCCACCCGGCATGTATCAGGAAGTAAGAGAACACCTGAATGACATGTTGAAGGCAGGGGCCATACGGGAGTCTAAGAGTCCCTTTTCGTCCAATGTTGTGTTGGTTCGGAAGAAAGATTCATCTCTTAGATTCTGTTTGGATTTCCGCCGTCTGAACAAGTGCACTATCCGAGATGCGTATGCATTACCAAGGGTGGATGAAACTATTGACTGCCTTAAAGGCGCAAAGTACTTTTCGAAGTTGGACTTACGCTCCGGGTATTGGCAAGTGGCCATGAAAGAGAGCGACATACACAAAACCGCTTTCACCGTGGGGCCTCTTGGTCATTATGAGTGTGTAAGGATGCCTTTTGGATTGACCAATGCACCTGCAACCTTCCAAAGGTTGATGGAGCGCACAATGGGAGAACTACATTTAAAAGAGTGTTTGATTTACTTAGATGATATCATCATCTTTTCAGACACAATTGAGCAACATTTTCAGCGTCTTCAGTCTGTTTTTGAGCGATTGGAAGCCAATGGATTGAAGTTAAAAGGCTCCAAATGCGAGTTCTTCCGGGAACAAGTGACATATTTAGGTCATTTGGTCAGTGCCGATGGTATTTCTACTGACCCGGACAAGGTTAAGTGTCTCAAAAATTGGCCAGTACCGAGCAATATTAAAACTCTTCGGAGTTTTATTGGTTTTGCCGGCTACTATCGGAAGTTTTTACCGGGATTTGCCCAAATTGCGAAGCCCCTGAACGATTTGCTGGTCGGACATGCTACAAATGGCACTGCCAAGACAAAAAAAGAAAAAGCAAAATGGGTTTGGTCAGAGGCTCAACAGGATGCATTCGATACTCTCGTATGCAAACTGTCCTCAGCCCCTGTTCTTGAATACGCAGATTATTCGAAACCCTTCACTTTGAATGTTGATGCCAGTTCAGTGGGAATTGGTGCTGTATTGTACCAAAAGGTAAACGGGACAGAGAAGGTCATTGCGTACGCCAGCAGAGGTCTTCGCCCAGGAGAGAGGAACTATGCAGCTCATAAGCTCGAGTTCCTTGCGCTCAAGTGGGCTGTAGTGGACAAGTTCCATGAATATTTATATGGGAACGAATTCACAGTAAAAACCGACAATAACCCACTGACGTATGTTTTGACCTCTGCCAAACTTGACGCCACCTCTCATCGGTGGTTGGCAGCGCTGTCTGCGTATAATTTTACAATACAGTACCGATCAGGGCGCCAAAACGTGGACGCAGATGCGTTGTCACGGCTTCCCGGTGCGGTAGATGTAATTTTCACAGACGTGGTGAAGGCCATTTGCATGGCGAAGCAAGTCGAGACTGAACAGTCCCCAAGCTTTGAGTGCCTTGGTGGCCCCCATCAGGTCGGTGAAAGTGACATTTACGGCAACACAAACTTCAGTGGAGTTGACTGGAAAGACGAACAAAGTCAGGACAGAAGTATCCTAAGGGTTGCGCAGCTTGTAAAAGCTGGACATAAGCTAACCAAAAGACAGGTAGCTTTAGAACCCGACCCAGTTCGCATCTTGTTGCGAGAATGGGAAAACCTTGTGTTGAAGGATGGGGTTCTGTACAGGAAGGCTACTGTGTGCAACTCATCTGTTCTTCAGTTGGTGTTGCCAAGCGTGTTTCATGAAGTGGTGTTTGTTGGCCTGCATGATGACGCTGGTCATCAAGGAAGGGACAGAACCCTTTCTTTACTCAAATCGAGGTTTTACTGGCCATATATGGATCAATTCGTTGAGAAACGGATCCGAGAATGTCCTAGGTGCATTCGCCGTAAAACCCCGGTCAGACCAGCAGCGCATCTAGTAACCTTCGAGTCAACGTATCCAATGGAATTAGTGTGCATGGATTTTTTATCTCTTGAAATGTCATCGGGTGGTTATGAGAATATTCTTGTAAGCACTGATCATTTCACGAGATATGCACAAGCTATTCCCACCAAGAACCAAACAGCACCGACTACAGCACGAGCGTTGTTTGAAAATTTCATTTGCCATTATGGTTTCCCGGCTCGTCTTCACAGTGACCAGGGGCGCAATTTCGAGAGCGCGGTCATCAAACAACTGTGTAGGATTGCCGATGTGGCTAAATCAAGGACGACGCCTTACAGACCGGAAGGGAATCCAGTGGCAGAGAGATTTAATTCCTCGCTTTTGAACATGCTGGGAACATTACATGAGGAACAAAAATCTGACTGGAAGGCCCATGTTCCAGCGATGGTACACGCCTACAACTCAACCAGGCACTTTTTTTGGGCGCCATCCACGATTAGCCATTGATGCTTTTCTCGGATTGGAGCCAGACAAACCAACGTCGAAGAAAGACCGCGACTCTTATGTTGCAAGTCTTAATAGGCGGCTTAATTTTGCATACAGGGTCGCCGCAAAGGAGTCGATGCGCCAAAGTACACGACATAAGGCTCGCTATCATTTGCGAGTACGTCCTGTTAAGGTAAATGTCGGAGATCGGGTACTCGTGCGTGCTGTTGGTCATCAAGGAAAGTGCAAATTGGCAGACAAATGGGATCGTGATGTGCACATTATAGTAGATCAACCTAATGCCGATCTACCTGTATATCGCATAAAGAAAGAGCGCGGTAAACACATCCGCACGGTGCACAGAAATTTCGTTTTACCTTTGACAGGTTTGCCATACGAGGAGCCACCAGAGCCAGATCAGGTAGGTGACACTCAAATAGCTGAAGACACAGCAATCGGAAGTAGTCTGAACCCCAATGCAGAGACATTCGTGCCTCGGAGGTCCAAGAGGTTACGAAACAAGGTTAAGTAAGAGTATTCTGTGTGCGTATCACACGATATATATGTGCAGAATTGACTTGAGATACATGTACGTAGAAAGTAGATCTTTTAATTAATGTATATATTTCTTCTTTTCTTATAGGTTCTATCTGGAATCATTCTGTGTACTACAGGAGAGCGTTTTATAGCTCCAGGACAAGAAGTATTTTGTTTTGATTTATTTCTTTTTCAGATACAATGGTGGAATCTATACTGGATGTTCACTGATATGCGGTCATTCGTTTAAAGGTTAGCCTTTGTAAGCATATATCTGTACAAAGTTAATATTTTATTAACCATTTATTTTACTTCAGTTTAGCGGACACATAGCTGTGTGACTTAGGGTATTTTGGTAGGTTTTTGGGCCAGGATTTTATCATGTAAGCAAGTTTTGTAAATTAAACTTGCTTATCATACGTGCCTTGATCGGAAGCGCATTAATAGTTTAATACACAATTTGTTTACAGGAATAGAAGTGCCCCGTGAACAACATATTAGCATTGCATTTGAGATGCAATTTTCATTTAGGTTATGTAATTATTGATTATAAAATACCGGTATATTAATTTGATGTTGTAATATGAGTAGGTTTACTACAATGTTACCAGTCGACCTCTATCTTTAAATGTCGGGACGACATTTCCCTGAGAGGGGAAGGGTGTCGCAGGGTCAGATTTTAGCCTGATCGTGTCATTAAAGCAATTTCGTAGAAACTATAATACACGTAATTCTACATTCTCATTTCATTAAAATATGCAGACATATACATTTTTTTCATTCATTCATTCATTCATTCATTCATTCATTCAGTCAGTCAGTCATACCTTCGCTCGCTACTAACAATCAAGGGAGTTAACTCACTCACCAGGTGGCGGACCTCGTGATAAGCACGGGTAACACATGCGCACTTTATCAATAGATTTAATGGCGAGAGCCACGACTTCTTGTATCCGTTATCTGTTTATTTGCGCTGTGTTCCGGTGACATATCATTATATTACTTTGTTCTATCAATCACAAGTGTTTATTTTTTTTCATTTATTGCCTGTCATCTTATGCGCACTTTATCAATAGATTTAATGGCGAGAGCCACGACTTCTTGTATCCGTTATCTGTTTATTTGCGCTGTGTTCCAGAACCCGAATGGAACAACCCGCGGGTGCCGTCTAATATCATCACCCATATACATAACATTGCAACACTGAAAAACGGCACTGCGACATATATATATAT
Organism: Solen grandis; assembly: GCA_021229015.1. Taxonomy (NCBI): domain Eukaryota; kingdom Metazoa; phylum Mollusca; class Bivalvia; order Adapedonta; family Solenidae; genus Solen; species Solen grandis. The sequence continues at coordinate 41,972,265 of CM037794.1, forward strand.
ATATATATATATTGTTTTCCACCTCCGAGCTCCGAACTCACGCGGAGGAATACTGAGTGAAAGGAGTTGTAGACATAGTCTTTACCACTGCGCCACTTTGGAGCCTTATTATAGCCGATTTAGAACACCTATAACACTGTCCTTAGTCTTTTTGATAAAACGACTTCTTTTCGATTGAAAGACCATAAATACCAAAATAAGCTCTATTTTGAAAACACTGAGTTAGCTATGTGTATTTGGTGATCTTCTGGAAGGTAAATGTTGTTAAAGAAAAGTAATATACGCGTATATCAGTTGTTGTTTTTTCTCGTGAATGTATAAGAACATTTAAAAAAAAATTCTCACCAACAGGTAGGTGAGTGTCCAAAACCATACCGTACGTGTTAGAAGAACATATACATGTATCCCGTTTTTTATATTAAATAGATATAATTATAATATTGGTTAGTATTGCACTTTATAACAGTTTTAAATAAACAACGCACAGTAAATATTTACTTAAGACAGGTTTTAAATCGTCAACGTGGATGTTTTTTTTTAAATGTGTACTAGAAATATCATTTTTACCATATAACAGTCGCCATAGCTAAAAGTGGAAAATAAACCAAAAAGGGGGATGGCTAATAGTAATCAGAACATCATCTAAATCTTAGAAACATATTATATAAGGGGGGGTCTTGTTGTTCAGTTTTCGCAATAACTTATTTGGTGAACTTTTGCAATGTGGGAGAGGAGCTTAGTGTATTTTTACACAAATAAAACAATATTAATGTCTGTACATATTGTAGATCTTGCGTTTTTTTAAAACGCTTTTTAGTCTACGTAGCAACACTGTATATTTCAATAGAATTATAAATAAGCCTTGTTACACGGCCTGGGTAGTTTTCTATAGAAAAGTACCAATGTTTAATTTGGATACCGCACACTTTTACTCGTAAGTTTCCACGCCCATGCAATAACTGATGAAAAACCGTTCAGTTATCCATATAACCGCACAGTAATGGCGGACCGACTCGGTTTAACAATGGCGGTACGACCTTTAGATGGTCCTTAGTATCACTGAGTGAGCAGAATCCAAATGAACCCTTTCCTCTACTTGCCTTTTTTTTCTACAATTAGACCAAAAAAAAAATAAATAAACGCATAAAAGGGAAGTAGAAATTAAAAGTGTAGCCGTGGTACATAAGGCCATTATATTAAACTGTCACAAGTTGCATTTTTTTGGAGGAGAGAAATGTATTTTTTCCTTCATCATTTTTATGGGAAAGGTGCGTGCGAAGCGGAAAATGGTGCTCTATACATAGGTGTTAATGATTCTTTTGTCAGATTACAGGATTTCAAAACACTCAGAGTTTGCTGTCACGAAAAGCACATTACTAGTGATGTTATTTTCCCCCGAAATGCTTGAAACTGGTATTGTCACACTGAATTAGAGACTGTTTGAGAATATAGAAGAGAGTCTATCGATGACAAGTTAACTTGTGATAAGAAAAGATCTTCCGCACTGTCGTTCACATCCATGGTCAAACGCGAAACCTAACAACTTTTAACAGATTATCAACACCAAATTCAGTACGTCTTCCTCATTCAAAGTTACATGTCTATCTGTAAGGAAGGCACCGAAATGAGAGGTTTGTTTCAAAAGAGTTATTTGATTGATTTAGAGAAAACTTTCCTTCACTGATTGGTCATTTTCACGGGGTTTCTTTGATACCAAAAGCGCTCAACATCTTGGATCATCTGCATAAAAAGTCATGAGAACGTAGTACCGCCACCTTTCTCCATATTGGCCATGTTACAAGTCATATATTGCAGTGGCTTCACTCGTGATATTGATTAACCCGCCCACATACATGCATGCGCATGCGCGCACTCATGTATAGTGTGCAGGTTAATCAAGCTCATTTCGCGAAGCCATGCAATACATATTACTCCTACCAATAAAGCAATTTTAGGTTATACTTTTTGAACATTAAGACATAGCCTGTTGCTTTCTATTTCGAAATATTACTTTATAATTAAATGATATAACAAAACTGTGCTTCTATAAAACCGCTTATCCACCGACGAACGAAATCAGATTTTTTCGACATGAGAAAAGCATCTAAATGACACTATGCATGACATTGCAACGCATTGAAATAGTATCACAATGCAAGTAAAAACACATCTATGAACGCAATAATGAATTTTGATTCACAGTAATTGGTGAAGTACCTGGAACCGAAACAAAATATTGTATTTAAGTACTTAGTTAGATCGCCTGCAAGATTGTATTTAAGTACTTAATTAGATCGCCTGCAAGATTGTATTTAAGTACTTAATTAGATCGCCTGCAAGATTGTATTTAAGTACTTAATTAGATCGCCTGCAAGATTGTACATTGTATTTAAGTACTTAATTTGATCGCCTGCAAGATTATATTTAAGTTCTTAATTAGATCTTAATATACCAAGAAATAATAGATTATGTCAAAATTGCCAACTAGAAAATCGAAAATGAATACCAATTTCTGCTAATATGTCCTAAATATACACATTTAAGAAGAAATAATAAAGAGATATTATTACACGTAAAATTATCAAAAACATTAAATATGTTAAGCAAATTTATGTATCATGCAAATTTATTGAGAATAAATGTATGAATTATTAAATCTATGTAATCCTAAGAAAATGTAGCTTAAACTGTACGAATACTAACTTTGTGATGTTGATTATGTTTCACATATATTATCTTTACTAAAACTCATTAGATAAAATTATTGTTTATTTTCATTCTGTTTCTTTTACATGATCCTACATTTGTAATAAACATGTAATTTCTGTGAATGATTAACATGTAATATGTTTTTAACTTTAATGTCACACAATTAAACAACAACAACAACAAAAAAAAACATGTATATTTGGCAAATTTATATATTATGCTTTTTTTTAAGAATAAATGTATGAATTATTAAAACTATGCAAATTTAAAGAAAATGTAGCTTAAAATGTATGATTATTGACTATGTGATGCTGATATATTATCCTTACTAAGCTCCTCAGATAAACTTATTCTTCACATACTTTCTTTGCCTTTGTGATGAACATATAATTGCTGTAAATGCTATAAACATGTAATATGTTTTATGCAAATAAAGTGTTGTATTGTAAAAAAAAAAAAAAAAAAAAAAAAGATCGCCTGCAAGATTGTATTTAAGCACTTAATTAGATCGCCTGCAAGATTTTGGCAAGATACCAAAATGTTTACTTTTATAAAAGTACTAATTCTTCTGCCCAATGAAAGTTTGTTATTGGTCACGTGAAAGACTAGTGTAGTTCGTCAGGTTATATTTACAATTCTCGCGTGTTAGAAGCAGTTTACATTGAAATACATGTACAATAAAATAAAAAATATTTCAGTAATATTTCAATATTAAATCAAAGAAATGGCAATATGCACGCGATGAAAGACTGGCCTAAATGCTGGATATAAGGGGCATAATACATTTCATATACTTAAACAGCGATTAAGAAGATAAAAGTCTGTTGATCGCAACTTTGTCGTGGATTGTTGAGAAAACTAAAGGGATTGATGCAATGAAAATGGTACTTACCTGTCCATGGTAATTTTATCTAACAGAAAGGCTGTAGTTATCGAAATGTGTACGTTTACATACATACCAGCGCAATTTTATATGTTGAAACTTTACCTAAACACAGGTCACGTTATTCTCATCTCTGTCCTCGAAAGTAGCATATTGTATTTGCGTTTGATTCAAAGAATCAAAGAATCAAATCGAGGATTTGTTAAAGCCATTTACTCCGTCCATTTGCATAGAAATGACGTTTGTCTTCGGTCCAAACAGGAAATATTCCGTTCCTAATCAACAAAAGACCAATATCTTCGAGGCTGTAATTAGATTTCGAGATTTCCATACGCCAGACTGGGGGACCAGTATACGCTGCTGTATACTTAGGGTAATCCATTCATCATTAGATTGTGATCAGAGTCCATCAAGTGATCATGGTAGCTTATAGTTAATGCAAGCCTTTATAGATTTTAAGCAAATAAGCCTATAGCTTCAAGTCAGTGAGTGTTTGCATCTGCACTGAAATCTTCTAAAGCATTTTAAGGACCATGATTATACTTAATATGATAACTACCAAAAATTGTTTGCATTTGAATAATGCTTTAATAAAAATTAAAACCAAAAAAACAAACAAAAAAACAACAACAAAACAGGCATAACAAAATTTAATGTTCATTCATGTCACTGGTATTGTAATTATCACGTTGTAAGTGTGTTTCTTTGTTCAGTTCAATTCTCATTCAGTGACAACAGATAAGGATTAATAGAAACGATATTACTAATAGGCTAACATATTCACCAACAGTACAAGTTTATGTCTGCAAAAGATGGAGCCACTATCGCGAAATGTGACACATAAGTCATTATTTGAATATTTTCATATTAATGATATTGCATCATAGAGTTTTAATTATTTATTCTGATATGCTGAGTTAATTAACTATCATTTATTCTTTCAGAATACGAGAAAATTAAAATAACATAAAACAACAAATATATTTCCATGCTAGTTCAATTAACATTTATCAATTTTGGGATTTGAAATTTATACGTAACACGCTTTTATACAAAAATGAATAAGTGAATAAGTAACATTAATAAATTACCACTCTATTACCTTTTCCCTCATAGAGGACACAATGAAAAGACCTATGCGAACAGCATAAAACCAGATCAGCCTGCGAGTAACTCGCAGGCTGATCAGGTTTTATGCTGTTCGCTGCTCCTCAGTGGTCTGGAAATGAGGATTTTGTAATTAAATTTGGTAAGGTTTAACTGTGGTTTTCTGCAGATCAGGCTTTATGTGGTACCTACTGAGTGCGTCAAAATGATTCCATATGAGGGAAAGGGTTAATAAGTTAATTTAGTTTAAACTTTACTTATTTTACATTGTTTACGAAACAAGTTTTGTCAACTTATATCAATCACCCTCGATGGCTCTGATGGCGGCGTGTGCGGTCATTATTGTAGGAGGAAACCGGAGAACCCGGAGAAAACCTACTTGTCTGGACGGGTGACATCTGTACCCTCTCACGTACATGACCAGGAATCGAACCCGGGATACATTGGTGAGAAGCGAAGCGCGTTATCACTAAACTAACCAGGCACCCGATATTAAAGTTAATATCACTTTATCTACAATTACAGTTTGTTCTTCTTAATGGTTTAATAGAATACTTGTATTTCGTTCAAAATTTTAAGAAAAAAAAATGCTTTATTCCCTCTAATAATGTAAGAGGAACCATAAGTTTTTGATATGGAGAAAATAAGTAAGTGTATGGTTCCTATGTGACCTAAGAGCACAATGGGGGCCGTTTGTATCGACGGCGACTGATTATGTCACATTTTTGCACATTTATTAAAGCGCGTGAAGTAAATAAAAGGGCACGTGAAAATTTTGGCAGACGACAAAGATTTACATGATTTTGAGTTTGGGGATTGGGATGGGGTTGGTGGTCATTTGTGAACTGAGAGCAACGACTGGCGAGCTAGAACACTAATAAAAATGAAAAATGATCGACTTATAAATGTACCTAGCAACAATGACTACACACGTGGAACTGTCAATCAAAACGGGAGCGGTTCCATTATGTGAGTTTAGTATGGCGTACGTGACGAACTATAAATATGTTATCGACTCGTTTATATTTTATGAACTTATCGCATTACTAGAATCATCGTTCATGTTTGAATTAGTTCCTGCAATAAGCCGTGTATACAAACAATAAATATTATCTTCAAATGAACCCGGCAGGGTCATTCGGATTTTCATGTGAGGAAGCCTTCCAGCTGGCTTCCGGTAGGTCGGTGGTTCTTCACGAATGCCTCAGAGCATTCGGGGTCTTCCTCCACCTGTAATTAGCTGGACGTCGTTATATGACTGAAGTACTGTCGAAGCGACGGTTAACTCAGATAGTCAAGTCAAGTCTTTCAACTGAAATATGCAAAAGCAAACCTGGTTCTAAACATGATAGAATATTAACTGGAATGATTGTGTCTTACAATCGAAACGCGAAAAATTAAGTCAAAAGATATTTAGTATGATTTAGGTCCAATACCCCAAATTAAGAAATAGATTACAGGCATTAGCAAACGACTCTTGTATTTGTTTCTTTTATGTGCTGCTTGATACATCATCTCATCATCATCATCATCATCATCAACATACAAATATTATATCTTACATGTGAATGCAAGCGACAAAGGATCACTGATTTTCCAGTAGGATTTGCAACCAATCCTTAAAATGTTACGTAACATTTATTTTGATTTCCCAAATAGAACATTACAGTACAGACAAATGGCGGTGCACAGACAGAATATGAAGAACATAAAATTTGATTAATATTTTAAATCTATGTGTAGGGAGTTAAGAGGGGATACATGAAGAGGAATAGCGACAAGATTACAATGTTATGTCTATCTTTGTTACATCATACCCAACGTCTGTAAGGAAGCCAAAATATTCCAAGAAAACGATTGTGCTGTGCTTTTACGTTCAGACATCGTACATTTAGATATTTTATTATGTTTACTTATGGACTTGGAACCTCGTATTGTTCAACGTGCATCGCAAAGAATATAGCTACATTTGTGGTAAGAGAAAATATTCATCGACTTAAAAGGAATCCTTGGAAATTTTGAGAAAAAAAAAATCTATGGGGCTTTGACCGCGAAGTCACCAACGGACGGTAAGTAGGTAATGTCTTGGCGTTTATTTACGTCCGAGACCTAGATCATGTTTTACGTATGAAAAGTGGTAGAGAATTTTTTGCTACCGTGAAGAGCAGATGCACTGCTTCCATTACACGGAGAAGATTGGAGGCATACACGATATTGATGGTGTTACTTTTTTATACGACTCAACATTAATTAAAATCACCATTCACTTCATGAAAATATTCACTGCAGACAGTTTCTTGAGGAAACCCCGTGCAATCACTTAATTCCAATAAATATCATTGCGACTTAACTCTTTCCCTTCAGTATATTAATTGAAAAATATGCTACATTCCAATTAGTTGCATATATGTTTGTGTACAGAGTTAAACGTTAAGCCTACAGTGTTCCAGTCATTTGAAGATTATTTCTACTTGGGAAGGATATAAAGCAGCCACACTGCAGTTTCGTGCTAACATCAACCCAAACAATCCTATATGCTGAGCGCCAAGCAAGTGAGCTTTAGCCGTTCCATTCTTTGCAACTTTGGTATATCGCGGCTGGGGATCGAACGCACGGCATCCCGATTCATTAGCATATAAAAAAGAAATGGAATATAACCCTGAAAGCTACGTGTGTCCTGCGCTCTACTCTACCTTGCATGTAGATCTCTGTCTCGGATAGTTAAATATGTCTGTATTTTAGTTATTTGGATACTTTTTATAGTGCTGCCAAACTGCAGTATCACGCCGTAGATATGTGGCATGATACCACACCCAGTCACATTATCCTGACACCAAGTTACACAGTCCTGGAACTATCGTATATACTGAGAGCCAAGCAAAGGAGTTATATCAGTACATCTTTTTTACAAATTTAGTATTTTGCATTCGGGGATCGAAGCCACGGCCTCCCGCTCCCGAGGCGGACGCTCTAACTACTCGGGCACCGGGTATAGTTGGATATTGGTGGAAACAAAGTCCGATCGTATCAGTCAAAATGGAATATCCAGCGAAGGGTTAGCGACTCGGGCAAATTGACCAAAAATAAATTGCATGTCCTAGATGACAGCTTGTTCTGTAGCAACGATAAGTGTCGTATCAACGCTAAATGTCGCACTTTACGTTATATGTCGCAAGGGTGACGCTAAATGTCGCAACCAACGCTAAACGTCGCAAATCCTCCTGGCGTTATATGTCGCATCTGTCACACCAAATGTCGAAAAAAAATACTGCCGCTATATGTTGCAACATCAACGCTAAATGACGCACCCCTTTATGAACACTCTTTTGTAGTATTACTGACCTGGTTTAAGCTTCGGCGTATCCCGTAACAGTGAGCTAGGGGTTGCCGGGATGAACTGGGCACGACCGTAAAGGCCCAGTCTTAATTGTGCCAGTTTGAGATCTCACCGAAAAAAATATTAATTTGAAATTATATCACTTTGAGGTTAGATACATTCTATATCTACGAAAACCAATCACATTTCATATTAGATCATAGAACAACGGTGGTGATGGTTTTGCACAATAAAGCGCAATAAAAGACAGTCTTAAGATTTCGTTCACAGAAGATGAATACCCACAAAGCTATGTTACGTTCACAAACAAAAAAGTTATACCGGTTTGAAGTTTCTTTTCTGAAATTTTTGCTGCTCATAACAATTTTAGCCATTTCGACAAAATAATCGATACCAAGTCAACGATCTTATTTCAATAAAAAATAAATGAATACAAATACTTATATTTTGATGTCTCTTAAAATTAGGGAAATATAGCCATTTTTCTTTCACCACAACAGGCCGTTGACAGTGTTGATATGAAATATATTATTCACTGCACATGCGGTAAAAAATATATTCATTTGATAGAACTATGTACTTCAATGGTTTGCATGAAATAAGTTGTATCCCGGATTAGTGATCAACATATAACGTCATGTGCGACATTTAGCGTTGGTGCAACATTTAACTTTGCTACATCCATAATAGAATATGAATATAAGGTTTATTATTAATAGTTTAGTTTAAACGTATTTTATTTCAAAATATTTGAAATGTGTTAGGGTCACAATTTCTATCCAACTTAGTAACGGTCCTTCCCCTTTCCAATAACAAAAAGGTGTGATATAAAGGTCATTTCAAAATCATTTAAATAGGATTTGACATGAGTTGTTATTTCACATTAAATTTTACTAAATGAGTTCATGAAATGTTATTAAACGAGCCTCTGGTGAGCTTAATAACATTTTCATGAACAAGTTTAGTAAAATTTGATTTGAAATGACAACTAATGCCAGATCCTTTCTATCATAATGACCTATACTGACAGAAAATCGCGAATTTAACAATCGCGAATTTAACAACAAAGAAAAAACATGAATGAACAGACTGTGAACAAATTACTTCTTGTAATCTAATACCAAGAAAATAGTTCCAAATAATAACTGAAAATAACGATCTAATGTGTGTATTTCTCATACATTTTCAACATCATATGAATAATGCATCTTTTTGATTAAAGTTAGTTGCATCAAACACATTTAACCCAGCTGTTCGATTTCAACACACTATGCATATATATAGAACACACGCGCGTGACGCGGAGTGATTCGACCTAAGTTATAATTATGTTATGAGTTAAATATAAGAACATATGTGATGGTAATACGAAATCGAAAACAGCTGTTTAAGCATAATGTCTGATATGAAAATATGATAAATATGTATATTAACACACACATGTTCATGGAAAAATAAGCCTTGTGAAACTCAAAGCTCACATATTTTGAGCGTATGCTGTCTAAATATTTAAGAAAGAGAGAGATTGTAATTCTGATTTTGACTCTAAACGTAACTAACACTGTAATTAAACATTTTCACTATAACAGCTATTAATTGAATATTTTGGTTAATTATTAATGATAATGCAATAAGTCTATTAATAATACAATGCAGGTTTGAATCCCCAAATAATTTGTTAGTATAAATTGGGAAGAACAATTTGTAATACATCCCTTTACCAATAAAATCGTTGACATTCAAAGAAGTAGTGATTTGCATTTATGATAGTATGACATGTGCAACAAAATAGGTCAGTTTAAATAGGTCTCTATTTTAATTACAATTATTTCGCAACCGCGCGTGTATTAATAACCTGAGCCTGTCTCCATGATTGTAATTCAGAGGAAAACTAAGCTTATTTGAACTAATACTAAGCAGATTACTTTAAAATGATTGCAACGTTATAGAATTCATTGTCTCTTCATTTATATTGTTCCACAGCGAGATAGAAGATGGAATACTTTCTTCATTAAATGTGTGCGAATAATCATTACTATTCCTTACGGGATACCCATAAATATAACCAGTAATAGGTGGAATCAAATCTTGAATATGAGATCGAACTAAGTTGTTATTCACATTTTTAGCTCGTCTGTTTCTTCAAAGAAAAAAAAACGAGCTATTGTCGTTACTCCGGCGTCCGCGTTGTCGTCGTCGTCGTCAGGCGTCGTCGTCCGGAATCTTAACGTTGGCCATAACTTCTCTACTATTCAATATACAACTTTTATTTTTGGTTTGCATAGTCATCATGACAAGACCTATCCAGACATATGCAAATATTTCACCTACTGACCTTGACCTTGGTTTTTGACCTTATTTTTTTGTAATTTTTGAAAACTTTATTTCAAAACCGTTGTCAACAGGGCAATGATATTTCACGTGTGAATTACTTGTGGCAAGACCTTTCCTTCAATGTCACACTTTTGGACTTTTGACCTTGACCTTTGAACTTTGACCTATTTTTGAAATAATTAACAACAAAAAATTGAAGTTGGCCATAACCTTTTTACTATTTGATATACATCTTTTATGTTTAGTATGCATATTCATCTTGACAAGGGTTATTCAGATATACCTCAATATTTTATCTATCGACCTTGACCTTCGAACTCATTTTGCCATTACTCTGGACAAATTTTAAAATAGATATTTCTTTATCATTTTCAATTTTTTTTTTAATTTTACAGTTTTGTGTTGATTATCAAAACTCGATGGATTAGCAATTGAGATTTTTTATTTACATATTTTACGTCTTTGTGTTGTATACATTCTATTCCATGCATAGGTCAATGTCATCCATCAAGGTCAAAGGTCAAATTTAAAGGGTATGGTACTTCAATTTTGCATTTAAAGGCTTACAGTTTTAGTTGTGATTTTCAAGGTCAACTTTTTTAAATGTTTAACAAAAATATGTGACGTTGGCAAAAACAGACGAGCGTTGGCACCCGCAAGCGATGCTCTTGTTTAGAAAAGATCTACTTACCCTACATGATTCCCACCCCATTCTTTATAAAGTTTAATTATAGAAACAGATTTGGTTAAAGCGGTCATTATATGAGCAGTTGAATTCTTCTTCAACATGAAGCTGCTCGTATAGTCACCGGTTTTACCAAATTATTCACAAATACAATACATGGTAAAAGGAAAATGGCTTATTTAAAAGCAGTGAAATAATAATTTTGAATATTATTAAGAAATAACTTCTAGTTCTGTCATTAAAGTAATACTAATAATGGCCTGGTATTGAAAAGTTGAAACGTTAATTTCACCAGATGCCTGAGAAACTTTATATTTATTATACCTTTCCTTATGCATATTTAAGATATGACAAGAGCTGTTATCTCAAATTAACTTTATTCAAAAGAGTGTGGGAAAATTGGTACCAAATGAGTATTTTGGCGAGCTTAATTGCAATTTTCCTGAACGGGTTTCATAATAAATTATATGATATTACAACAAGTGCCACATTTATTTTATGACAAGCTTGAATTCTCTGGAAAGACTATCTTGATTCAGTTTAAACTTATTTATTTTAGCATCGAACGCAATGTCTTACAACTTATACCACTACCACTCGTTGGTTCCTGGGTTGGACAAGTACTTGGCGCCTGAAGAGGGCATGAAAAATATTTGCTCTCAACGCGGTTCGAACCCAAAACCTTTAAATCCGCAGTCGGGCTTTTACCACTGGAACACGGCGATCAGCATTTTATGATAAGTTTAATGGATTTATTTATCGATAACCATGAACACAACTCTGCCATTATTGTTTTGTATTGCATAAATAAAGTTATTTCACCACAAAAGACAAATGTCTGTAATCGTATTTAATTCGATAGAACATCGGTAGTAAACCAGAAAATGAAAAACCTTTAATAGATAATGCCCTTGGCAGATCTTCTGATTAGAGTTGGAAATGGTGTGGAAAAGACAGAATATTTCATATTCAGCATATCTAAATAGAATCAAGTGTCAAAGCTTATTCATTAAACCTTCCTACAACAACTGCAAAACATCCTCATTGTTCAATAGACGAACAGCATAGTCGCGTCACAGGACGTACTTAACCCTGTAAATATCTTCAAATCCAACAAGGGAACAAGGAACTCCGCTTACAGATTAAATTGATTTCGTTTTTTTTTTCTCAGTTGTTGTTGTTGTTGTTTTTTCCAAATGTAAGTGAAAATATAGATGATTTTTTTTCTTCAAATATATCATAAAATTAATTTAACTATAACATGTCATTTTTAGTCAACATGACTGTTATTGTTCTTTTATGAAATTAACATATGAACTATCCTCCATAAGATACGTACATCAAAAGAAATTTAAAAAGTTAATCAAACATGAAAGATATAAAATGATGTTTCTCTATGCATTTGATAAATAGTTATTGCAGTTATGGCCTCCATGTCCTTCATTTGATCTAATTTAAACTCCTGTGAATAACATTGTTTGAAATTGACGCACAGTTGAACCTGTATTAGCGGCCCCCTGTATTAAGTGGTCTAACTTTATTTAGCGGTCAGTTTTAATATAACCAAACTAGGATTTGTTATATGTTCAACCCTCATTTAACGACCATGTCATGCGGTCACATACTATTGATTTCTTCACTGACCGCTAAAGACAGTTTTGACTGTATACATGTATCAAGGACAGTATTAAATCAGATGATTGCGGTCCACATAAAATTCTAGTAATTAATAAATTTATTTGCAAATAACGAACAAACCAATTTAATTTTCCATGAAAAAAATATTATATGAAGTAATGCATCTGTAATTGCAGTTTCTCCATCAATGACACGAAACGGCACAGCAAAAATATGTATTGCTTTGCAGATGACAGCCTTTAACAACAGTGTACAATAATGACTGTGTATGGTGGCATATTCTTGCCATCACTTAACCACACAGTTTTCATGAAAATTTATCTGATAACGTGAAAGTAAGTTGACTTGACTTGACTATTTGAGTTTATTGTCGCTTCGACAATATTTCAGTCATATAGCGACGTCCAGCTAATTACAGGTGGAGGAAGACCCCGAATGCACGGAGCCATCCGGGTAGAACCACCGACCTACCGCAAACCAGCTGGATGGCTTCCTCACATGAAAATCCAAATGACCCTGCCGGGTTTCGAACCCACGCGGTGAGGGGCTGAGTGAGTTCTAAAGTCAGCGACTTTACCCTCTCGGCCTCGGAGGCCCCGCGAAAGTAACTTAACTGGAATTTTGGCGTGTTTGTGCTTTAAATCGCCACCACATACCTGTTATTCTAGTTTCACGATATCGATAAGTAATTTCATGAAATCTGCTATTTTCAAGAAAAATTAAATGCAGTTTCGTGATAAATATGAAAAACTCAATATTTCCAGAAAGTTTTATTTAGATTTCATGAAACCTAATAGTTATGTGGTGGCGAGAAATGGCAGTAACGTGCAAGTTTTCTGATATGATAATAATTTTGATTCGTGAAAAATATATTAATTCTCATGATACCATATCATTTTCATGAAAAACTTAAAACTTTTCGTGAAAGTTTTAGCAAATTTTCATGAGAACAAAGTAGTTAAATGGTGGCGAGAATATGCCACCATAATTGTGCATAAACGAGTAAAGTATATGCTTTTCACGCCTGCCAAATTTTAAAGCCAAGAGAGCTCTCTAAGGTAATGAAGTAAATGAGACACTGTCAAAAGCGATCCAACTTGTCCTTGAGCTCATAATTTATTCACCTAATTTAATATTACGTCTCCAAAATGTACTTGTTACAAATTAGCATTAGTGAACAGAGCTAGTTTGGATATTATATTATGCAATGAACTGACAGGTCTTTTAATGTCAATTAACTCAGGAAAATTCGTGGAGTTATGCATGCACCTTTTGGAAATTGTCTATTAGGAACTGTCAACATTAATTTAACTGACAAAGTGTTAGAAAAGTTTGGAATCCCTATCTTATTTTCTAATATGAAACAAATTGTAAATTGGTATTATAGCCCGGGGAATATAGACATCTAGATCCGTAAAAAAGTAAATGTTTTATTTATACAATATACACAATAATGAAAATAATCAAATTAATTACCGGGTCCAATCATGGATCTATAAGTCATTGTTGAGACAAATTTTAACGGTAAATATATTACCAAATATATAACCATGTTAATATGAAAGATAAGATGAGAATTAAAAAAAAAACAAAAAAAAAACGGATACCGAAAAGTTCTGCTGAGAAGGTAAATTAAAAAAAATAACTTAAGCATTTCGATTTACGAATAAAACACCTTACAGCTACAATCAAATGCACTGACAAGAAACTTGGCAGTTTTTCTTGTGTGTTCATCTTAAAGAAAGACTCTTTTAAACAACAGATTTCTGAATAGATAATGGATTATATATAAAAGTATATTCTCTGATGATTTGCCTATCACATTCAGTCTCTGAATTTCACACACACACACACACACACACCCACACACTTGATCATCATCATTTATTTTTGTTGGTCGACCTTTGGGAACGCTTCATTGTAGGTTGAGAAACTCGAATTTTGAGGTACGGTTTGTACTGTACAACTTAAAGTTTTGCTGTTTGCCACACCAGTCAGTCTAGTTGCATCGAAGGAATCACAATTTGTGTAATAAAATACACAAACAGGGAGATGACGATTATTTTTTAAAGTTACATCATTACTTTTTTTCCAAAATAACACCCTAAGGTGTATTTACTTTTATTCTTCTTTAAAGGCGCTAAGTATGTTCTCCCAGAAGCCATTATCGGATACCCTATTCATAAATAACGGTATATGATGAACCCGCTTGTATTATATCGTATGGTTCACATGGGCCTCTGACAGGCCGTTAATCATTGAAGCATTAGCATGTGACAATGACGTTATAAAGGCATCAAAACCAAGACAAAACTGTCAGCATTGGCTCCGCTTGAAAATAGAAAAAATGCCATATTTTATTTATTCAACGATTTCTATGGGACATTTGTCATTCGAAGGAAATAAATATAAAGTTTCCACGGAATGTAGGATCTTCATCAGCAGCTGAGCCGGTTTTTTCGAGCGATACGTGAAACCTTGAAACAAAAAAGCTTGGAACTGTATTCCACTCGCATACAAACAAATTCCAAGGTCTCACGTAGTGCTTGAAAAAAACAAAACAGTTTTGTCTTGGTTTCGATGCTTTAGTGACGTTGCGTTCACGTGGCATTGAGCACTACACTTAATGAGATTATGAGAAAAATCAGTTTTGTATGTAGGAGGTTTTTTTCGTTAGAAGAAATCACTTGAAACATTTAAAGATATTTCCGTACCTGAAATTATGTGAGGGATCAATGAACTCAAAAAGCAATATTACAATCGTTGCTTGGCTACAGCCAAATGAATGTGTTCATTGCACTCCTTAAAACTCGATGGAAATTTAATCATTTAATCAAGCATTCACGGTGATATTTCAGTTAAGCAAAGTAAACACGTCGGTTGTATAAAATTGGAAAGCAAAAGCTTGTATTTCGGATCGAGGCAGAGAAAATCGAAGTCGTTTAATTGCTTTATTTATTTGCTTATAGAAATAGCGTTTTTCCTCGGTCGGAAATAATAAAATACCTTCATTGGCACCAATATATTTGAAGCTCTATAATTCGATTTCCAGGTTCGCATATGTCTGTAAAGCCAGTCGGCTGCTAAATGTGGGTGCGATACAATAGAAGAAGAAGAAGGATCATGCGAAATTTCTTAATTTGACTTGACTTTTCTTTATTTTGGACGGTAAAATTAGATATTTTATAGGGTACTAGCTGCAAATTTATTGACTGAATAGCGAAGAGTGCAGATGAAGACATTTTGCACAGATGTGCGGCTCATCATGGTCTGCATCGGTCGCTACAGCAATTACAAGTTTCCATAACATCGTAATGGTTAAATAAAACTCTGAGCATGAATGTTAATGTCCTTACTTCTTCGTCTTTGTGTTAAAGTTATAATATATCAGTTTGAAATGCCACTTGGCAATAACTATCTCCATAGAATATACATAACTTATTTACAAAAACTAAACACTGGAATATTCTTTAAAAGCAGACAAGATTAAAAATGTAAAACAGATTGCTATGGTTACATGGAATACTGAGGGTCTTACATATGCAAATCTAAGTAAGTAATATTTCGCATCAAGAGTTTCAGATCTTTTACAAGATACGCTGAAGTAAAAGGAATATCCAATATTTATGTTGAAATCAGATATAGTGTGCAATAAATGTTATTCTCCGGATTAAGATTAGTCAGTAATCAATTGATGATCATTCAGATCAAACGTAACTTGCGCATAACATGAACAGATCGAGATTGATAAATATATCATTTGAAATGATAAATTGTTTCCAATCTGATTTTAAATAAAATAACATTTGACAAATATGAGGGCTGGCTGTAAGCAAATATGAATAAACCTAATACAACTGATGTTCTACAAGCCTGAAATAAAATCATATTGATTTCACAAAACAGCCATAGAAATAAATATAAATATATACTCAAAACAAGGCAGCATTCTTTTCTTTAACATCAACCATGACCTATCTTGTACATCAAAAGTCGTATCCGAATTACAGCTGCGGAACAGGTTAGATATTGCCATAAAAAAAAACTTGTTAAAACCGCCATATGTCTTCAGAAATAGAAATATATCATGGAAAATGGATATTTCCAAATGGTGTAAATTATAAAAAAAAAAGTTTGAATGTGTATCGATGGATGATATACAAACGAAATATATTTGCAAGATTGATAATGTTTAAATGATAAAGATTATACATTATGTCGCCTGATATGCTTTAACAAATGAGTTGGATAAGGTCTTCAAAATGGAAACTATGCATAACTTTTTAACACATCAGATATGTATGCTAGACCAGAAATTCTTCAGCTACATGAATAAATCAGGAGGAAATGTATCTCCATTGTAGTTCCGAGAAACACTTCTTCCTCTACATCGTTTGTATATAGGAAACATTCTTAGCCACTGTATCGAATTCCACCAACATTTCTTAGAACTAAGTAAAACTTAAATACTTAAGGGCGAATTTCATTAGTCTTGTTTCTCTAAAGAAAATACCCAAATATTTAATTTCTTAACAATTATTGTTAGTTATAAGGGAAATAATTCATTTCAGCTAAGTTATATACTTGAATATTTCATAAAATAGCAAAGGTGGAATGTGTATCTACCTTGTTTAAGAATTTAACCCTTTCCCTCATAGAAAAAATCATGAAAAGACCTATGCGAACAACATAAAACCAGATCAGCCTGCGAGTAACTCGCAGGCTAATCAGGTGTTATGCTGTTCGCTGCTCCTTAGTGGTCTGGAAATGAGGATTCTATAATTAAATTTGGTAAGGTTTAACTGTGGTTTTCTTCAGATCAAGCTTTATGTGGTACCTATTGAGTGCGTCAAAATGAGTCTATATGAGGGAAAGGGTAAATAATTATTTAGCTCTACGTATTGTTGGTGGAATTCGAGTCTGTTATCTGAAAACTGTCAAAATACAAACGATGAAAACAAGTTTGGGCATTCAGAGAAAAAGGGGGGAAATGAGAAAAAACAATATTTTTTATTACTATTATTACCCATTATGGAAAATATTTTTAAAAAAGTTAATCATATATTTTGCTACGTTTATATTAGGCAGATTGTTTATTCCTTTAAAAGAAAAAAAAAAGAATAAAGTAACACAATACATGCTGATATTTCCATAAAGCAAAGTAAACACATTTGGGTGGATAAAATTTGAAAGCAGGATAATGTATTTTAATCCAATCGAGGAATTATGAAAGCAAATTATTTCATCCTTATACTTGGAAATAAAGTTTTTTCTTCGCTACTAAGAGGACACGTTCAGGTCCTAAGCACTACTACACGAATGCGGGACTCTTATTCAATTTCCACTTACCGGATTAAGTTCTCTGCTGCTGTTCTCCGAAATGTCTTGGAAAAGGAACTTAGCTTTGTGAAATGTTGAAATTACAAAATGTTACCCATTTGAATATCACTTAATTTATAGATATTGTCAACTTATTGTAAGTTAATATTCCACTACATGTACACCGTCACTTGGGAGTTCACAAGCATTGATTTATATCTAACTGCTTACAAAAGATTAAACTCAAATGTGTTGACAAGGATGTGATATACTAAACGAAATTAAAGTCTTGTTTTCAAGAATGTAGTTATTTGGTCCCTGCAATTAAAGGAGTCAGAGATTTTGTAAAAAAAAAAAAAAAAGAAATTTACATAAAACTGCTCTTTAAATATATGAAAAGAATATCGTTTCGTTTGGAAAAGTAGGATAAATGTTCTGATCTAAATACATAAATAAATGAATTCGCGAGGGTAATTTATTTCCGGTCAAATACCCACTACTGAAATCCTCGGTATAAGACGATTTAGTGAGTTACAGACAGTAGCGACAGTTCTTTGGAATTATTTCTTGGGGAGCGGAGGGGTCGAATATTCATGCCATTTATGTCTTGCATACACAATATTTTGCAATCTTCCAACATATCTAACAAAAAGTATGAAAACAGTGGATAAAAAATATTTTTCTTATTGGATTAGCAAACGGTCCTTAAAAAGAGTGCTTTACATTTGTGTTTGACTTGCAAAATAGAAATCCACTGATAAATGACATTTACTGATTTGAAAAAGGCATTTTTAATTCCTGGGTACGATGGTCTACAACGTTTGCTGTTATGCAGATTTGTAATGTTGCCTCTTATATTTGGATCGCTAAATTACTCCAACAGCATAAAACTGCCTATGCAATTATGCAATTGCCTATGATCCCAAATTGGACAAACAATCTATAGTAAAAGCATTATACAAACATACCGTCCTTGGACGGAAAATAATGTCTTTGGCAAATGTTTTGTTAAATAAAGGAAACGATATGAAAAATATATAACATTTTTGGTAATATAGTAGTCGAGTCAAATGCGTCTATCAAAACAAACTGCAAACATTGCAAACAACCTTCGGTGATTAATATACGAGCATTTCAGTAGCAAAACGAATTTAATTTTAAGATGTCCTCGAAGGGAACAGAACAACACAGAGCGCCGTTTAAAGGGCATTTAAGAAATCGATTACGTTTATTTTTAAGTAATGACAACACTTCATAATTAAGTTCGATAATTAAATTTGAAGAATACACGGACACAAACGGTAGGTAAAAATAAATATCCAGAGCTCTCCATTTATTTGAAAGTCCAAATATGGCAAATTTTAAGCAAATATTTTATCATCTCTAGCTCATTCATTGTCCTACTTTGAATTCTGTATTAACATGGGAACTTGTGTTTGCAATAGAACAAGTTCAAATACACAAAGCTCATTTGATAATCATTTTGTGTTGCTGGTGTAATTACTCTTCGTAAGTAATATGTTGTGCACAAATGATGACTTAAATACAAATTTAGCAATAAATGTTATAAAATATAGCTCCTGTAAATGTCGATGTTTTCATATTAAAGGCCCATTCTGTTTAAAATTGATTTAATTTTCATGAAAAAGAAAATATAAAATGACATTGACATATTGTAGCCTAACACAAATCGTCATAATGTGCAAATATCCGCTCTGAAATATTGATCAAATTACGCAATTCAGTATTTTCGATGAATGTCAAAATACTCTCATTGCTTACATTTACATCAGTGAGTATTCTCGAAGACAATCTGTAATCGGAAATTATTTTAATTTGAAACACCGTCGTCGAATCATAATGTGTTTATCTGCTACGTCACCAATGTATGCACTTGTGATTTGTTAACGGAGACACACGGAAGATCTATGGAAAATGTCGGAAAGCGGAATATGCAAATTATTTATTTTTGTAAACAATTTAATGATCTTAAGCAAAAAATTATTTCTCATTTTGGCATCAACGTTGTCGTCAACGAAAGTGTACAGATAGCAACTCGTGACAAATCTATAGCACACACATTGCTTTTCTGTCCGATGAATATGCACTTCATTTTGAAGATTCGTGGGTCATTAATCATGTACACGGAATGGTACTTTATGCCTCGGGCCCTTACACACGTAAAGGTGAAAAAAGGAAACGGGTTCATTTCCCATGATATATTTAGCAGGCGTTGCATCTAGAAATGAATCAGAAATAGTAATAGATATGAGTGGCTAAGGTTATGACACAAACACTTATAATTATCACCAAAATGACATCCACAGGAAAATAAAAAACGTTTATAGTACTGTCAAGTTTTATGATTATGAGCATAGTGTAACAAACTCGACCCGGCCCAGGATCGAAGCCGGTCCGCCGGCGTGCAAGTCCAATGCTCTAACCATTGAGCCAAAGAGTCGACTCCCTGAAGCAGTTGTCAGAGATTATATTTATACCAGTGACGACGCATCGTCACAATAAATTTAAATCCTAAGGCTTCTAAAAGAGATCCAACTTATCCTTGATTGTACTTTTAAACTCATGACATGTTCAACTTACACAAAATAATTTCTTTGAAATGATGAAAAGGTATACGGGAACAGAGCTATATGGCTATTAGACCATGTCGTGATTTGGCAAATGCCATTTAATGTCTATTTATACACGAACATTCGGGATTTTACGTATGCAGCTTTGAAAATCTCGTTTTAGTAACTTGCAACATGAGTAAAGAGTCAAACTGCTAGTCTAAATGTCGAACACTGTCACAACTGTTTAATCAAGGACCTATAAATAACAGAGCTGCTTCTTTGTCCATATCGATTTTCTGAAATCGCGCGCGTACCCGATCTGAAGATCTCAGGACGGAAAAACTCGTCCGTATAATGATCAGTGTATCTTGAATTACAGTTTGTACATTGCCGAGGTCTATAATTAAGGTGGTACTATAATCTCAAATATTTAGTGAAACAAATGCCTGTTTTTTGTCAAAGTCCTATTTTATTTTTTTTAGTTTTATTCTATATAACTAAGTTGTCATAGTCACTATATGCCAAGGATGACATGGTAAGATTAAAGAAGATGAAAATAGCATTTTCAATCAAAAATCAACTTTATGGTTAATGAAAATATGATATCATGTAGGTCTTCAAAAGACTTTACATTAGGGGCCTCCGTGGCCGAGAGGGTAAATCGCTGACTTAAACACTCACTCAGCCCCTCACCGCGTGGATTCGAATCCCGGCAGGGTCGGATTTTCATGTGAGGAAGCCTTCCAGCTGGCTTGCGGTTTGTCGGTGGTTCTACCCGGATGCCGCTGTGCATTCGGTGTCTTCCTCCACCTGTAATTAGCTGGACGTCGCTATATGACTGAAATACTATCGAAGCGACGGTAAACTCAAATAGTCAAGTCAAGTCAAGTCAAGTCAAGTGAAAGACTTTACATCAGGACATTGCCTGAATGCAGATGGTTACTTGTCTTATATGAGGTATGAACAGGCAATGGTGTGGTGCCGTATACTAGTTGGGTTTGGGCTTTATTTGAAGGAAACTGTCTATTAAAGTTAAGGTAATCCATCCATCATTATAATGTGATCATGGACCGTCAAGTGATCTTGGGAATTCTATAGTAAATGCAAGCATTCATAGACTTGCAGCAGAAGAGTCTATTACTCCAAATCAGTGAAAGCTTGCATTTGCACTGAAGTCTTTGTAAACATTTGAAGGACCATTACATGTATCATATTTTAATGATGTATGGATTACCTTAATATTTGAAAGATGTACCAAGGAGCCTTACGATATTAAAGTTCTAGTATGGATAATACTTAGGTTTCCGGTAAGATCATTGATATTTTGTTTTTACTTTGTAAGATCTTGTTTGCTGATTAACGCAAAACTAACTCAGTTTAAATACATGTATTTAAAAAATCATTGTTTTTGAACTGATGTGAGGGATCACTTCCTAAAAATTGGATATTACTGCAGTTGGTTAGTTTTAACCAATTAACTTTATTTGAACTTTCCTTAAAACTCGGTGACATTTTCATTATGCAATCAAGCATCCATTATGACATTTCAATTAGCAAAGTAAACACTTCTCATTGACAGAATTGGAGAGCAGAAGCATGTATTTTGGGGTTGAGCCGGAAAAGTAAAGAGAGGATTAATGGGAGGCATTTGATTCCTCCATGTATTTGCATGGAAATAATGTTTTGTCCTCCATCGTACATAATAGAGTACGTCCCTAGGCACCAATTCATTTGAAGCTCTATAATTCGATTTTTAGCTGTGAACGAGATTGTGAAGTCATTATATATCAGCCTGCTACATCCCATGGTAAAAATGATCCATCCTATTAGAATATTGGTACTTGCAAATTATAGACATCGTATTTGATAATAGTGCGTGTCACTTGAATATTTCTTATAGACAAGTGCCACGTACAGGACGAGGTCTCTATAGACTGAGCTACCGGACCGCTTACAGAAATCTCTCACCGATAAGGGTTACTTAAAGGCCCAGATAAGGGTTACTTAAAGGCCTAGATAAGGGTTACTTAAAGGCCCTACTCAATCCCTGAATACAGTACAGAGAACAAATCGCCATGTTCTCGACGAAACCAAAGGCAATATATACTACAGAACTATACTGTAACAGCCCCATTTTGGGCCCCAATGTAACCAGGGGAGAAAAATGTGGAGCCAGATCGGGGTTCCAACCCGGGACCCCTCTCTTACAGGGCGAGTGCTCTACCGACTAAGCTATCGGACTACTTACACAAATCCCTCATGGATAAGGGTTACATAGGCCGCTACATATACGGAGAGAGTTACTGACTGATTAAATGCAAAGCTTTCCTTCCATTTACTACCAGGATAATTAAAAAGTAATTCCATTGTATATTATCATACATTAACTTCAGGTTCAAAATTATCACGTTATCATCATACAAATTAGTTTAACTTATTTCTTCAACTGATCTTTGTCTATATCCTTGTGTTGGATCATTACTTAGTGCCTAGGAAGGTTATTAGAGACTTTGCCCCCTAAACGGGGTTTGAACTTTCACTCTTCTGACTCACAGTTGAAACATACTAGATTTTAATTTTCATCTTGATTTAAAAACACCACAAATTTAGTTAATTATCGGACCATAAAATATACAGCACGAATGTGTCTTCCTCCGTACCATGATACAGTATGATACAATATACAGAGAAACAAGCAATATCGGAACAACATCTGGCCTGTTGTTGGCAGCACAATATTATATATATCAGAGACATACTGAGATGGAGAAAATATATGAAGTTTAGTATTTCATGTACATGAATTTCAGAAAACGATAAATGGTGTGCACACTGCATAGTCATTTTATTCCATAATGTACTCGTATAAAATGTCAGAAAGTATTGTCAAGATAAAAAAAAAAACATGAACATATTTAACAATGCGTAGATCAACCGGCATATTCAAACTTAGATTTCATTTTAAATGTTTTGATTATTTCGGAAATATTTTAAGGTCGCATGCAATCCCAAAATGTATATTATAATGTTTGGTGGAAAAATGCCCACCTAATTAACCATTCAGTTAACATTTTATAACAAGCATATTAATTATGTACACTTTGTCTACTTGAGAAATATTGAGTACACTTAGTCTATTTGAGAAACATTGAGTACACTTAGTCTATTTGAGAAACATTGAGTACACTTAGTCTATTTGAGAAACATTGAGTACAGTTAGTCTATTTGAGAAACATTGAGTACACTTAGTCTATTTGAGAAACATTGAGTACACTTAGTCTATTTGAGAAACATTGAGTACACTTAGTCTATTTGAGAAAAATTGAGTACACTTAGTCTATTTGAGAAACATTGAGTATACTTTATCTACTAGAGAAATATTGAGTACACTTAGTCTATTTGAGAACCATTGAGTACAATTTGTCTATTTGAGAAACATTGAGTACACTTAGTCTATTTGAGAAACATTGAGTACACTTAGTCTATTTGAGAAACATTGAGTATACTTTGTCTTATCTGAGAAACATTGAGTACACTTAGTCTATTTGAGAAACATTGAGTACACTTAGTCTTTTTGAGAAACATTGAGTACACTTAGTCTATTTGAGAAAAATTGAGTACACTTAGTCTATCTGAGAAACATTGAGTACAATTTGTTTATTTGAGAAAAATTGAGTACACTTAGTCTATTTGAGAAACATTGAGTACAATTTGTCTATTTGAGAAACATTGAGTACACTTAGTCTATCTGAGAAACATTGAGTACACTTAGGGTTTTAGAAAACATTGAGTACACTTAGTCTATTTGAAAAACATTGAGTACACTTAGTCTATTTGAGAAACATTGAGTATACTTAGTCTATTTGAGAAACATTGAGTACACTTAGTCTATTTGAGAAATATTGAGTACTCTTAGTCTATTTGAGAAACATTGAGTACACTTAGTCTATTTGAGAAACATTGAGTACACTTAGTCTATTTGAGAAACATTGAGTATACTTTATCTACTAGAGAAATATTGAGTACACTTTATCTATTTGAGAAACATTGAGTACACTTAGTCTGTTTGAGAAACATTGAGTACACTTAGTCTATTTAAGAAACATTGAGTACACTTAGTCTCTCTGAGAAACATTGAGTACACTTTGTCTATTGTGAAACATTGAGCACACTTAGTCTATTTGAGAAACATTGAGTACACTTTATCTATTTGAGAAACATTGAGTATACTTTTTCTATTTGAGAAACATTGAGTACACTTAGTCTATCTGAGAAACATTGAGTACACTTAGGGTATTTTAGAACATTGAGTACACTTTGTCTATTTGAGAAACATTGAGAAACATTGAGTACACTTAGTGTATTTGAGAAACATTGAGTACACTTTGTCTTTTTGAGAAACTTTGAGTAAACTTAATCTATTTGAGAAACTTTGAGTACACTTAGTCTATTTGAGAAACACTGACTACACTTAGTCTATTTGAGAAACTTTGAGTATACTAGCCTGAAAGTAATTCAATGGAAATCAAGTTTAAAAAGAATGATGAAAATATCTTATAGATATACTTAAGTCACATCTATCGTAAATACCATATGATTTTCAACTCATGTCAATGTTAAAATATAAAAAAGACATTGAGAGAAAGTTTAAGTACATGTACATGTTGGTAGTTACTTTAGAGTCGTTTGGTCATCTTCCCAGGCACAAAAATATCGTTCAGTACATGAACCGTCTAGAGAGTAAACTTATCAATAGAATACTTAAATTGTTTCCTAGTCGATGTAAAAGAATCACATTCCAGAATTTTGAATGCATTTTGACCAGTGAAGCAGACATAGACTGAGAACGATTCCACGAAAATTAATACAGGGAATTATGTAAAAAATCAAAATTATGTCTCACACATTACCTTCACAACTATAATGATATTTATGAATATGGGGTAAACAATATCCGTGGCCGAAAGAGTAAAGTCGCTGACTTTAACACTCATTCAGCCCCTCACCGTGTGGGTTCGAATCCCGACAGGGTCATTCGGATTTTCATGTGAGGAAGCCTTCCAGCTGGCTTGCGGTAGGTCAGTGGTTCTATCCGGATGCCTCCGTGCATTTGGGGTCTTCCTCCACCTGTAATTAGCTGGACGTCGCCATATGACTGAAATACTGTCGAAGCGACGGTACACTCAATAGTCAAGTCAAGTCTAATGTGTTGTTGTTGTTGTTGTTGTTGTTTCTCTGTTTGCGAAACATATCTCCGACAATAAAAAAAAAAGAAATGAACTCGAACTATATACATATTTGTATTTTGTGGATTTATAACAGCAATGTGATTATCACGACCGTTACGTCACCAAGAGTGGATATGATGGTCTACATATTAAATTGGTCCTCCGTGGTCGAGAGAGTCAAATCGCTAACTTTAACACTCACTCGGTCCCTCGCCGCGTGGGTTCGAATCCCGGCAGGGTCATTCGGATTTTCATGTGAGGAAGCCTTCAACTGGCTTACGGTAGGTCGGTGGTCCTACCCGGATGCTTCCGGTGCATTCGGGGTCTTCCTCCACCTATAATAAGCTGAACGTGACTGAAATAAAGTTGCAGGGACGGTAAACTAAAACAAATCAGTCATCAAATCAACATATTATGTTATAAACATTTTAGACCCCTGTTCATGATACATCTACACGAGATGTCATAAAGGAATTTGCCTTCATTCTCGGTGCGAGACAGACTGCTCATTATCTCCCTTGCATAGTTAATTTTCTGTCAGCTCAATTTTTCTTTTGAAAACACAAATGCGTTAATGATCTTAAAGCCGCCTCACACTTAAACGAATTGCCTGAAATAAGCCTTAAGATGGCCGACGAAAAGCATTTTTTTAAAAATTGTTTTCAATGGTAATTGATAGTAAATCGAAGTTATCCTTCGTTTTTGGTTTCGTACACCTTCTGAACTATTCAAATTCGTGCTGAAATTTTAAACATGTTTAAAATTTCCCGACGAATTGAAAAATCGTCTATTATCAAATTGAATTTGCATCTCTTATTAAGTCTTCGGTAATAATTCGTTTATCGTTCGTTTATCGTTCGTATATTATTGTCACGCATCGTCCCTCA
>CM037794.1:41999064-42021664 GCA_021229015.1 Solen grandis
TTTTCCAAGAAGTTTAGTTTTTAAGATTGATTTTGGGTTTTTTTATGGGAAATTTTGAAAATTTATCTTTCCAAAAAACATTTTATTAAAGCATTACTTTAAACATTTGCAGTCCTGACTTTATTTTTTGTTCAATTTCATGAAATTTTCACATGTTATGTATACTAGTCTTAAAATTTTTTAATAAAAAAAGTTAAAAAAGTATTGTAAAGGTCAAAGGCAATTAGGATTTTTGATATCTATTTGGGTTTAAAACTCAAACCTAAAAAAAAATTCATAAACAATATGAACAAAATATTTAGTTTAAAAAGTTCTTTTAATGATGTTTAGATTTTTTAAAACGGCCCTTTATTTGGGCATTTTTGGCTCTGAATTTGATTCTTTCGGAATCATGATTAAAACATGACTTTTAAAACATTTGCAGCTCCCGACTTTTTTTTTTGTTTAATCTGCAGAAATTTTTTACATATAGTAAACATTTCTTTAAAGTTCATTAATAAAAAACTTAAAAATTTATTGTAAAGTCAAGGTCAATTAGGATTATGTATATCTATTTGGGTTGAAAAAAGCCAAAACCAAAAACAAATTCATAAACGATAATGAACAAAACATTTTTTTTTATAAAGTTCTTTCCCAAAGAGTTAGATTTTTAAGATTGGGGCTTGATTTGGTTGTTTTTTTGGCATTTTAAATTTGACCTTTAAAAATCATTGTAAATTAAAGCTTACTTTAAAAATTTGCAGCTGACAGGGAAACTCAAAAATATTCTTTTGGTAAAAAAATTTTTTTTTTTAAACATTGCGACAAAATTTTTTGAAAGATCGCTGTTAACAGTATAAAAGGGCCCTTTAACGAAAAATGTTTTTCGGGTCATGCGACCGTGAAATAAATATAAATGCTTTCCGAAAACCCATGATATCGCATAGCGATTTTAGTTTATTATTATTTTTTTTCCGCCCGGGTTTTTTTGAACGGCATATCGCCATGATAGAAAAAAGGCACAAATTTTGAAAAAATTTTTACCGTTTTTTTTTTACTTATTGAAATTAATCCTTTCGTTGAGAAAATTTTCATTTTTTTTTACTTTTCCCGCCAGGGGGGGGTTTTGCTGAAATTTATTAATGGTAAAAACCACTTTTTTGAGGTCCGATTTAAATGCGGTTTTTTTCATTTGTTTCCCTTGTTTATAGCCAATAAAATATGATAGGTTTCGAGGGTCCTTCCTTGAAGTATTGAGCTACAGAAATTGAAAATTTGAACCTCGCAAAAAAACTGTGCAAATAGGGTAGGTCAACAAAAAACCCATCATTTTTGTTAGAGACAGATAGAAAATTCTTTTGTGCAAAGAAATTTTCAAAGACAATCGCACAAATATTGGGGTGGCGAATTTAAAATGTATGGTTTTTCCTCTGGAAAAGTCAAAATTCCTAAATTTTAAGGAAAAGTTAAAGTTTCAAAAACATTTTTTTTATCGCTTCTGACTGTATTTTTTGTTTTTAAAGCTTCATAATATTTCCACAAGTTTTGTATTGTTTCTGAAAGGGGTCACAATTAAAAAGTTAAAAAATAAATGAAAAGGTCAAAAGGGATATTACGATTTTTGTGTTTTTTTTTCGGCCCCGAATAGCTCCAAAACTAAATATTTCTTTTAAGTATAAGAACAAAATTTTAGATCTTCAAAAGCTCTTTCCAGGTCGTTTACTTTTAAGATGGGGCTTGATTTTGGGCATATTACGGAGCCAAAGTTTTTACCTTTTTTGGAATAATTGTAAATCAGTTTTTTGTTCAAATTGTGACATTAAGAAATGAAAGTTCGAAATGCGATTGTAACTTTATTTAACTATTTGCTGCATTGCTAGGTACCAAGGAAAAAGTAATTTTTTTTTTCATTTTTCCGCTAGGGGGCGCTTGCTTGAAAAACCTTTCTATTATAACTCAAAAAAGTTGAATCTGGTTTAAATTGGTTTTTGCATTCATTCCTTGTTGAAAGCCAATTTAAAAAAGATAGTTTTAGGTATTAAGGTTGAAACTTTTGGGTGTAACGGAAGGGTTTAAGTTCGAACCTCCAAAAAAAGTGCGGAGGGGAGGTCTACGAAAAAAATACCCATTTTTGTTGACATAGATAGAAGAATTCGTTTGCTGCAAAAGATTTGCAAGACAATTTCGCACAAAATATTTTGGGGGGCGAATATTTTTCAAATTTTGTTTTTTCCCTTTTGAAGCAAAGGGGGAATTAGCTTTAAACACTCTTTAAACTAAAAAAATTTAAGCGATTTAAAGCAATTTTTTGCATTCTGTTCCTTGGGGACTCAATTTGAAAGAACACAAATATTAAGCAATTTTATATAAATGATAGTAATTCAAAGCAACATTAGTTTAAAAAAGTGTTGAGTGGGATAAAACATTGTCGCGGTTATTTTAAACGTTGTTTTCTTTGCAATTGTTGTTTTTCGAGTACAAAGTCATAAGTCGCCATCATAAAGCAACACCACATTAATTTGCAGTACCCGACGTCCCTAAAAAAATTTTTTAAGTTTGCATACATAACAACAGGTAATCTTAATATTCCCTTTTGGTAAAAATTTGCTTAAACTTGCGACAAAAATGTTTTAAAAATCATTTTTTAACGTATTCAACAAGCCATTAACGAAGAAAATGTTTTTCAAACATGCGACCTTTACTTTAATGGAAATTTCTTTTGTGAAAACTGGTTCGCGACTACATAACTGACAGGAAAACTCAACAATATTTTTTGGGGAAAAAGTCTGTTAAACATTGCGACAAAAAAGTTTGAAAAATCTTTGTTAACTATCAACAGCCTTGAACAAGAAAATTTTTTCAAACATGACTCGTGACTTGAATGGAAGCTTTTGTGAAACTGTGATATCGCGACTACAAACTGACAGGTAATCTCAACAAAATTCTTTTGGTAAAAAATCTGCTTAAACATTGCGACAGAAAGTTTAAAGATGGCTTTAACATATAAAAAGCCATTTAACGAAAAAAATGTTTTTCGAATCATGCAACTGTGAACTGAAAGAAAAATTTCATAAATGAAAACCATTGGATCGTAATACATAACGACAGGAAAAAAATTAAAAAATATTTTCTTGGTAAAAGTCTGCTTAAACTTGCGACAAAAATGTTTTAAAATCACATTTAAAAGTATTCAACAAGCCATCAACAAAAAAATATTTTTCGAAAAATGGACTCGTGACTTGAAAGGAAATTTCTTTCGTGAAAACTGATGATATCGCGACTACATAATGACAGGGTTTCTCAACAAATTCCTTTTTGGGAAAAAGTTGCTTAAAAAATTGCGAAGAAAAGTTTAAAAGATTCTGTAAACAGTATCAACAAGCCATTGAACGAAAAATGTTTTTTGAATCATGCAAATTAGAACTGAATGGGAAATTTCGTTCGGAAAACCCATGTATCGCGATACATAAAGACAGGTAATTCTCAAAAATTTCTTTTGGGTAAAAAAGTCTGCTAAAAATTGCGACAAAAAGTTTTAAAGATCGGTTAACAGTATCAACAACCTTTAAAGGAGAAATAGTTTTCGAAACATGCGACTCGTTAATGAGGTAAATTGGTTGCGAAAAACCCATGAATCGCATAGCATTTAGTTAGGTTTTGCATCCTTTCGAAAACCCATTGTTTTTCTTCTGTTTTTTTTTTTTTTTGGGTTTTTGCCTCTGCAGGGGGAAAACATTGTTTTTTCTTTTTTTTATTTTTTGGTTTTCGCAGCTTTCGAAAACCCTTTTTTTTTTTTCTTCTGTTTTATTTTTTTAGGTTTTCGACCTCGCAGTGCAAACCTATTGTTCTTTTTCGTTTTTTTTTTTTTTTTTTTTTTTTTTTATTATTTTTTAACCTTTTTTTGTGAACGGGGATATACATATAGAAAAAAAAACAGTTTGAAATTTTTAAACAGTTTTTACCACGTATTTGAACTTTATCCAACGTTGGAAAATTTTCATTTATGTCTTACTTTTCCCGCCAGGGGGCGTTTTGTAGAAATTTTTTTAAGGCTATAAAAATCACTTATTTGAGGTTCCATTCAAATGCGGGTTTTTTCATTCTGTTCCTTTTTGATGCCAAAAAAAATATATAGATACGAGGGTACGTGTCGCTGAAAATATTTGGTACGAAAGGGTTTAAAGTTCGAACCCCGCAAAAAAATGTGCAAAGAGGGTAGGTTACGAAAAACCTCCCTTTTTCTTAGAATCAGATAGAAGAAATTTTGTTTTCTGCAAATGATTTGCAAGACATATACGCACAAAAATTGGGGGGGCGAATTTTTAAAAAAATGTATGGTTTGTCCTCTGCAAATGGGCAAACTTCACTAAAATTTTTGAAAAAATTAAAATTTTAAAAAAAGTTTTTTTCGTTCTGACTTTATTTTTGTTAATTCTTCTGAATTTTCACAAGTTATGTATTTTATGTCTGAAAGGGGATCACAATTAAAATTTTTAAAAATAATTGAAAAGGCAAGGTCAGTTACGATTTTGTGTTTTATTCGGCCCCCAAATACTCAAAAACTAAAAATATTTTTTTGAGAGATAGAACAAAAAATTTTAGTTATTCAAGACTCTTTCCAGGATGTTTAGTTTTTGAAGATCGGACTTGATTTGGTCATTTTACGGCACCAAAATTTGATCCCTTTTTTCAACAATTGTAAATCCGTAGTTTCCCCCTTTTTGCACTCCTGACCTTTTTTTTTTTCAATCTTCATCATTTTTTCACTGTTTATGAATTTTTTTAATACAAATAAACTCATAGTAAATAATGATGAAAATATCAAGGTCAAGGTCATAATACCCATTATTGTTATTTTTTTCGGCAAAAATATTAAACTAAAATATTTTTTTAGAAAATATATAAAATAGTTTTATCTGTGAAGGATCTTTTCTTTTTGTTTGTTTTTTTTAAGTCGACTTCTTTTTATCAAATTACCCTCCAAAGTTTGATCCTTTTATCAAACAATTGTAAATCCGTATTTTCCCCTTTTTTTTCACTCCTGACTTTTTTTTTTGTTAATCTTCACATTTTTTCATGTTTATGCATTTTATGATACAAAAAACTCATAGTAAAAAATGATGAAAAAATTTTCAAGGGCAAGGTCATAATACAATATTGTTATTTTTTATCGGCACAAATAGCTTCAAAAAAAAAAATTTTTTTTGAAAGTTTATGAACAAAAATTTTAGTTGTGAAGAGATTTTTTTCATTGGGTTTGTTTTTGAAAATCGGACTTTATTTGATCAAAAAGTCCACCGTCCGAAATTTGTCCCTTATCAAACAATTTATATCCATTGTTTCCCCTTTTTTGCTGCTCCGACTTTATTTTTTTCAATTTTTTCATTATTTCACTGTTATGAATTTTTTTTAAAAACAAATAAAATGTAGAAAAAAAAAAAAGCATAATAGCAAAAGGCAAGGCATTTTTCCCAAATTTAAAAATTTTTTATCGGCAAAAATGCTCCAAATCAAAAAATTTTTTTTAGAAAGTATGTGAACAAAGGTTTTAGTCTGTGAAGAGATTTTTCCATTAATGTTTTGTTTTTTAAAATCGGACTTCATTTGATCAAAAGACCACAGTCCAAAAATTTGATCCTCTTATCAAACAATTTAATCCATATTTTCATCTTTTTTTCGCACCTGACTTTTTTTTTTGTTCAACTTTTCATTTTTTTAGTTTATGCTTTTTATAAAACAAATAAATTCATAGAAAAAAAAAGCTTTATATGAAAGGGCAAGGTCCTAACCAAATTTTTTTTTTATCGGCATAAAAAAAGCTCCAAAACAAAATATTTTTTTAAAAAAGTATATGAACAAAAGTTTTAGTCGTGAAGAGATCTTTCCATTGGGGTTTTTTGTTTTTGAAAAATCGGGCTTTATTGATCAAATTACAAGTCCAAAGTTTGATCCTTTTTTTCAAACATTGTATATCCATATGTTTCCCCCTTTTTTGTGCCCTATTTTTATTTTTGTTCAATCTTATCATTATTTCATGTTTATGATTTTTATAAAAAAAATAAAATTAGAAAAAAATTCAAGCAAAATCAAAGGGGCAAGGGCAATACCAATACATGGAATTGCTTTCATGAAAAATGATGAAAACGCGATTTCATAACTGACAGGGAATATCAACAAAAACTCCTTGGGTAAAAAGTCTTCTTTAAAAATTGCGACAGAAACGTTTGAAAATCACTGTTAACAGTATCAACAAAAATTAAACGAAGAAATTTTTTTTCGAATCATGCGACTCGTGAACTGAATTTAATTGGGTTTTGCAAAAAACCGATGATATCGCGATTGCGTTTCTAGTTATTATTATTTTTCTAACCCTTTTTTAACGGAATCACCAGATAAAAAAAAACCCAAATTATAAAATTTTCCCTTTCTTATATTTACTACTTGCCCTAACGTGAAAAAATTTTCTTTTTGTCTTTTTTTCCCGCTAGGGGGCGCTTAAAAAAAATCTAAAATGCAATACTCGTTATTTGAGGTCCGTTTCAGATGTGGTTTTTTGTTCTTTTGTTTTGTCAGAAATTAAAAAAATTGATTTCTTTCAATTAAAATTTTCGTTTAAAAAAAACTTTGTGTAAGGAGGGGTTTAAAAGTTCGAATCTCAAAAAAAAAGAAAGAAAAAAGGGGGGTCTCGAAAAAAAATCCCCTTTTTTTTAGGATGAGATAGGAAATTTTTTTTGTTGCATATGATTCGCAAAAATAAAGCACAAAAATTATGGGGTGGCGATTTTTAGAAATGCAAAGGGGTTTTTTCCCCAGTACGGGTCAAAAAAAAACCAAAATTTTCGAAAAAAACAAAATTTTAAAAGCACGCTTTTTTAACTATTTGCGTTCCCGACTTTATTTTTTTTTTTTAATCTTTTTTTTTTTTTTCCCGTTAATCAGTTTTATAAAAAAAATAAATTTATAGAAAAAAATATCACCCCTAAAATGCAAAAGGGCAAGGGAAAACCCCCAAAAATATTATTTTTTTCGTATAAAATAGCTCCCCAAAAAAAAAAATTTTTTAGAAAGTATATGAAAAAAAAATTTTTTCTGTGAAAAGATCTTTCCCTTGAGTTTGTTTTTTTAAAAATCGGGCTTCATTTTATCAAAAGGGCCCTTTCCCAAAATTTGACCCCTTTTTTAAACAATTGTATATCCATTTTTTTTCCCCTTTTTTGCTTGCTCCCGACTTTTTTTTTTTTTTCTTCATTAAATTAAATTTTTTTTTTTTGCATTTTTTTAAAAAAAAAAATTTATGAAAAAAAAAAAACAAAAAAAAAATTTTTCAAAGGTCAAAAGGGATATACCCAAATTTTTTTTTTTTCTTTTTTGGCAAAAAAAAAGCTTTAAATCTAAAAATTTTTTTTTAGAAAGTTAGAACAAAAAATTTTTTTTTTGAAAAGGGGGTTTAAAAAGGGTTTTTTTTTTTAAAATCGGGTTCATTTTACAAATGACCACAGTTTCCAAAATTTGACCCCCCATCAAACAATTATTCCAATTTTTTCCCTTTTTTCTGCTCCGACTTTTTTTTTTTGTTTAAACTTCCCTAATTGTTTCATGTTTAGCTTTTTATAAAACAAATAAAAAAAAGAAAGAAAATTTAAGGGTAATATGCAAAAAGGGCAAGGTCTTTTCCCCCTTTTTTTTTTTTTTATTCGGGATAAAAAAAACTCCAAACTAAAAAAAATTTTTTTAAAAATATATGAACAAAAGTTTTTGTTGTGAAGAGTCTTTCCATTGGTGTTATTTTTTAAGTTTGGACTTTTATTTGATTTAAAAAACCAAGTCCCCAAAATTTGATCCCCTTTTCAAAAAAATTGTTTTTTCCCTAGTTTCCTCTTTTTTGCTCCCACTTTTTTTTTTTTTTGAAAACTTTATCATTTTTTCATGTTTTGCTTTTTAAAAAACAAAAAAAATAAAAGAAAAAAATCAAGCTTTTTGCAAAAGGTCAGGTTTTTCCAAAATTTCAAAATTTTTTTTCGGATTTAAAAAAGCTTTCCCAAAACTAAAAATATTTTTTAGAAAAAAATAGAAAAAAAGTTTTAGTCTGTGAAAATTTTTTTCCCTTGGTTTTTTTTTTGAAGGGGGCGGGCTTTATTTTATCAAAAGGCCACGTCCAAAATTTTTTCCCCTTATCAAAAAATTTTATTTTCCATATGTTTCCTCTTTTTTTCTGCTCCTACTTTAAAATTTTTTTTTTAATTTCTTTATTTTTTTTTTGTTTTTGATTTTTTTTTAAAAAAAAAAAATCATTAAAAAATCAAGAAAAAATGCAAAGGTCAAGGGATATTCCAAATTTTTGTTAAATTTTTTTTTGGGAAAAAAAAGCTCCAAAACAAAAATATTTTAAAAAAAAAAAGTGAACAAAAATTTTTTTGTTTGTGAAGAATCTTTCCATTGGGGTTTTTGGGTTTTTTAAGATGGACTTATTTTAAAAATTTTTTTACATTTCCAAAATTTTTTCCTTTTAAACAATTGTAAAACCCCTTTTTTCCCCTTTTTTTCGCCTGATTTTTTTTGTTTAAAACTTTAATTTTTTTTTTTTTTTATGTTTAAATAATGCAAAAAAACCTTAAATTTAAAATGAAAATATTTAATGGTCAAAATCAAAATACCGATTTTGTTTTTTTAATGGACTAATCTTCAAAAATAAAAAAGTTTTTTTGAAATATTGAAAAAAATTTTTTTTTTTTTGAAGAGGGTTTTCCCTTTGGGGTTTAGTTTTTGAAGATCGGGTTTATTGTCAAATTAAACGTCCAAAAATTTTAAACCCCTTTTTTAAAAAAATTAAAACGTATGTTTTCCCCAAAAATTTTTTTCAGGTGGCATATTTCGTAATTTGGGGCTTTGTCCAAAGTAAAAAAAACAAAAATGGTCGTTTTTTTTTCTTTTTTCCTTTTTTTGGCCCAAAAATAAAGAACTGTTCGTTATTTCCCCCCCTTTTCCCCTTTTAAGGGGTGGACCCCAAAATAAGAAAAATTCAGATTTCGCCATCCCAAAATTTTGAAATTTTAAGACCCAAAAAATTTAATATGTAAAACAATTTTTTTTTTTCTTTTTTCGTTGGGGACTTTTTCTTGATATCTAGAAGAAAGTCCCTAGAGCTAATGTCAAATCCCCCGGGGTATTTTCGCGTTTGTCGTCCGGAACAAAAAATTTAAAAAGGTTATTTGTTTTTTTCTAAAAAAATAAAGGGGGGTATTTTAATGTAGACAGCCCAAATTAAAATTATCATTTTTGGGAAATGACTTTTTGGTTGTCACTTTTCCCCTTTGGGTTTGACCCACTTTTCAAAAATTAAAACTTTGACAAAAAAAGCTGTTCGGCAACTTTTGTCTTTGACCCCTTTTGTTGTTTTTAATAAAAAAAGTTGTATTTTTTGAAAACCTGATTAAAATTTTTTAAATTAAAAGGGGGAAAAACCGAAAATTTTTTTTCTGGGTTTTAGAAAGGTTTAATTTTGAAACCCCATAGCTTTGCAGACTTGGGGGGATATGAAAAAAAATTTTTTGCAAACATATTTAAAAAATTTTTAAAAAATTTTGTACCCAATCCGATTTTAAAATTAAATCTTTTAATAAAAACCAGTTATGCACCTTTTTTCATAAAAACAGCTTTTGTACTCTTAAGTATAAAAAACACGTATGAAATTCTTTGCTTTTTTAAAAAAATTCGTGAATTGCAAGTTTTAAAAAATGAGATTTAATTTGGGGGAAAAACCCTTTTATGCAATTGCGTTTAGTTAGGTTTTTTCCCCGCCCGGCGAAAACCCATTTTTCTTTTTTTGTTTTTTTTTTTTTGGTTTTGCACGCTTTCGAAAAAACCCCCTTTTTTTTTTCTGTTTTTTTTTTTTTTTTTTGGTTTTTGGGATTTGCGTGCGAAAAACCCATTTTTCTTTTTCTGTTTTATTTTTTTTTTTTTTTTTTTTTTTTTTTTTTAACCCTTTTTTTTGAACGGATATCACCATGAAGAAAAAACCACAATTTAAATTTTTCCGTTTCCTTTTTTTTATTGAACTTTTATCCAACGTTTTAAAAATTTTTTTTTTGTCTTTTTTTGCCCAGGGGGGGGTTTTAAAATTTTTTTTCAAAAATAAAACTTGTTATTTAGGTCCCCTTCAGATGTGGTTTTTTCTTGTTTTTCCCCTTTCAAAAAAACCAACAAATAAAAACCCCAAAATTTGGTTTTAAAAAATTTTTTCTACGGAAGGTTTAAAATTGAACCCCGCAAAAAAAAGGAAAAGAGGGGAGGTTAAAAAAAAAAAGGTTTTTATGGGGGAGAAAAAAATTTTGTTTGTTTCATATTTTTAAAAAAATTTTTTAAAAAAAGGGTGCGAATTCGGAGATGCATGGTTTGTTCACATTTAACGCGGTCAAATTTAAACCCAATATTTTCGAAAATCAACATTTTCAAAGCATGATGTTAAAAATTTTTTGCAGCTCCTGACTTTATTTTAGTTCAATTTCTATGAAATTTTCACATTTAATGTAAAAAAATGTTCTTAGGGGTCACATAATATAAAAAGTAAAATGTATTGAAAAGGTCGGTCATATTAGGATTATTGTATTAAATTTCGGCTTGAAATAGTCAAAATCAAAAAACAATTCATAAACATATAAACAAAAGATTGTTTTAGAAAATTTTTTAATGATGTTTAGATTTTAAAAAACGGATTGATTGGTCATTTTAACGGCAGTCGAGTTTGATCTTTTTCGGGAATAATTTAATCAGTTTTTTGCTTCAAATTGGATTTTATAAATTTATGTTCATACCTTTTTTAAACTTGATTGAACTATTAACTGCATTTTTTTTAATATTATGGAAAAATTTATTAATTTTTTTTCTCTTTTGACGCTGGGGGGCGTTTTGTTAAAAGTCACTAGGGGCTAATAACTCTGTTTATTTGAGGTCCGATCAAATGCGGTTCTTTGCATTGTGTTCTTTCAGAACTAAAAAAAATATAAAGGTTTCAATAATTGCGTAATAAAACTTTCGTGCTACAGGAGGTTGAAAGTTCGAATCTCGCAAAAACTGTGAAATGAAGGTAGGTCTCTACGAAAAACCTACCCATTTTATTCAGAGATGAATAGGAGAATTTTGTTTGTTGCATATGTTTCGCAAGAACATATACGCACAAAATATATGGTGTGGCTATTTTGAGAAATGCATGGTTTGTCCACAGTATGCGGTCAAACTTCACCAATATTTCGAAAAATCAACATTTTAAAAACATGACTTTTAAGGTTATTTGCAGCTCCTGACTTTATTTTTGTTCAATCTTCATCATTATTTCCCTGTTTATGCATTTTTATTATACAAATAAAATCATAGAAAAAAAAAACAGCGAAGATATGCAAATGTCAAGGTCATATACCAATTATGTTATTTTATCGGCATAAAATAGCTTCAAATCTAAAAATATTTTATAAAAAGTATAGAACAAAAGTTTTAGTTTGTGAAGAGATCTTTCCATTGGTGTTTAGTTTTTGAAGATCGGGGTTGAATTGGTTGAGTTATGACAGAAAGGCGAAAAGTGTACTTTTAACGAAATTGAACGCTGTAGTTTCATGAACTTGAGCCAAAAATTATGATTTCTTCAGCATTAACACACTGAAAAGTGAAGTGATGTATACTGCAAGGAATACTTGTTTGGTCACGTGATTATGATTTCATACATATTTAAGCAGAAATTATTTAAAAAATCATATAAAATCGACAAGTTGATGTTTGAAGTTGAAAATTGCAAGAATGCCGTAGACTACAATGTGCAAAAAGACCTGAAAAATTCAAGTGATTCCGTCAACAAACATGGCAGATATTCATGTTTTTCGGATAAGGGCTTGTATACGAAAATCTAGCAATTTGAAGTAAGGGAAGAAGGCGGTTATTTGGTTGGTTACCCACGATCCGGACGTTCCTACGCAGGAAAGAGTGCCCGTGATGAAAGGTGAATTGCGATGCGTATTTGAGAGAATGAGGTGCATTTTATGATGCAATGGTGTACACCAGGACCGATAAGCACTATTGTTTTTCGTTTTTCATCGCAGTGCGAAAACCTATTGTTCTTCTTCTGTTTTATTAGGTTTTCGCATCGCTTGCGAAAACCTATTGTTCTTCTTCTGTTTTTTTTTTTTTTTTTTTATTATTATTTTTCCGTCTCTTTTTTGTGAACGGCATATCAACAAGATAGGAAACAGTCACAGTTCTGATTTTTTTACCAGTTTTGTCGTAGGATCTGAATTTGATCCTAACGTCGAGAAAATTTTCATTTTTGTCTTAATTTTGCCGCTAGGGGGCGTTTTGTAAAAGTGACTAAGGGCTAATAACTCTGTTATTTGAAGTCCGATTGAAATGCAGTTTTTTGCATTGCGTTCCTTGTCAGTTACTTAATAAAATATGATAGTTTTCAAAAAGTTGCGTATATATAACTTTCGTGCTACAGGAGGTTGAATGTTCGAATCTCGAAAAAACTGTGAAATGAGGGTAGGTCTGCGAAAAATTTATCCACGTCTTTCAGGAATGAGATAGGAGAATTTTGTTTGTTGCATATGATTCGCAAGACATATACGCACAAAATATATAGTGTGGCGTTTTTGAGAAATGCATGGTTTGTCCACAGTATGCGGTCAAACTTTACCAATATTTTCGAAAAGTCAACATTTTCAAAGCATGACTTTTAATGTTATTTGCAGCTCCTGACTTTATTTTTTATTCAATCTTCATCATTTTTTCACTGTTAATGCAGTTTTATAAAACAAATAAAATCATGGAAAAAAAATCAGCCATAATATGCAACGGTCAAGGTCATATACCAATTATTATTATTTTTATCGGCATAAAATACCTCAAAATCTAAAAATATTTTATAGAATGTATATGAACAAAAGTTTTAGTCTGTGAAGAGATCTTTTCATTGGTGTTTAGATTTTGAAGATCGGACTTCATTTGATCAAATGACCACAGTCCAAAGTTTGATCCTCTTATCAAACAATTGTATATCCATACGTTTCCTCTTTTTCGCTGCTCCTGACTTTATTTTTTGTTCAATCTTCATCATTATTTCACTGTTTATGCATTTTTATAAAACAGATAAATTCATAGAAAAAAATCAAGCATAATATGCAAAGGTCAAGGTCATATACCAATTATTATTATTTTATATCGGCATAAAATAGCTCCAAATCTAAAAATATTTTATAGAAAGTATATGAACAAAAGTTTTAGTTCTTAAAGAGCTCTTTCCAGTGATCTTTAGTTTTTGAAGATCGGACTTGATTTGGTCATATTACGGCAGTCCAAAGTTTGATCCTTTTTTGGAATAATTGTAAATCAGTTTTTATGCTTCAAATTGTGATATATAAGAAATAGAATGTTCGACTAGTGCGACTTGCGTACTTGATTGAACTATTTGCTGCATTGCTAGGTACCTAATGGAAAAATTGTAATCAATTTTGTTTCTCATTTTGCCGCTAGGGGGCGCTTAGCTTGAAAGCACTCTTCTACTTATAACTCAAAAAGTTAAAGCCTCATCCAAATGCGGTTTATTGCATTATGTTTCTTGTTGATAGCCTAATAAAATATGATAGTTTCTAGGTATGAGTGGCTGAAACTTTTTGAGCTAGCAACGGAAGGTTGAAAGTTCGAACCTCGCAAAAAAACTGTACAGATGAGGGTATGTGTACGAAAAACCTATCCGTTTTTGTTAGACATCAGATAGAAGAATTCTGTTTGCTGCAAATGATTTGCAAGACATATACGCACAAAATATATGGGGTAGCGAATTTAATAAATGCATGGTTTGTCCTCTAGAAACGGTCAAACTTCACTAAATTTTAGGAAAAATTAAAATTTCGAAAAGATGTTTTTTGTCGCTCCTGACTTTATTTTTAGTTCATTCTTCATGATATTTTCACAAGTTATGTATTGTTATGTTTTAAAGGGCCTCACAATTAAAAAGTTAAAATGAAATTTCAAAGGTCAAGGTCATATTACGATAATTGTGTTTTATTCGGCTCCGAATAGCTCCAAAACAAAAAATATTTTATTGAAAGTATATAACAAAAGTTTTAGTTCTTGAATAGCCCTTTCCAGTGATGTTTAGGTTTTGAAGATCGGACTTGATTTGGTCATATTACGGCAGTCCAAAGTTTGATCCTTTTTTGGAATAATTGTAAATCAGTTTTTATGCTTCAAATTGTGATATATAAGGAATAGAATGTTCGACTAGTGCGACTTGTATGCTTCATTGAACCATTTGCTGCATTTCTAGGTACCTAATAGTAAAATTTTACTCAATTTTGTTTCTCATTTTGCTGCTAGGGGGCGCTTGGCTTGAAATCACCCTTTATTACTAAAATGATTAAAGTCTGATTTTTATGCAATTTTTTGCATTCTGTTCCTTAGTGACATCAATTTGAAACAACACTAAAATATTTATGCGATATTTCATGAAAATGATAGTAATTCAATGCAACATTAGTTCGTTATAATGTTAAGTGGCATATCGCATTGTCGCGTGTCATTTTATACTGTTGTGTGTCATTTGCAATTGTTGTTTATCGAGTACAATTGTCGTATGTTATCCTCATAAAGCAACACACACATATAATGTTGCAGTACCCGAAGTCTGTAAAAAAAGTTTTCAAGTTTGCGACTACATTACAGACAGGTAATACTTAGAAGTATTCTTCTTGGTAAAAAGTCTGCTTAAACATTGCGACAAAAATGTTTGAAAGATCACTGTATTCAACAGTATTCAAAAAGCCATTGAACGAAGAAATATGTTTTTCGAAACATGTGACTCAAGAACTGAATGGAATTGCTTTTGCGAAAACCGATGATATCGCATTAGCGATTCTAGTTTTTTATTATTATTTTTCCGTCTCTTTTTTGTGAACGGCATATCAACAAGATAGGAAACAGTCACAGTTCTGATTTTTTTACCAGTTTTGTCCTAGGATCTGAATTTGATCCTAACGTCGAGAAAATTTTCATTTTTGTCTTAATTTTGCCGCGAGGGGGCGTTTTGTAAAAGTGACTAAGGGCTAATAACTCTGTTATTTGAAGTCCGATTGAAATGCGGTTTTTTGCATTGCGTTCCTTGTCAGTAACTTAATAAAATATGATAGTTTTCAAAAAGTTGCGTATATATAACTTTCGTGCTACAGGAGGTTGAATGTTCGAATCTCGAAAAAACTGTGAAATGAGGGTAGGTCTGCGAAAAATTTATCCACGTCTTTCAGGAATGAGATAGGAGAATTTTGTTTGTTGCATATGATTCGAAAGACATATACGCACAAAATATATAGTGTGGCGATTTTGAGAAATGCATGGTTTGTCCACAGTATGCGGTCAAACTTTACCAATATTTTCGAAAAGTCAACATTTTCAAAGCATGACTTTTAATGTTATTTGCAGCTCCTGACTTTATTTTTTATTCAATCTTCATCATTTTTTCACTGTTAATGCAGTTTTATAAAACAAATAAAATCATGGAAAAAAAATCAGCCATAATATGCAACGGTCAAGGTCATATACCAATAATTATTATTTTTATCGGCATAAAATACCTCAAAATCTAAAAATATTTTATAGAATGTATATGAACAAAAGTTTTAGTCTGTGAAGAGATCTTTTCATTGGTGTTTAGATTTTGAAGATCGGACTTCATTTGATCAAATGACCACAGTCCAAAGTTTGATCCTCTTATCAAACAATTGTATATCCATACGTTTCCTCTTTTTCGCTGCTCCTGACTTTATTTTTTGTTCAATCTTCATCATTATTTCACTGTTTATGCAGTTGTATAAAACAAATAAATTCATAGAAAAAAATCAAGCATAATATGCAAAGGTCAAGGTCATATACCAATTATTATTATTTTTATCGGCATAAAATAGCTCCAAATCTAAAAATATTTTATAGAAAGTATATGAACAAAAGTTTTAGTTCTTTAAGAGCTCTTTCCAGTGATGTTTAGTTTTTGAAGATCGGACTTGATTTGGTCATATTACGGCAGTCCAAAGTTTGATCCTTTTTTGGAATAATTGTAAATCAGTTTTTATGCTTCAAATTGTGATATATAAGGAATAGAATGTTCGACTAGTGCGACTTGTATGCTTCATTGAACCATTTGCTGCATTTCTAGGTACCTAATAGTAAAATTTTACTCAATTTTGTTTCTCATTTTGCTGCTAGGGGGCGCTTGGCTTGAAATCACCCTTTATTACTAAAATGATTAAAGTCTGATTTTTATGCAATTTTTTGCATTCTGTTCCTTGGTGACATCAATTTGAAACAACACTAAAATATTTATGCGATATTTCATGAAAATGATAGTAATTCAATGCAACATTAGTTCGTTATAATGTTAAGTGGCATATCGCATTGTCGCGTGTCATTTTATACTGTTGTGTGTCGTTTGCAATTGTTGTTTATCGAGTACAATTGTCATATGTCATCCTCATAAAGCAACACACACATATAATGTTGCAGTACCCGAAGTCTGTAAAAAAAGTTTTCAAGTTTGCGACTACATTACAGACAGGTAATACTTAGAAGTATTCTTCTTGGTAAAAAGTCTGCTTAAACATTGGGACAAAAATGTTTGAAAGATCACTGTATTCAACAGTATTCAAAAAGCCATTGAACGAAGAAATATGTTTTTCGAAACATGTGACTCGTGAACTGAATGGAATTGCTTTTGCGAAAACCGATGATATCGCATTAGCGATTCTAGTTTATTATTATTTTTCTAACCTTTTTTTGTGAACGGCATATCACCATGATAGAAAAAAGTCACATTTCTGATTTTTTTACCAGTTTTGTCCGAAGATTTGAATTTGATCCTAACGTTGAGAAAATTTTCATTTTTGTCTTAGTTTTGCCGCTAGGTGGCGTTTTGTAAAAATGACTAAGGGCTAATAACTCTGTTATTTGAGGTCCGATTCAAATGCGGTTTTTTGCATTGTGTTCCTTGTCAGAAACTTAATAAAATATGATACGTTTCAATTATTTGCGTATATAAAACTTTCGTGCTACAGGAGGTTGAACGTTCGAATCTCGAAAAAACGATGATATAAAGGTAGGTCTGCGAAAAAAGTCCCCATTTTTTTTAGAGATGAGATAGAAGAATTTTGTTTGTTGCATGTGATTCGCAAGACATATACGCACAAAATATATGGTGTGGCGATTTTGAGAAATGCATGGTTTGTCCACAGTATGCGGTCAAACTTTACCAATATTTTCGAAAAATCAACATTTTCAAAGCATGACTTTTACGGTTATTTGCAGCTCCTGACTTTATTTTTTATTCAATCTTCATCATTATTTCACTGTTTATGCATTTTTATAAAACAAATAAATTCATAGAAAAAATATCAAGCATAATATGCAAAGGTCAAGGTCATATACCAATTATTATTATTTTTATCGGCATAAAATAGCTCCAAATCTAAAAATATTTTATAGAAAGTATATGAACAAAAGTTTTAGTCTGTGAAGAGATCTTTCTATTGGTGTTTAGTTTTTGAAGATCGGACTTCATTTAATCAAATGACCACAGTCCAAAGTTTGATCCTTTTATCAAACAATTGTAAATCCGTATGTTTCCTCTTTTTTGCTGCTCCTGACTTTATTTTTTGTTCAATCTTCATCATTATTTCACTGTTTATGCATTTTTATAAAACGGATAAATTCATAGAAACGAAAATCAAGCATAATATGCAAAGGTCAAGGTCAAGTTATTA
Source organism: Solen grandis (assembly GCA_021229015.1). NCBI lineage: Eukaryota > Metazoa > Mollusca > Bivalvia > Adapedonta > Solenidae > Solen > Solen grandis. The sequence goes on from CM037794.1 coordinate 42,016,830, forward strand.
TTATTTTTATCGGCAAAAAGCTCCAAATCTAAAAATATTTTATAGAAAGTATATGAACAAAAGTTTTAGTCTGTGAAGAGATCTTTCCATTGGTGTTTAGTTTTTGAAGATCGGTCCAAAGTTTGATCCTCTTATCAAACAATTGTATATCCATATGTTTCCTCTTTTTTGCTGCTCCTGACTTTATTTTTTGTTCAATCTTCATCATTATTTCACTGTTTATGCATTTTTATAAAAAAATAAAATCATAGAAAAAATATTGTCATTTTTATTTGCACAAAAAAGCCCCAAATCTAAAACGATCTAATATGATACGTTTCAATTTCTGTTGCTTAAAAAAGTGATTGAATTGCGAAAACCGATGATATCGCAATTCTGATTGCGATTCTAGTTAGGTTTTCGCATCGCAGTGCGAAAACCTATTGTTCTTCTTCTGTTTCTTTTTATTTTTAGGTTTTCGCACCTCGCAGTGCGAAAACCTATTGTTCTTCTTCTGTTTTATTTTTTTAGGTTTTCGCACCTCGCAGTGCGAAAACCTATTGTTCTTCTTCTGTTTTATTTTTTTAGGTTTTCGCATCGCTTGCGAAAACCTATTGTTCTTCTTCTGTTTTTTTTTTTTTTTTTTTTTTTATTATTATTTTTCCGTCTCTTTTTTGTGAACGGCATATCAACAAGATAGGAAACAGTCACAGTTCTGATTTTTTTACCAGTTTTGTCCTAGGATCTGAATTTGATCCTAACGTCGAGAAAATTTTCATTTTTGTCTTAATTTTGCCGCTAGGGGGCGTTTTGTAAAAGTGACTAAGGGCTAATAACTCTGTTATTTGAAGTCCGATTGAAATGCGGTTTTTTGCATTGCGTTCCTTGTCAGTTACTTAATAAAATATGATAGTTTTCAAAAAGTTGCGTATATATAACTTTCGTGCTACAGGAGGTTGAATGTTCGAATCTCGAAAAAACTGTGAAATGAGGGTAGGTCTGCGAAAAATTTATCCACGTCTTTCAGGAATGAGATAGGAGAATTTTGTTTGTTGCATATGATTCGCAAGACATATACGCACAAAATATATAGTGTGGCGATTTTGAGAAATGCATGGTTTGTCCACAGTATGCGGTCAAACTTTACCAATATTTTCGAAAAGTCAACATTTTCAAAGCATGACTTTTAATGTTATTTGCAGCTCCTGACTTTATTTTTTATTCAATCTTCATCATTTTTTCACTGTTAATGCAGTTTTATAAAACAAATAAAATCATGGAAAAAAAATCAGCCATAATATGCAACGGTCAAGGTCATATACCAATTATATTATTTTTTATCGGCATAAAATACCTCAAAATCTAAAAATATTTTATAGAATGTATATGAACAAAAGTTTTATAGTCTGTGAAGAGATCTTTATATTGGTGTTTAGATTTTGAAGATCGGACTTCATTTGATCAAATGACCACAGTCCAAAGTTTGATCCTCTTTTGGAATAATTGTAAATCAGTTTTTATGCTTCAAATTGTGATATATAAGAAATAGAATGTTCGACTAGTGCGACTTGCGTACTTGATTGAACTATTTGCTGCATTGCTAGGTACCTAATGGAAAAATTGTAATCAATTTTGTTTCTCATTTTGCCGCTAGGGGGCGCTTAGCTTGAAAGCACTCTTCTACTTATAACTCAAAAAGTTAAAGCCTGATCCAAATGCGGTTTATTGCATTATGTTTCTTGTTGATAGCCTAATAAAATATGATAGTTTCTAGGTATGAGTGGCTGAAACTTTTTGAGCTAGCAACGGAAGGTTGAAAGTTCGAACCTCGCAAAAAACTGTGCAGATGAGGGTATGTGTACGAAAAACCTATCCGTTTTTGTTAGACATCAGATAGAAGAATTCTGTTTGCTGCAAATGATTTGCAAGACATATACGCACAAAATATATGGGGTAGCGAATTTAATAAATGCATGGTTTGTCCTCTAGAAACGGTCAAACTTCACTAAATTTTAGGAAAAATTAAAATTTCGAAAAGATGTTTTTTGTCGCTCCTGACTTTATTTTTAGTTCATTCTTCATGATATTTTCACAAGTTATGTATTGTTATGTTTTAAAGGGCCTCACAATTAAAAAGTTAAAATGAAATTTCAAAGGTCAAGGTCATATTACGATAATTGTGTTTTTATTCGGCTCCGAATAGCTCCAAAACAAAAAATATTTTATTGAAAGTATATAAACAAAAGTTTTAGTTCTTGAATAGCCCTTTCCAGTGATGTTTAGGTTTTGAAGATCGGACTTGATTTGGTCATATTACGGCAGTCCAAAGTTTGATCCTTTTTTGGAATAATTGTAAATCAGTTTTTATGCTTCAAATTGTGATATATAAGGAATAGAATGTTCGACTAGTGCGACTTGTATGCTTCATTGAACCATTTGCTGCATTTCTAGGTACCTAATAGTAAAATTTTACTCAATTTTGTTTCTCATTTTGCTGCTAGGGGGCGCTTGGCTTGAAATCATCCTTTATTACTAAAATGATTAAAGTCTGATTTTTATGCAATTTTTTTCATTCTGTTCCTTGGTGACATCAATTTGAAAGAACACTAAAATATTTATGCGATATTTCATGAAATGATAGTAATTCAATGCAACATTAGTTCGTTATAATGTTAAGTGGCATATCGCATTGTCGCGTGTCATTTTATACTGTTGTGTGTTGTTTGCAATTGTTGTTTATCGAGTACAATTGTCGTATGTCACCATCATAAAGCAACACACACATATAATGTTGCAGTACCCAAAGTCTGTAAAAAAAGTTTTCAAGTTTGCGACTACATTACAGACAGGTAATACTTAAAAGTATTCTTCTTGGTAAAAAGTCTGCTTAAACATTGTGACAAAAATGTTTGAAAGATCACTGTATTCAACAGTATTGAAAAAGCCGTGACTTGAATGGAATTGCTTTTGTGAAAACTGATCATATCGCGACTACGTAACTGACAGGTAATGCTCAACAATATTCTTATGGGTAAAAAATCTGCTTAAACATTGCGACAGAAATGTTTGAAAGATCGCTGTTAACAGTATCAACAAGCCATTGACGAAGAAATATTTTTCGAATCATGCGACTCGTGAACTGAATGGAATTGCTTTTGCGAAAACCGATGATATCGCGATTGCGATTCTAGTTAGGTTTTCGCACCTCGCAGTGCGAAAACCTATTGTTCTTCTTCTGTTTTATTTTTTTTAGGTTTTCGCATCGCTGTGCGAAAACCTATTGTTCTCGTTCTGTTTTTTTTTTTTTTTTTTTTTTTTTTTTATTTTTCTTCCCTTTTTTGTGAACGGCATAGCTCCGAGGTGAGAAAAGCCACATCTATGAAACTTTTATCAGTAATAACCACGTATTTGAAGATGATCCTAACGTCGAGATAATTTTCATTTTTGCTTTGATTTTCCCGCCAGGGGGCGTTTTATATGAAAATGTTTAATAAGCAATATCTCCATTATTTGAAGTCCGATTCAAATGCGGTTTTTGCACAATGTTCCTTGTAAATAGCCCAATAAAAGATGATAGGTTCCAAAAAATTGCGTATATAAAACTTTCGTGCTACAGGAAGTTGAAAGTTCGAATCTCGAAAAAAACTGTGAAATGAGGGTAGGTCTACCAAAAACGTGCCCATTTTATTCAGAGATGAGATAGAAGAATTTTGTTTGTTGCATATGATTTGCAAGGCATATACGCACAAAATATATGGGGTGGCGATTTTGAGAAATGCATGGTTTGTCCACAGTACGCGGGCAAACATAACCAATATTTTCGAAAAATCAACATTTTAAAAGCATGACTTTTAAGGTTATTTGCAGCTCCTGACTTTATTTTTTGTTCAATCTTCATCATTTTTTCACTGTTAATGCATTTTTATCAATCAAATAAAATCATAGAAAAAAAATCACCCATAATATGCAAAGGTCAAGGTCATATACCAATTATTATTATTTATATCGGCATAAAATAGCTCCAAATCTAAAAATATTTTATAGAAAGTATATGAACAAAAGTTTGAGGTTGTGAGGAGATCTTTCCATAAATGTTTAGTTTTTGAAGATCGGACTTCATTTGATCAAATGACCACAGTCCAAAGTTTGATCCTCTTATCAAACAATTGTATATCCATATGTTTCCTCTTTTTTGCTGCTCCTGACTTTATTTTTTGTTCAATCTTCATCATTATTTCACTGTTTATGCATTTTTATCAATCAAATAAAATCATAGAAAAAAAATCACCCATAATATGCAAAGGTCAAGGTCATATACCAATTATTATTATTTATATCGGCATAAAATAGCTCCAAATCTAAAAATATTTAAAGAAAGTATATGAACAAAAGTTTGAGGTTGTGAGGAGATCTTTCCATAAATATTTAGTTTTTGAAGATCGGACTTCATTTGATCAAATGACCACAGTCCAAAGTTTGATCCTCTTATCAAACAATTGTATATCCATATGTTTCCTCTTTTTTGCTGCTCCTGACTTTATTTTTTGTTCAATCTTCATCATTATTTCACTGTTTATGCATTTTTATCAATCAAATAAAATCATAGAAAAAAAATCACCCATAATATGCAAAGGTCAAGGTCATATACCAATTATTATTATTTATATCGGCATAAAATAGCTCCAAATCTAAAAATATTTTATAGAAAGTATATGAACAAAAGTTTGAGGTTTTGAGGAGATCTTTCCATAAATGTTTAGTTTTTGAAGATCGGACTTCATTTGATCAAATGACCACAGTCCAAAGTTTGATCCTCTTATCAAACAATTGTATATCCATATGTTTCCTCTTTTTTG
>CM037794.1:42021764-42071764 GCA_021229015.1 Solen grandis
ATAAAATTAACATACAAGGGGTTTTTCAGAAGTTTATTGATTTTCTTCCTATCTCCTCTACTACCGTGTATCAATATTTATTCAGTCTATAGAAAAAGTCCACGAACTTCTGAAACACCCCATGTACACCGAGACATCCGTGGTTTTACTGTGTTTCAGAACAAGCTCCGCCCATCTTTCTCACTATTTTGCCCTGTCTGAACAACTAAGACTTCCGGGCGAATATTTCATTATGCGGGCTTAATTAAACATTAAGAGGTTAATCAAACATCATTTGAGGCTTTGCTAATTAGAAATTTTGAAAAATATATTTTTCCCAGCTAAAACGCACTGGGGCTTTAAGACATTGAGAGATCTGATACACTTACAAATGTATTGCAGACAAAATGTATTCAAAATATGAGAAAGGGCAATAACTCAAAAACTAATTAAGCCGATCAGTATGTGCTAAAGATGTGCAACTAGAGTTGACACTGCGAAGTTTAATTAAAATCTGACCAATAGTAGCTGAGAAACATAAAATATTTTCAAGAAATATGACAAGGGGGGCATTAGTCAAATATGAAGTGCCTACAGTATGCACATGTAGGCTTGATATTCCAATTGATGTGTTAAGTTAAATGAAAATCTGACCAGCAGTATCCGAGAAATAGTGCGGACAAAATATATTCAATAAATTAACAAAGGGTCATAACTAATTTAATTATTGCATAAGTAAATACTTTGAAGTTATCTAAAAATCCAAGAAATAGCGCAGACAAAATATAATAGGGTTATATGTTTGCCTGCTGACGTTGTCAATGAATTGGACCCCTGCTCCAAATTACTTTCAGTAAGTACTTGCATGGGGACTATTTACTTCGAATCTTGGGGCATAATTATCAAATCATATACATTATCACTGGATCAGGGCGAGCGTGGGTTTGAGATTAAAAACATCAGTTTTTAATATAGTATAAAGACAGCAAACATCTCCCCAAAGAGCACGACATTAACTTGAAGAGTATCCCAGTAGTAGCAAACTAGTTTGCTACTACTTATCCCTTCTACAAAAACATATGAATATATAATTAGAAGAAATAGAATAAAATTTGCTTTAACAATGAGACAGAGCAAATAAATGTGTAAACTAAACAACTGGAGTGCCAAATCAAACGGACAATAATATACCTGAACGGTTGGTAGAGGCAGTTGATCGGAACCAATCAAATGGCCAACGACACACATCCGGTCATGGTGGAACATCTGAATAACTGACGTCATCAATCCGAGCGAGTGGAGTATCCGAACAGTGAATGACACACTTCCGGCATGGTTCTTCAGACTGTTGAAGGGTAAAATATAGTCAATATACGGTAAAGGTTGCTTCAATATACAATGTTAATTAAGATGAATTATACTCAATTTTGAATATATAATAATTTTGTAACATGTTTAGAAGATTAATCATTGGTTCGTAAAACCTTAATTTGTTAAACAAAATATACAGTATTAGATTTATTTCACCTTTGAAAATTATGATATAGAAAATAATGCATTGAGCATTCGCCATACTGATAAATAATCTATTATCACACCCAACCCAGCTGTTTGAGGGTCCTCAACTCCTGAAACACTTTTTCAGGCTTCATAGCAACAAAACTTCTTACGCCAAATTTTAATTAAACAAGAAATCTAAAAATTATCGGCGTAAGATAAAAAACATATGAAAGTCTAGAAAGTAAAAGTGTTACAATATATTTAATATAATAATGTTGGCAAGATTTAAATGGTCTGTGATTTTAAAATAATGGTAGAAAACGTATTTGTCGCAAAATTTAGATGTATTTACCAGTCAGTGAAAAGGAAAGAAAAGAAAAAAAAGGGACAAAAATATAATACTAAACATTAACAAAATATTCCGTCATTAGGATTCGGGGTTTACCAGACGATCAGTTAACCAGCTGCGCCACGGAGACTGCTGCTAAATATGGCTTATGTTAGCTAAATTACCGTATATAGTGCGAGTTTTGCGACTTAGAGGGACGAGTCCACTAGCAAGGTTAACTACGTTTTCTGAAGACTCACAATTGTTTACAACTGTTTACTTTTTCATCTGGGGTGGTTTTATGTTTTTTTAACTGGATAGCTTTTATGTTTAAATAGACTAAATTGATAATCATGCAGAAAGATATGCACCCTGAAACTCACATTTTATGATGAAATATCCTTAAATAAATTATACAAACCAATGAAAAGAGTGCTTTTCCGAACTCTTGTTAACCAAGATAAGATTGGTTCAAGAAATAGGTCGACATCCATTTTATACAGCTAACGCCTAAAATTTACCTTTGCCCTTGGCATTTACCTGTGAGTTGCCATCTGACAAGAATTGTCCTGCCCAGGCGCTAATCGCTCTGCATTCACTGGTCCTAGTAGATCCTGCACGTTTCCGTGTATGAAAGACTCCGTGTATACCTGCTGATCCAGAACTAGAAGACAGTGCCCCTTAGCAGACTCCGATACCTCACCTTTAATTTCCAAATTCGTATTTCTCCCTATATCTACCGTGCTGTTGACCGGTCCACCGTTCCTCTTGGAATCCAGGATTGTCTGAAGGTATAACTTACCCCTGCCTAACGTGTCATTTGACGACAGGCACGCACGTCCAACTTTTTCCACCATCTTAAATGTTACATTGTTTTCTTTCAGCAAATTGAATGAAAATTGGCCAGATATTGTCCATACGTATTTGGTCTTTGACGCCCTTTGTCCGTATTTAGAAAACCATTCGGTTCTTTTAGTGTTTCCTGCACAAATATATGCTGCTAGTTTTAGCCTTCTACGATTTGATGCGGCACCATCCCGTGGAAGATTCAGAACAACGTTATTTACTGCAAGCGTTGCACTCTTGGTAGTAATCAAGTAAGTATCATGTTCAGTAAGACTTTTCAACTGATTCATCGGTGGCTGTCCACGGTACATTGATCCAAAGGACGCAAATGATTCAAAGAATGTGTTATACCAGTGGAATCTAGTTAATTTGTCGGCGTTTAGAAGCTTTGATCCTTCGCTCCTGTCATTTACGTTGTCGTCATGGTTAAAGAGACTCCCAATGATTTCAACTGTGTCTTTTTCGTAAGCTGTTGGATTCAGCTGATGGGAATGCCATATCAAGTCAATATCATAACAAGGCACCAGAAACTCTCCTGGAAGTGTCGTTTTCAAGTACAAAAATTTCTTGTATCGAAACAAAGACTGCTTCAAGAAGAACTTGTCCCGATAGTGTGGTAGGGAAACTTGGTAGTAGAAGATCGCCTGCCGTTTGGCTGCCTGCACAATGTCATATGCGATTTTTGATTTAAATTCGTTTGATACTTCTTTTGAAATATCCGAGTGAATATTGGGCGATGCAAGAAACGGTTCTCCAGTATGATGGTATTTTCTGTCCCAGAGATCCCTGGACTCTTTCAAACTTGCACTGTAATCGGCTTGGCTGCGGATCTTATGGTTGATAACGCAGTCAACGATCGCTTTGCAATCATTGAAGTAAGCTCTGGGAGCCAACATATGACAGTGCCACACCCATTCTATGTCTAGAGGAGCACTGAGGCATTTGTGCTGATGTTCGGCCGCAAGGGGGAGCCAGTATTTCTCATACCTGTACATAGCATGTCTCAGTTTACTGGGATCTGTGAGGTACTTTGTATTGTTCACTGCCCTCAAAAAGTCTAACTGAAACAGCGCCTGTTCCTCGAGGTCAGTAGAAAATGTATAACTTGAAGCAGCTTTCAACGCCATTGTCCTTTTTGCGTATCTGAAAATCCAGTGGTTGAAAAATGTATAGTAATTCACACCTTGCCACAAAAGTAAAACATTAAATTTATAAAGTGTATTTTTAAGTTCATGATTACGACCAAACATTTCTAACAAACAAGACATTATCTGAAGCTCCACACCACTGGATCCGTGTACTTAATAGTTATACATTTAGATTCAATTTATTACACGGTGCATAACCATATCGGCAGGCTCTCTGCGGAAATCGCTATATCGGCAGGCTCTCTGCGTTTGCACCGGTCATTCTCTGCCATAAACACCCAAATCGCTGGACGATCGCTGGAAGTGATGTGCAGAGAGACCTCCGGTGGAACGACAAAACCGAAAGTAGGGGGTTTTCAAGAAATTGACATTAAAATCGGCCAATTTATTGGTATCTTCTTGAAGAATATACTTAAAAGAATACATTCGATTGTCATATTATAAATATAATCAAAGCAATAACCTGCTGAAGCCTGTAGAAAGTGCCGAGGTTGTGTTTCATGTTGGTACATCGCTGAACTGTTTGGCCGAGTTTCTGGTCGCAGTCGCTAATAATTAAAAAGTTTACACGCATACACATAGCTAAGATACTCTAATATTCCGTGCAATCCTTAATATTGAGAAACTCAACTTTGAAAAGTGACCATTGGTGTGTTTCTTTCCCTTCCGTCCAGCGATTTGGGTGTTTATGGCAGAGAATGACCGGTGCAAACGCAGAGAGCCTGCCGATATAGCGATTTCCGCAGAGAGCCTGCCGATATGGTTATGCGCCGTGTATTATGCCCTGTTTTATATTACTCCTGTCAGCCAAAAATACAAATACATGTAATCATAATTGGGGAATAACCTAAATTCAATATACCCACCGCCTTTATTTTATGCAGTAAAATCAATGTTTACAACAACCTACACTAACGAAACCTTGTATTATATGTCATTGACTCTAATACCGAAAACTACATGGAGAATTGTGTGAATCATGATGTCAGCCATGATTGTTTGTATGAGATAAACGTCCCAGTAATGGACTTTTATCAACAAGAGACATATATTAAGTACTCACTCACCGGCGTTGTCCACCCCACCCCACCCCCAGCTGATCCGGTGATAGATGTTTCTTTTTCTTTCTTTTTTTTTATCTAGTTTAAATCCGTAGTTTGGGCCCATAACTAGGCCGTAGACATATGGCATGACACGACAACCAGTCACATTATCCCGACACAGAACTAACCAGTTCTGGAACTACCCTTACTTGTAGAACGCTCAGAACGCTTAATTGCAATTATTACGACGCAGAAAATAATGGATTAATTAGACTAAGTGTATTTTGGTTGGATCTATTTATTTATTTACGTATGTATGATATACAGTCATTTGTCTAGATAACATATGTGTGGTTATGCATAAGAAGTTAATATAAACCATCCAAATAATATATGTAACAACACCCTCACCCCACCTCAAAAAAAAAAAAACGAAAAAAAAAAAAAACACGAAAAAAATAAAAAAATAGAACACACACACACTGTAAATAAAAAAGACATGGAGAATGGAAGACGGAAAATGCAAAATTAAATTAATAATAAAGAAACATTGAACTTACTGTCGGCGTTTTTAGCGAATGGTCATACCTAGTGTTAGTCAGGTGTCTGGGTGAGATCACGTGGTATTGGTTAGGGTACGGGTGATTCCATTACCTCTTTAAAGGTAAATCAGTGACTAAGGAATAGGGTTTGTATGTTTGTGTTTTATGTGTTGAATATAGAACTCAATCTATAACCGAGATATCTGCCAACGATAGGTTCGCGCTGCTCAAGTGAGTGTGTAACGTCCAGTGTAAACGATATGCAGACTATTCATATGATGATGATGATGATGATGATGATGATGATTGCTACTTTCATCGTCATCACCACCATCATCAACAACACATGATTATCAAGAAGTTGCATTTCAGTTAACATCATCATCATCATCATCATCATCAAATTGTAGCAGTATCAGCAGCAGTGTTATGTCACGACCACTGTTTGAAAGGGTAAGCTATATGTTTCCAAGGGTAACATTCGTCGCATGCAATCACATGACTGGAGTCATAAGCATCCCGCCTTTGTGAAAAGTGTTTACCAATGTTTTACTATATGTTGCAACATTGTAAACAAACAGATTGTACACGGAATGTACCGATCAAATATTTGATCTCAAATAGTTTACCTATGACGTTCGTGATTGATCTAATCTCCTTCTCTTAAACGATTCACAAGTTAATTTGTAAATATGTTATGTATAAAGCTGATAACAAATAAAAAGATTGAAAAAACAACAACAAAACAACAACAACAACAACATATAATTGAACAAGTTTTTTTAGATTAACAACGAGCGACCTTTCTTTCTTAGTTCATTTTTAAAGTTCATATTTAACATGTAGTTCTACATCTTATCATTATCATAATTCATACATGTATGGCAAGAAAACAAGCAAATTATAAGCCTATATCAATTATTTTGTTGGAGTTAATTTATAATATGTTTGTATTACGATGGTCAGTAGATATTGACATGGGGTAGTTATAAAGTTTGAATGTTGTAAGTTTCAATTTTAATCTAGTGTCAGCTGTTCAGTATTTCTAACATTTTGGAAAACCCTCAGAATTCGTGGTATTGTTTGTTATCGCGAAAAAAGCATTGCTTATAATGTATTCCCAAATGTTTTTGCGTAGGACAATATTTCGGGGCTGTACATGTATCAAATTTACCCACCCGGGGATATAATTCCAAATGTTGTTCTCTAACTTCCCACACAGCGATGTTATTTTTTATGTTTTAATAAAATTTACATTCGATTGCGTCATGGAAGTCGAAATCATATTTGAATTTGTAATTTCATCAGTTGTATTTACCTAAATATACAAAATGTCCCAAAATGGATCGGTTGCAAACAGAAGGATTTTATGCAGCGCGCTGCAAGGTTACCATCTAGCGGACTTTTTTGTAATAAATATTACATGTATTTTCAATTTACCTTTAAAAATGAATGAATAAATCAAAGAAGCGGAAAAAATACCATAAATAAATCGAAGAATGAAAGATTAAAGTAATTGATAAAGTTACTTTTTCCATGACAATGCATTATTATATTTTGTTATCTTTTTTTTAGGGGGGGGGGGTGGGGGGGTATATTTACTAGATTCTATATACATTGATATATCCATTCTTGTGCGTTTGTTGTATCATATTTATTTCCTTTTGAGTCAAGATTGAACAACTCTAATACCGGACATGTACACATTATCCGAGGCTGGTGTTTTTACAACCGACATCGCAGATGTTCATATCATTCGGTTCATTTTGGATAGTATTTTTTCATAATTTATTTTTTATTCAATTCCAAGTAAAAGGGAATGTTGATATACTTATTATATTCGTAAATGATTGACAAATTAGAAAAAAATCAAAGTTAATTTAATATCAATAAATACTACTTCCGGTTTGATATGTCAACACATGACTCGTCGTCTAGAAAGTCAGGGAAAACAATATGTCTGGATCTGTTCCCTATGATATATATCTGTTTTGATTAGTAAAATATTCTTGTCAACCAAAGAAACCTGTTCATACAAAAAAGTGACAAATCATCATAATTTGCTAATTGTAGTCAAGGTGAAATTTGCTTCGCCTAAATATTGCTTAGAGGTCAAGATATTTTTATAAAATGAAGAATGTTGGCCTAGGTATAGACTGAACACATATTTGATCGTGTTGTGTGAAAATGCTCCTATTCATAACGTATGGCATTTGTAGTGAAATATTTAACGTACATGGTCTGATATATGGTATAAACATATTATATTTATTATACATATATTCATAGTTATAGTTGTAACTGGTAACAAATTTGTATCCATTTTTTTTTTTTTTTCATTTTTTGTGTTGCTTAGTTGTTCTCATTTTTATCCTAAAAGCCGAAATGGTAGTAGAGTATTGCAAATGTCAAAAACTTCTTTAGACGATACATTTTCTTAAGGTTTATGCCCTGTAATTCACTTCCGGTTAAGGTATATGCCCCATAATAACCATCAAAGCCATTAATATAACTTCACAATTTAAGCTTTTAAAATGTCGAACAATGGAAATCTTAAGGGCAAATTGACATGTTTTGACATATGACAGAAATTCTTTGATTACCTCCCCTTTACAATTTTGTTGTCATGAGTTATCTTCCCTGAAAACTACAAAATGAGTGATTTTCTCCATTTTCCTACGGTAAAGTTTAGATGTGTTCATGAAATGTGAATCAGAATCATAAAATGTATCTTTCTACCGTGAGTTTTCTTCGAAAATTAAATTCAGTTTTCCATATCCATAGAAATTGTATATTTCCCATAGACTTCAATGTTAACCGATCATCTCCCCTACATCTAATAAAACTTTGAAAAACTCTCGGTGAAACATTTTTATTTTTGAATGTGACAATATTTCCACTCAGTGGCAAGATATGGATTATGGGTATGGGGGGTATACCTTAAAAATTCATATTCGTATTAGTGAAACAATACAAATTCGGAAAATATATAGTTTATCGAGGACTGAATAATGCCCATTAGAATTTCCGTAAATACATAACTTTGTGCTATCATTACAAACTGTACGAAACTGAGATAGAGAGAGAAGAGGGTCAGCTTTTTTAAAGATGGTCATTGACTAAAAATTTGATTTAACTCTGTGTGTTTGTGTATTAAACTCATCTACTCATGTTCACTAATGCAACATTCTGTGATTGGTTAAAAAAATGTTAAGATTTTTTTTCTATGTGCCGTCATATGACTGATCATGCGCATGCGCTCAATTCTCAGGCTGATTTGAATAACAACCAGAAATAATTTTATTGTTGCGGAATAAGTATGGTGGTACAGAAGCACATGCGTCGGGGATACCTTTTTCTCAGATTTTCCCGAAGTAGGCGGGTTTTTTTATCGCGTTTATTTTTCCAGAAAATAAAGACTTTACCAACATTAACGAGCGAGAGTAGAAAAAAAAAAAACAACCAACAAATTAAAAAAAAAGAAAAACTTTTTGTGTCACATGCTGCAAGCAGGGGTGACACATAGATGTCACTTTTCCGTCGTCTGTCCGACCATCTGTCCGTCACAATATTTCCGTAACACTTCAGCAGGACACACGTGTTCCAAAGGACACTCATGTTTATTTCTAACGATCAGCTTTAAAACAGTTATTGTGTTACGACCGTGTTTATGCAAGTCAAAGCGGGTTTATAACATTTAATTTCTTGACATCGCTCATCGTCAAAACCCCACGCTACATATTCCGTTATCATTTCTGTATATGCTGTTGGATTTCCAGCTAGCAAAACTTCGTTTTCTTGAATATGAATCAGCTACTTGTTGACCAATGAAATCACGCATAGTATTTTACTCTTCGTTTAAGTTACAAAAGCAAAAGCTGAATCATTGTTCCCCGCAAATAAACCGCAGCGATTCGGCTAGGAGGGTGACGTCAGCATCGCAGGGTAGATCAAAGCTAACTTTCAAAATCCCGAGCTGTTTCATTGGTCAAATAATTCCTGCTGTCGCCGCGCTGTCTCTGCCACGGATCCAATGAAATTCATGAGTACGAAGTTTTACTAACCCATTTATTTATTTAGAGTCGGCAACGCGTGTATTCGCGTAATAAATTGCGCTCTGACAATGAAATCAGCAAAATTCTTTATTTCATTGTACAAATACAAAAACAGCTCTAGAAATGTTCCGATAGTTAACTAAAGAGGTAATATTGAAATACTTCGTTCACGCCTTTCGTATCAAATTACCTGGCAATTTTTTGCACTTCTCGCATATGGATATTTGCAAAACTGATCGAAACCACACAACCCTGGTCGGTAATTTGCACTTGATACATTATTTTTATATGCGTATAAAAATCGATCAATTGATACGAAAGGGCATGAGAATTTCCTTAAGTCAATTTCTAACTTTTCTATTATTTTAATGTTTGATTTTTTTCTACAAAATATAATGTGTCCTGTTACAATATCAAGTGGCATAATACCATAGCATATTTATTGAATCCTGTGACACTATACCAAATGGAATGATGTCACGATTTTCCCGATCACTGCAACATGTATTTCAAGTGGCGTGATACCACGGGGGTATCACGTGATACCATGATTGCTGAATGACAACATGGATAATCCATTACAGGATACACCAAAGAGCTGATTACCTGCGGGGTGATCAAACAGTGTCTGTACGCTTGCAACATATATTGAACTCGACCAATCAATACTGCACTCCACTGACCTAGATAGTCATGCTTTCGATCACAGGCCGCGACATACTAAAGTCGTTAAAAATGGTACTGGTAACTCTTTGCTTGGCGCTCAGCATATATACAGGGCAGTTCCAAGACTGGTTGGTCCGGTGTCAGGATAACGTGACTGGATGTGGTATCATGCCACATGTCTACGTGTCTTAAATGGACATTGTCTCCATATGACTCGGAAATACTGTCGGTTGGATAATTTACATTTCTTTCTATATATTAAGATAAAAAGAAATGCAGTGATGGCCTCTCCTGATAAGAGAGTTTACATTATAGCAAATCAAGATCAGACTAAAAAGAAAAAAGATGTGGAGGAAGCGCTATCGTGGGTATGATTTAGATTAGCAATACCCATGCCTTTCAAACGTTTGAAAAAAAAGCACGTGCCAAAAGATCAAATAAATTTTATCTATCTATGCATATTTAGTGATATATTGTTCTTCTGTTGTTGTTTTTTCTGTGATGTAATTTGGTGACATTATTCACCTTTTTCATTTATCAATGATAAAAACGTGTCTTGATATATCACAGGTTTGCCACAAAGCCATAGGAAATAAAATTCCCTACATTTCCCTGACACTTCCTTGGCATAGTTTCAAATTTCACTCACATGCTACATTGCAACATTTTGTCTTTCTGTCATAATTTATGTAGTACATGTATATTTTAGGAAGTTTAAAATGTATTTCTTAAGTTTTAATGGAAATGTTTGAAGCACTGGCATTAGAACCCAAGAATTTGGCTATGTTGCCAATTTCATTTGATGCCTAAAGATATAAAAATACAGTTGTTTTCCTGTACATGTATTTTAAAACCTAGTGAGGAACGGACTTTGGCATCGTTTGACTACCTTTGTACAAAATTACATTATCACTAATTATATGTACGTTCAATCAGTCTGATATTCAATTGTCACACACTTTATAACGAAATGAAACACATCAACGCAGAAGTAACTCAACTTCCAGTTCTTTTCACTTTCTGATTAGACGACGTGAACATGATGTGAAATACTGGTATTTCGTAGTCCAATCAGTTAGCTTGATATAAAATCTCTGAAAAGAATTGGAAGTTGAGGGTGGTGCAGAATGTTCAATATATATGATAACAAGAAAAAAAGCGTAGTATTTCCCATAATCACAACGCAGTCCCGATAGTTTGCATTTAAAACTAAGATGTGTTTTCTTTTTGTCCAAACAAGACGAAATCTCAAATTTAAAGTTTAGTTTTGCTTATATCAAGGACTGTGGAAACTGCGTACGTGTGCGCCATTTGGCTGCAAGAATGTCACTCCCATCAACTTCCTTTTTGCTTTCATTAGTAACCTCTGATTGGCTGTCTTTCATTTCTTCTTCCGTTTTGGGGGGTTCGGGTGTTTCCGGTTCCACCTTAGTTTCCGTGAGCCCAACTTGCTTATTAGCAAAATACATAAACAATGTATATAAACCAACGCTGGTTAATAATCCTAAAAAGAGGCCCAGGAATCCGAATCCGACGCCATCCCCATGATTGTAGTTATAGCAAAGTTGTTGTTTGCTGTTGCCTTGGAAACAGACACAGTCACTGTATCTCATGTGGTCGTAGTTCTGGTTTGGAATATAAAAAAGGGTATATGAGTGTATATCTAAAACATATTTGTCGTAGTGATGTTTAGTTTAGGCAGTACATTTGTATGAATAGAACAAAATATATAATTATTTAGAATTTATTTATTTATCTGCTTGGGTTTAATTCTCCAACAACAGTAAAGCATTCATTTGATGACTCTGTCTACATAAGACAATCTATCTCAAATGGTTAGAGCATCCACCAAGTGAAGGGAAAGTCGTGGGTTCGATACATTGTCATGACATAACCAAGGCATTAAATTGGTACTGATATAGTTGTACTTGGCTCTCGGGACACAAGCAGTCCCAGGACATGGGTAGTCCCAGGACTGGTTGGTCCAGTATCAGGATAGTGTGATAGTGTGTGTTATCATGCTAAATGTCTACGGGAGGCAACACTATGTCTGTTCCATGTAGAGAATGATTGTAATACTGTTGGAGGGACGTTAAAACCCAAGCAAACTGCCAAACAAAATCTTCATAAGTCAATGCATTAAGCGACCCCACGGTTACGGAGCGGATGCTCTTGTAACAACCTGACTAAGAACACCTCCTCAATGATGCAATGCTATGAAGATCTGATGTCGACCCATTGACTTTCTCAGTCTCGATAACTTTTGCCAGCCAATCAGAGCGTAGCTTTCTTGAAAGTGTTTTCAGTTTCTGTTTTCAGCAAAGTTCTTTAGTTTATCCTTACGACAGCCTGTATACGTCACACAACACTCACTTATAAAATGACATATGAAAGGCTGATATATAAATAGCAAATTCGGATTTCCTATCAATCGAGGTCCTTATAGCATTGCATCATTAAGGAGGTGTACTCTTCTTGTAAGTGCGAACATGTAGTTAGACAAGAATTCTATTCAAATGTTCTCTTTAATATCCTATTTTACTTAATTACCATCTTAGTTTCTTCAGCAGTTGTCTCATTTGACTTTTTAAATGCACAGTTCGTGCCTTCCCAACCATCCGTACAATCACAGAAGTACCCGGAAGTGTTGATATAGCAACTGCCGCCATTGTGACAAGGCAAGATGCGCAATGGTCAAGTCCTGAAAAATAAAATAGCATTATACATCTAATTCTGACAAACATACCTAAGAATAGAACTAATTTTAAAGATTAAAGTCCCATAATATTTCATAATGATTCAATTCTCATGAAAATAATTTAAAATAACACTATCGTATCGTAGACTAACACAAATGGTTCATGATGTGCAAATATCTGCTGTAAAATATCAGTTAAACGCACTGAAAATGTTGATCAAATTACGCAATTTGATATTTTGGATGGATATCAAAATACTCTAATTGTTTACATTTTGCATTGGCGCGTATTATAATTATAATTTGAAAAACCGTCGTCGAATCAAATTTTGTTTATCTGCTACGTAATCAATTTATGTACTCGTGATTCGTTTACGGAGACATACGAAAAGTCTATGGTAAAAAATCAAATTGACGTAAGATTTGTAGAATATGCAAATTAGCTACTTTTTTTAAACAAGTGAATGATCTAAAGGAATATATTCTTTCTTATTTAGTATGCACAGCTTACCTGTTTGGCAAATCAGGCCAGTGAAACTTGGTGGACACGTGCATACTGAAAACCCCACGTGATCAGCACACGTACCGCCATTCTGACATGGAGAAATGGCGCATTCGTCTATATCTGATAAAGGTTCACTACGTTAGTGGGTGTTGTTTATTATTTGTCATTCAAAATAATTATAAATTTCATGACGATAAATGTTTCCTGTAATCATGTTTAGCACATGGCATTTTCCTCTCGTCCAATCAGATGCCAGTACTTGTTCATAGTCACCGTGGACTATAACGCGTCTGTAAAAAATCAATAGTGTGGACTATGCCACCACATAACTCACACTTTTGTGACGTTTTGTCGCTAGTGGAAGAAAATACCATGAGCTAAATAGGTTAGTTCATAGTTGCCTCTAACTACACGACATAGTCATTCGGGCTCCGCCCTCGTGACTATATCGTGTAGTTAAAGGCAACTATGAACTAACCTATACGTATGAAGTATTAATAAATGACATCAAATGAAAAAACAATGATGTCACATTATGACTCACATCATGAAATTGGAGATTCAAAATTAAATGACAAAGGAAAGTAAAAAAGAAACAATCAATAAAACAGCATGAAAGCAATATATATTTTTTCTATAATCACTCATGAATTAGACAATATTTTTCTATGACTTCTCGCGAAATAAAATGCTATCTTATACACAAATAAATATCAGTATTAACTCACTTACAGTATGAAGTAGAAAATGATTAAAGGGATGTTTGAAAACTACTGAAAAATGGGCTTCATTACCTGTCTGACAGATCAGTCCAGTGAAACCCTGGCTGCAGCCACAGAAGAACTCATTGATAAGGTCATAACAGGTGGCGTTGTTTTGACACGGGGAGCTGGCACATTCGTCGATGTCTGAATATACTCGTACATTGTGTGATTTTGATTCCAAATCAAAAATAGTTTGATTTTATGAACACTTTCATAATATTTTGAAATTACGTTAAAATCTGATTTACTCATGGTAAGCAAGGTTTGGAAATACATCCATACGCCTAATAAAATATCATTATTGCCAAATATATTACTAGAATGTAGTTTCTTTGAGATTTGCATGACTTTTCTCTTTAGATTATCTTCCAGGGACAGGGAGAGGGGAGGTTTCATGTCCTACGATATCCTACCATAGTATATCCGACCAATTGGGGACTTTTGTCTCCATGAGACAGATATGTAGTATTATACTACTGTATAACACCGTTGACTAGTGGTATGAGACCACACTTAGACACGGTATCACGACACTAAGCCAACCAGTTCCCGAACTACGCGTATGATCTAAACACCAAGCACACGTGAGGTTTACCGGTACAATTTTTAAGGACTTTGAAATGTCACAGTCGGGGAGTGCACCAGGGTTTTCCCCGTCGGACGCTCAAACCATGCACTCAACCACCATGACCTAAATATTCTCTAAAATCATGAATGTCTATCAATTGCGTTGAGTTATATTTATCAAAAATAATCAATAATCATATGTTTGAAAAACATCAGAAATATAATTACACATAAAAAAAGATTTATCAAACAAACCTGTTTCACAGAAGTGTCCTGTATATCCGGGTACGCATGTGCAGCTGAAGTCATCACTGTATCCAAATCGGCTACAAGTTCCGCCATGAAGGCATGGTGAACTGTCGCATGGATCTACATCTGAAATATAATTTATAATTTCTGCAATGTTTGCGGAAAGGTTGTTTAGTTTTATTGTAGTTATTTATTTATTGCATTGTTAATGCTCAGTTTAAAAATAAATATGGTACCTGGTATACTGAATGTCTAAAAAAAAACCACACCGTAAAAGTCTTTTAAATTTGGCAAGATGAACCTATCTACTTCTTAAAAAGGTGGATGAACTTTGAATTAAGTTTCTCAATTATGTCGATTTAAGCGATATGTTGAATTAGGCACCCTAAGAACCAGTCCTTAAAATGAGTTTTGTCATATTTGAAATGTTTTGAGTCAAACAATCATTAACATATATGTTTTGTTTGTTATCATTTGTTTCTTAGTAATACGCAATAGCAAAACATTTTTCAGAAATAGTATCTGACATTATATTTAGAAATTCCATATTTCTCAAAAAGAGACCTCAAAGCTTTGGATAGGGGAAAATGTCCATACGTACAATTTTGTTTAAAGTTTGCTTACATGTATCATTTAAGGCACACAACATAGCCATATTGTTTCTATTTTCTTTTCTCCATTGTGCACATAAGGGTCCCACTACCTCAATTACGTACCTACCACGGTTTTTATAGTGAATATTGATTTTATTTTTGTATAGTAGGAAATATCTGCATTTTCGCTTTAAAAAGCTTGACACTTAAGATCAGAGGTATTTAGGAAAGTGCCTTGACTATTTGAGTTTACCGTCGTCTCGACAGTATTTCAGTCATATAACGACGTCCAGCTAATAACAGGTGAAGGAAGTCCCCGAATGCATGGAAGCATCCGGGTAGAACCACCGACCTACGGCAAGTCCTCACATGAATATCCGAATTACCCTGCCGGGATTCGAACCCACGCGGTGAGGGGCTGAGTGAGTGTTAAAGCCAGCGACTTTACCATCTCGGCCACGGAGGCCCCTTAGGAAAGTGCGTGAAATTTGGTTCAATATGTCACTGTAATAACTAAGATAATCAAGATTTATAGATTTATTTTCAACTTCAAACGGACTATATAGTTCTGTATTTATAGCTAATGCGGTTTATAAATGAATCGAATATTCTCATATGCATTTTCATTACCAATATATTTCGTGAATTTTATTTGCTTGATTAAACCTGGATTAACGCATCTATAAATATGCCTAAAATACAAATACAAGCATTAATAGACTCACCCCAGGCAACAATAGTCAAACAATGGGAATCGCTACTTATTCTACAAAGAAACAAAACCATATTGTAAAGTAAATTTGCGTAATTAATCAGAAAATAAAGTGTAGGAGAGAAATGCCATATATCACTGGGTTTAATAGAATATCGGGACATTCCAACCCGGCGGTGTCTAGATCTTGTCATACAGAAAAGTCCCTAAATGGATCTTTAATCTGCTCCAGTTAATGATTTTTTTCTCACAAAAAAAATGCGCCATTATTTCTGGTGTTTTATGTTAAGATATTCCCAGAAGAACTTGTATATTACATTGTAAGAAACTGAAATATACATTCACAGACCAGACCTAAGTTTACATTTTACGATAGTATAAAGTCTACAATAAAAATATCAGAGAACGAAAGGAAATATGTTATTTACTGAAGTTACTCTTTCAATATAGAAAAAATACACTAAACGGCAAAGATATTTACGAATATTCATCGGTTGCCTGTGCACACAGTGACTGTGGTCCTTTGTTTTCTTCCTTTGGTGTCCACGTGAGAACTGTATAATACACTTCCGGTTGTGCAGATAGTACTATGGAGGAACTCATGACTCCAGGTGGCGCTGTGAGCTCAAATGATGTTATCCTGAGTTGAATAATGTAATTTCATCGCATTAAATCGTAAAATATCGTCAAAAATGTATAACTTATAGTTCAGTATTTTTTTTAAAAAAAAAATAAAGAATTTAACCCGAGCGAAGTGAAGTTGAGCGTATTGATGAGTTCAATATTGAAAAAAGAAAGCCACAGTTTTGTCACGTAGGCCAAAGCGGCAAAATTTAACGGTGTTCTTTACATGCTACACATGCTATAGATAGATTTTATATATAGCATATACAAGAGTCATTACTGAAAATGTATGCCTTTCTGAAAACAGTTAAGGGCTTAACCGATCCTTTTCAGTACATGAAAATAGATGTCGACGAATACCCTAAGTTGACTTACTTGGCTCCCATAGACGTTGCATGGAACTCAACTCGGAGTGAATCGGCAGGAGCAATAACTATATCCACAGTTTCTGATGGTGTGGGAGGGGACAGAATCCTGGGTTTATCCGAACATGATCTACCCGGAATGTCAGGGGTGTGAATCAAGAACTAAAAAAAAAAAAATAGATTACCGATAGTGTCTTTCAGCATAATTTTAAATCTGAAGGAGAGAGATATATACATACCGGAACCGTATTGAACAGATAACAGAGGGTCCTTACAAAGCTGCACTCCGACGTTGATATACCTTAATTAAAACAAATATACGCAGAAAACAGCTCTGTATAGAAAAAATTGATGCAAATCATCAACTGGATTTGTTTAATGATGCAAAAATTACCTGAATTGGTGTTGATGATATGACGTCATCAGGTGTAAATTCGTCTGTTCCTATAGAAATAACGTCTTGTGGATAGTCTTCAACAATGATGGCCACAGCATACCAGCCGCCACTTGTGTGGGAAGCGTCTATCGTTAGCGTGCACGTGTTCTACATTAAATAAAGGAAAGACAATCATTTCTGGTTGTCATAAACAAAGTTCTATTAGAGGTATTGTTCGGGAAAGAATACAAAAACTACCCTTTTCCCCCAGGTATTTCATTTTTATTGAAATAGACGGTAGTACTAGGCAATAGCGTGTTATTATCCCTTATTGTTGGCTATGATGACGACGTCACGTCCTGTTTATCAAACACTGAGGCGGATCGAAGGCAGAAAAGTTGATTAGTCAAACTATTTAATTTCAATTCTATGAAGTTTAGCCTCTCCCTTTTTTTATATTGGAAAAGAATAAAAAATTAGAAAGCGGGGAAAAAAAATCAAAACATTTAAGACAGAAAGCAGTTCAGATGTGCTAACATCAAAACACTTGTAAGTAACTTGAATTATAAATGAAAGTTATATATCATAGGCAACTTATTTTGTGTCATATCGAATAGAAAAGAAATGTATGAATGTGTTAAGTTTAAAAATTATATTGACAAGTTATAGATGGAAGGAAGCGCCTGTGAACCCATCTTACTCTTGAGCTAGGGAAACAAACGTGCAGCTAATTTCTACACACAGATAGATGGATATGAATTGGTTGGTGGGGCAATCTAAAAACACGAAGAATAAAATAAAAGTCCCAAACAATAGCTTGAATTTTGCAAGACAAACACAAAGCATGCGTTTGCTATAGAACATATCTGTATTTCGAGAAAAAGCTTATGGAAGTGAATTCATGACCACAAGCAGGTGCCTCCGGTATCCATATTCCTGTCAATACCGCAAGCATGTAAAGGTGTGTCGAGCATATGGAACCGTACTGGTGACAACAGATGTCTACTTCCAATCACTGGGAAAAATATATCATGTTGAAAACAGCGATAAAGGTAGCACCACAGAAAAAGAAGACGTTCTATTGCAGGTATCTACTTACACATCGTCGAATACCCACGGCTGATTGATAGATCGTCTGTAGGCCGCGGGATTTTACTGCTGGATTTAGTCGTGTTTACGCCATTTCATTGGTCTCATAATGTTTTTAAAACTAACCATACAGATGCTACTTACAGGACCAAGACAGACTAATCGAGAAGATAGTATAAACTAACAAATGGAAAGAGGGCAAAAACTTAACACAGTAATGGCGAAGAGAACACACTATCACAGGTAACAACTTACGGGGTCCAGAAAGGACTTTGGTAATCCATTACAAACGGATGAGCACTCGTTCCCAACAGCCCATCTACACCGGATATTGTCCCCTTCCGCATCCAGACCTGGCAGCTGTAGGTTGGTCATACATTTGTACTTCACACTGAAATAGACCGTTAAATCGAGTGAAACATTTATGAGTTTCTATATCTACTTATTCGGTTTATAGTGTTATTGGGGTGTGGGGGTTTCAAGGGTTCAAGGATAATTTTGGACAGAGTCCAATTTTGGTTACAGGCCACCATCTTTTTATGACGCTATGACAATCACAATCATCTTCTTATTAATTTAAGTTGTATCCGATGTGCGAAAATAAAAGTGGTTAATCAGTGACATTCCTGAAAGGGTTGGTGAATCAACTTGTACTATACGAGTTCAAAGCATCACGGGTTTAGAATGGTTGAAGTTCGAAAACGGTCAACTATTTGTGTGACATCCAGATATTTCGATACATTTGCGAGTTCATACCCTCAAAGTATTTACATATCAGCTTTGTTTGTGTGCCCCCTGTGATGGTTTCGTGTGTCTGTATAAATTGATACTTTGCTTTCAGTATGAGATTGTTATCTGATGATAAATAATGGGTCATTAAGGAAACTGGGTCAGCCTGAAAACTCTCCTATGTGGGATCCTACTCCAAAACGAATGCCATATCTGGGTGTGTCATATGTATATGGGGCCTTTATATAGTTGAAGTCAGTCTGCTTATCTGTTAATGGCTAGATGTAATACTTTCTTTTCTGTTACCCATGAATGGTTGACTATAATCAGCATTTCTTGCATTTTACTAAAGAATTAAAGACTAGTCAGTTTCTTTGGTTATATCATATATTTGTTTTGTTATTTTGTTTTCAGGTAAGTGAGCATTTTAGGCATCATCTTCAAATGAAGGAATACTGTGAGTGGGACGTAAAACCCAACAACCAACCACTCAAAGCCCCAAATAGAATTAAAGAAAAAACATCAATTCATTCTATACCATCCATCCTATTGTATATTGGTATGACTAGGCTCTGTCAACATTCGCCATCACGTCACCAGAAAGAGTATGTACTACGTATTATGAATTACGTATTATGAATACTCGTCATGTGCTGCTGGATTGGCAGGGACATCTTTATTATGGATACTTGCATATGGCTGCCGATTTACCGCTGAAATTGCTGGTCTGAGGTCTATGACTTATGGATTTCATCAAATACATAAACGTTTGCTGGTAAAAGAAGAAAAGCAACAGAAAAAAATCAAGAAGGAACAACACTTGTCTTACTTGTATGATGGTTGACTGGCAGCGATAGGACTTTCATTGGGCTTCCCCGTGTCGTTCCTGACACGTAAATCAACTATTGTGTTGATATCCCAATTGCCTGAAGAACCGTGATTCAGAGAAATCCAGCAGCACCCGGAAAACCTTGAAAAGCAATGACCATATTGGTGATATATGTGACCAAAAAGTGACATGCTCAATTCTAAAGATCATTGACGTCATTTGGAAGTATATGAGTACATCCAGTTCTGACTCGGGTATGTACTTTATGACTTTCCAGTGCAGAAAAATAGGACGTTATGGTAAAGTGGTAAAGTACCCGACTGCGGATCCGAAGGTTATAGGTTCGAGCCCTTTGGGGCAAGGATTTTCCTTGACCTTTCAAAGTACTGGTGCAATCCATGATCCGTCGGGAAGGACAAGTTGTATGAACTTGTTTCCCCAGTCGACGCTTAACAAATAAAATTAACTTACAAACTGGTCAAATCCAGGATTTGTTTTAAGTACAAGAAAATAGACTGAATTAGTATGATTGTCTCTTATAAACTTATTTCCACCACTACTATTTTTCATAACTTAGGTTTGTAACAAATTATATAAATATAAATTTACTTTTCAAATATTGCAGAAGTGTTTTAATGGTACATGTATGTTAACTATTTAATTTAACTAAAGCAGAGAAATACCTACGAGACAGTGAAAGGTCCGTGTCCACCAAAAGTATATGTGAATGTGTATTCGCCCTGCTCCCAGTCCTGCTGCTGACTGGCCGCCGTACAGATGTAGTTGACACTGGACAGCCACGCCCTACTACTACATCCGCTCGTGCAGTACCAAGCCGTGGAGTTACCAAGATTGTTCACATACTGACCGATTTTGGTTTCATCACAGCCGGATCCTTGCCTATATCGCCATCCCAATTTAAACCTGAATTCAACCTGTGGTAAGGAAAGGCGTTTCAAATTTCACATTAATTGATCTACATTGTTACTAAACAAAATATCGTGATCCGAAAATAAATGCCAATATACCTTTTTAACTATATTTTATTTTAAGCTGCTGGAAATTAAACGCTAGAATATAATTAATGTATAAGCGCCATATTCCTTCACTCCGGGTCCAGCTGCGTATCCACGCCATGCAATGCAATTCTGTGCTAACGAACACCAGTATGTTTCATTCATAACAAATTGATGTCTTTTGGTACGAAGTCTGTAATTATTTTTAAATTAAATGAACACATTGCTGCAGCCAGAACGCCGTTATAAAAGAAAATAGATACTAGTCAAGAACATTTTGGGACAAAGTTCAGTTATATGCAGGAAATGTCAAAACATTTCAATCACTGTGATTATTTACAATAGTGTATGCAATCTATATATCCATCTGTCTGTTGGTGTGTTTACCTGCTTTATGTATTTTTATATTCACCCTCTATTAGAATGTATCTACCGGTATTTAATATAATTCTTCATTAGTTTATTAGGTTTTAACTCACCAAGGTTAAACTGAATTGTTTAATCTGATGGTACTCTGGTGAGCGTTCTAAGGCTATGATGACCCTCTTGTTTTTCATATATATATGTATAATTAATTAATTAATTAATTAATTAATTAATTAATTCATTCATTCATTCATTCATTCATTCATTCATTATTCATTCATTCATTCCTTTTCTTATATTAAACCTTCAAACTATCAGAGATTTTTAGTCTATGGTACATAAAGTATAAGCATTACCTCAAACGGAGAGTCGGTAGGTTTCCAGCTTATAGTTCCCCCTCTAAAATGACTTGCTTGACAACATTTAATACAACAGAACAGCAAGAAGCACAGTGCCAGTTGACATCTCATTTTGAATATCTTCTCCAAGTCTGCCCAGTGTTGCTACCAAATTATGGTATGCACATTTTATACCGGGCGATTGTATTTGTATCACTTTAAAAAAGACACATTAAAATTCTAACATTTCCCTGTCGATTCTTCAACATTCAATTTTATTTACAGAGCTAATAAAGATAAGATTTTAGAACTTCCTTATAGATTTCTTCACGTTTCCACTTAATTTAATTTAAAGCGCTATAGATCACGAAATTGGCGACATCTCCTTCAAATAAGTACCACATGGAATTAGTGTGACGAAAACAGTAAATATCACCATAAATATACCTCTTTTTTTGTATTTACTGGTGTATCCAAATTGGCTTACAGGCTATCCAATAGTTACATTGGGATAACTGATAGTAAACTGTTGGCCTACATTATACGACCTATTATATACACAAGCAGTTTGTTTGTAGGCAGTTTGAAGGGGGGGTGGGGGGAGTTAAAATTTTCACTGCTAAAAACTGGAATGGTGGACGGTTTTTGCTATTGACCCAGATTTTTCACCGGATTTCGACCAATCAGAAACGATCCGACTTTTATTTCTAAGCGCACCTGCTTAAGGGCAATATTCTCATTGGCTAATTGTCCAGGCTGACTTACTTTTCACAAATGTGACTGGACATGAAAAGTGTGAGCAGAATCAGAGATACAGACTATTTGCTATAATGAAATACGAGCTTACGGTACATCTAGTGACAAAAGATACCGCTGAAAATATTATTCCTTCTTTGATAACAATATTAACATCGTTTTATGAGAAAGTTGGAACGCAAGTTATGGATTAGTTGAAAGAAACCCTCTCCTTGAATTTAAGCATGATTTACGCTAAAGAACAACCCTAACCCCAGTGTACACAGTATTAAGTTTGCCTGCACTTAATTCCTCTTCAACCAATAAACGATTACGTAACATAAACAATTTGCTTTTGCAGATGTTTTATTTTTGCTAAAAAAGTTGAGAAGTCTGCACTAAAAGTTATTTGTTACACGGCCTAGGTAGTTTTCTGTAGAAAAGAACCCATGTTTGAATTGGATACCGCACACTTTATAGGGGGCGGAGTTTCTACATGCAATAACTGATTCAAAACCATGCAGTTATCCAAATAATCACACAGTAATGGCGGACCATGCAGTTATCCAGATAACCGCTCAGTAATGGCGGATACTCTGTTTATCAAATACATATGCAAGTAATGGCTGCACGACTGATCTTGTGACCACCCATAACGATTATTTTCCGAATTACCCTTTTCTCTGTTGGCTTTTTCTTTTTTTAAAGATCATAACTAAGACAAAAATACATCAAAAGTGGAGTAGAAATTAGAAGTGTGGCCATACGACGTAGTATGACGTAACACAGGTCAAAGTGATTCTTTTGTCAGATGTACAGAACTTCTAAACAATCGGGAAATCCTTCAAGTGTTCGCGAGTATGTGTTTGTTGTCAGGAAAAGCACATCACTAATAATGTTTTCCCAAAATGTTGGAAAACTTGTATGGTACAGTGAATTAGAGACCTTTTAAAAATATTACGAAAAGAATCTGTTGATGATAAGTTAATTTGTGATAAGAAAATATTTTTCACACTGTCTCTCATATCAGTCAGATCCCTGGTCAAACGCGAAATCTAATAACTACAGATTCAGAATGTCCTTCTCTATTCAAAGGCATTTGCGAATCTGTACGGAAGGCGCCAAAAGGTGAGGGTTTCTTTGGAGAGATTAATTGACTGGTTTAGAGGAAACTTCCTTTCAATGATTAGTCATTTTCGCGGGCTTTCTCTTTGATACCTAAAGCGCTCAATATTTGGGACCAGCTGCATGAAAAAAAACCACGAGACCATAGTACTGGCTCCTTCCTACATTTGGCCATGTTACAAGACATATTACACTGGCTTTTCTCGTGATCTTGACTAACCCGCCCACATACATTCGTGCGCATGCGCACACTCATGTAATCAAGCTCTACTCGCGAAACCATGAATATATATTACATAAAGTAACAAACCTGTGTCTTATACTAGTAACTAGAAGCTGCCATTTGACATTAGAAAGTTGATGCCAAATTCAGAACTTAAAGTATTCGACGGCACTTATAAACCGATTAAAATGAATCAATATAAGCAGCTCGAACTTATATGAAATGCAGTCATGATTTTATTTTTTGTCGGGAGTATTATGTTAGGAAAGGGGTGTAATGGAAGAAATCTCACAGTGCTTTAAAATACGTGTAAAATAAACATTAACGTATATACCTGTTTATTTTTTTTTTCAAGTATAATGTTGATTTTTCAAAAATGAGAATCAAACATATGTCGTTGTAGTAGTAGTATAATTGCTGTTGTTGTTAAAATAATATCTAAAATCTATTAGCATATATCAAATGAAGTCGTAGCAAAAGGAGGTGTACGAAAGAAGTTTTATTGGTACTTCGCATATACTGGATGCGTTTTATTGTATACATAAATCCTTTACATTCATTTTATAGTTGATGTTATACTGTTATATTAAGTAAAGGAGTATTCTAAATTACTTATCATATTGAATACCAGATATGTTATAGCTCGAAAACCTACTAAAGAAGGATTGGCATCAAGTTAAAATCTCACAAAAGCATGTAACAAATTGTCCAATTCTCGCAAATTTTTTAAAAAAAGTAATTTTTTTTAAAAAAAAAAAATGTTCCATGTGAAATAGGAAAGTATCTCCATGATGATATCTATGTACAATGTGTTGTTTTTCTGCAACATTGATTAAATTTAAATAATAATTAAAAATAATTTTAAATTAAGCTAAAAATAATTCTTTTCAGGAAAGAAAGTATTAATTTACAATATGATTACATTTTCATTTGTTTTGTTTTTTTCTCTTTTTTCATATTTCTTTTTACAGTTTACACTATTCAATGACCTGTTGTGTGCCTAAGCTTATATTAATCACTCTCGATGGCTCTGATGGCGGCGTATGTGGTCATTATTTTGGGAGGAAACCGGAGAGCCCGGAGAAAACCCGAAAACCACGTGCCTGAACGGGCGACCACTGTGCTCTTTCACGTACGTGATCAGGAATCGAACGGTGAGAAGCGAAGCGCGTTACCACTACGCTATCCAGACACCCTTTTCTATCTTTGTTTAATGTTTTAGTATATCTCTACTGTGGCATCCAATTTGCTTCCTTACTGAACTCAATAAGTATAATATACTCAATTTATTATTTGAATGACAATTTAATAATCCATTTATCATTTAATTATATTCACCATGGTCCATCAATGCTTTAAAAGACTTCAGTGCAGATGCAAGCATCCATTGACTTGGAATTATAGGCTCTTGCTCAAGGTCTATACAAAGGTTCGTGCAATGATCAATTGATGGACCATATCACAATTTATTGATGTAAGGATCACCTTAATTGGTCCTCAGCATAGTGAATTGATTTTCATTGCTGTTCCAAATGTCAGAATCTGAAATGGAGAGCGTGCATTAAAAGATTACAGAACTGGCTTCATCATCTCCGATAATTGGTATTTGATGTAAATATTTATTGCAGTCTAGTATACAATGTATAATAAATATGTCATAAGCCAATCGTGACATATCAACCTAATTGAAAAAAAAATGCATTTCATGGACAACAGTCAAAAATAAAATATGACCAGTATAGGCCTACTTCAAATAAAATTACATAGAACTATGGTCCAAAGTATGTTTGATTTTATTTCAAATTAAGATTTATTCAATCGTATAAAAAACCTATCTAATTCTTTTTGGCGACTGTTTTCTGACAACGAAATGTATAATTTGCACTCAATGCATTTTGATTGACATTTAACAACTTAAGTGTTTAGTTGTTTGTGTCTTGCTGTTTGTTTGTGTGGGGCTATATTTTGTGTTTGCGTTAAACTTTTTTAAAAAAAAGTGTTTTAACTCTTTGATGTGAAATAGGAATTACGAGAATATATAAAATTATACACACACATGTGACCTCAACGTATATAAATATGATTTTAATCCCATTCTCCTAAATGACACAGTCTACTTCGTGGAAAACCGGATACTCTTAAGTGCAACTAACGCAATTTTACTGCTAGACCTACTTTTTCGTCTTATGATATACCTTCAAATTTTACAAATACCTTTTTGAAATATGTCAAATTGCCAAAAAGCAATATGGCAATACTCCAGTTAGGCAAAATAAGCTAGATGATATATAGATGATATTTGTGTGTTTTGAATGGATATGGATTATATCTCATCGAGTAGGGATACAATTTCATATTGTGAAAACTGTGAGATGAGATATATCTCATATTCACTCAAAAACAAACAAATTTTCTTTTTATTTTGTGCTTACTGATGCTGCTTTTCTTTTCTTTTCTTTTTTTAAGTAAAAGCATAGTCCCGGCAGATCTATATCACCCACACTGTGAGATATGGATTTAATCTCACTGATAGAACACAGTATGTCATCAGTAAGCATAAAATAAATGGCAGTGTTGTTGATCTCATGCTTCCTGCAGGAACCATTTCAAAGGTCAAGTAATAATGTATAAGGACTCAATTGTCAGTGAGAATTAAAGGACGTGTTGATCACACAAACTTTTATTTCTTTTACTATTTTTATTCTGATCACCATGGAGAACTAACAAATTCTAAGATTAACTTAAGTGCATGATTCACACTATCCTATTTGTTTTATATTACTTTGAAAATAAAGAAATGTACAGCAAAGACATTGCGTTCTGATCTCAGTAATGTACAGTGTATATGGTTTAAACATTTCTTTGACCGGTCCCGGTGGCCGAGTTGTTAGAGCGTCCGCCCCGGCTTCGATCCCCGGCCGCGACATACCAAAATCGTAAGAAATGGTACTGGTATAACTCCCTTGCTTGGCGCTCAGCATATAAGGGTAGTTGCAGCACTGGTTGGCCCGGTGTCAGGATAATGTGACTGGGTGTGGTATCATGCCCGGTGTCAGGATAATGTGACTGGGTGTGGTATCATGCCCGGTGTCAGGATAATGTGACTGGGTGTGGTATTATGCCACATGTCTACGGCGTGATAGAACTATATTTGTCTCAAGTATACCTCGTCTTCAAATGACTGAAATACTGTTGGTGGGACGTTAAACCCAATAAACAATCAAACAAACATTTCTTTTAACATGTTCGTGACCACGACGCCAGTGCTACATGTGTTTGTTATGCCAGCATCTTTTACGGCCTTCAGTTACTCTCCTAACTCTCCTCAATTGAGCGAACGGGTACTGGTGACGAAACACATACACCCCAGAGTCAAGCCAGACGGATATTGAAGAAATCAGCATCGGACCTTTAGACACTAATAATTTGGCCGAGTGATTTCAGTCTCTTGCCTACTATTCCTCAGTTCCTCGCCGCTGTGAATTCGAATCCCGGACTGGTCACTCGGATTTTTTTTCACGAGCTGGCTGGTGGTAAATCGATTGTTATACCAATGTTTCTGTGTGCTAATTGATATTGCTATATATACGATTGAAATACAGACGCAGCGAGGATAAACTGAATAAGTATATATTCCAAAAAAACTACCTACCTAAATAACATTTTATTTTTGCGATGAAAGCAATATATCTTTAGAAAAGGAAAGGCGTTAATTATTTTCTTGTGACGAAGTAGTATGCCAATAAGGAAAGCGAAAGAAGTATTATTGAACATGATAGGTAATTTATTAATGACACTTTACATTGCTTTATCACAGTGACTGATACAACCACCCAGGGTATGATTGATATCCCTTCCTCCTTTTAAATGCCACAAACGTAATACACGCCTGGATTGTTATTTATTTCAATTTCTTCCTTCTCCACAAGTATTCTGTCAAGTGTATGTTCAACAACACATTATTTTTCAAGTTTGATGTAAAGCTATACTTGTTAAGTAAGCAATCATGATATATAATAAATCTCGGGATTTTTACAACTGCAGATTACGTGTATTTGAAACCCATTTTACATAGGTTTGATAAACAGTGGTGATAAAAAACATCTTGTCTTCCCTAAAGATCTTCCTTTGACAGGATCAACATGATTTGCGTTTCATTGGAAGCCAATAAATGATCTCGAGCATATTAATATCATTTTTTTTTTTTTCTTTTTTTTTCAGTTAAGTCATTTTATAGAAAACGATAAAGTGATTATAAAAACAACTGTGATTAGTCTCGGCTGTGTTGCTTTGAAACACAAAAAAAATCAGAAGTGTATTACAAAAAAAATGCACTCTGTTGATGCCCAATTGGCTTTGTAGGTTGAATATATAGATAATAGAATATATTCTTAATATTGTTAAGAACTGACACAACTTTCCTTGCCTGGCTGCATCAGACAAGCAGAACATAGTGCACTACCTTCAGCTGTATCATGTGTAGCCGGGTAGTTCAGTTAGTAAAGTGCAGGAACGGTATTCCTGAGGCGCTGGGTTCGAGACCCCGTCGATTCATTGATTGTTTTTCACCACCTGCTGCATAATGCAGTAAGACTTTAAGGACTGAATGGCCATTTCATATTTAAAGGTGATAAAAATAGAGCAGCTCACTTTTTGATAACCATCTTGTATTCGTTGATATACCATGTAGAAAGTGATTTTAGAAAATGTATTGTATCTACTTTTTTCCATATCTGCATCCTGTACATTTGATTCTTGACAATTGAATTAAAATTTAAAAACAATCATAGTAGAATAACATATAAATAGGTATGTTATTTTTAATATGATAACTATGTTTGGTTTTCGCTATGTACATTATTTGTTTTTGCCAACAAAACAATTTGACTTGACTCGTATAAAAAATAATATATTGATAAATCATTGATAAATCAGTTTTCCACTAAATGATTGGAATAGTGCTGGTGGGACGTTAAACTTAAATGAAACAGACATAAATCTATCAATCAGTATCCACGTCAGTCTAATGTGTGAATCTTCAAATTTGTAAAGTGGGAAACCAGTAAAATATAATGCCATCCTGGGGATATAAGGAGCTCTTAAGAACATTGGTCATGTAACAGCGATATCACTTATATTCACCCTGTTTCCGTAAGAGAAACAATACCAGGGGCAAACAATACTTATTTCGATGCGCGTGTTATTTTAGCATGACTTAAATAAAGCAAAGCCATTACATACTGTTTTAAAAGGATGTGCCAATATAACTTACAATCAGCGGGTTTTAAAAAAATTCTTCTGGTAATGCTACATGCCAAATATGTTCAGCGGTTGATCTTTTGGTTCAGAGAAATCTTAGGTGTATTCTATACAAGAATGTAAATCGGGGATGGTGTCATTGAGAAAAGAATGTCTCTTTTAAATATGAAAGTTAGAACACTTTTTTTTGTTAGAATTGACCCCAGTATGATAACCAGGTACCGTCGAATGGATTTACTGGTAAACTTTGAATTTAGCTTTCAAGAAATGTTGTCACATGCTTGCAAGTGTTTTTAATACTGTGTGCCATATATGAACAAATTCCATCAATACTTTGATACAGATTTTCTTTTTTTCCAAAGAGTTCTGTGTTGCTGAATTAATAATCGAACTGTGAAGGCCAGTATAATAACAGGCTAATAATAATAGATGGTTTAAAGTTATATATTTTGTTAAAAATCAAAGCAGAGTATCAGAACAAGCAATAAATTGCTGATCACAGATGCTCGAAGTTGCATGGGGCGAATCATCCCATGGAACTTCGAGTACCTGTGTTTCTGTAGCGTGTTCAGTGAACGTAACAGTCGCTATCGTGAGCGGTTGCACCCCTGTTTTATCGCAGTGTATAGATTGTAAACAGGGAACCAAATCGCAATTGTCAGCTATTGCTACCTAACGGTCGCCTTCACTGAACACACGACAGCTGGTTGTTTGTTCTTTCCAACAATTTATTGTAACTTTGGGAAACCCGCATATGACGTGTATACAGACGAATAATCTTTGGCTTTCTGCCGAAATGTTACGAGAACGATGATAAGGGAATCACAAAAAGTAAAATAATAGCCAAAAAAAATAACGTGTTTTATATGAGTCACATGAGCTTTAACGTAAAGTGTAATAAAATAAACCGATACATTTATATCACTTTTAAAACAACGTGCTTGAATTGAAAAAAGGTGTTTCGGTCGTCGTGCCGTATCGCAGAATAATACACAGTGTTGCGTTCAGAT
Source organism: Solen grandis (assembly GCA_021229015.1). Classification (NCBI taxonomy): domain Eukaryota; kingdom Metazoa; phylum Mollusca; class Bivalvia; order Adapedonta; family Solenidae; genus Solen; species Solen grandis. The sequence goes on from CM037794.1 coordinate 42,052,044, forward strand.
AAATTTTTATTAATTACTCCGACTTACGGCCTTCTTGATTCGATTACTGTACGTCAGAACTTGACACCGTGGATTATTCTGCAAAATACTCGTAGCACTCAAAACGAAACTCTATTTCCAAAAAATATCATGTATTACCGGTATTCAAATTTCATTTAATGAGTTTTCAAGTTGATTAATATGTATTTATGTATTAAGATATTAACATTAACATCTTTCGAAACATTTTTACTGAATTTTGATGAATCAAGTTGTATGCAAGGACCGTAAACAAAATTACAAAACCTTGGTATTGACCCAAGTTTATGGAAAAGTTATCATAGATACCTATTAAATTATGCCGAAAGTTTTCAAAATAACGGAAAAAGACATGCGTTTTTGAAATCTCTTTGTTTCCTTTAATCAAGTAATATATTTAATTGATTAACACATTACATAGTTTTATTTTACAATTATAATGTTAGCTGCTCACTATTTCCATATGCGGCTTTCATGGACAAAATGAAATCTCATTTTGACGCAGCGAACGGGGTGTGCGTCAATCAATCAATCAATCAATCAATCAATCAATCAATCAATCAATCAATCAATCAATCAATCAATCAATCAATCAACCAAAAACCAACCAGTCATCCCCAGGGAAATGTAAAAAATGCGTCGTAGCTGATTTCTTCTATTTCGCGTTGCTTGACTTGACTTGACTATTTGAGTTTACCGTCGCTTCGACAGTATTTCTGTCATATAGCAACGTCCAGCTAATTATAGATGGAGGAAGACCGCGTTGCTTGTTGGCGAGGCATTAAGAATTAAAAGTTAAAAAAAATCCATATATTGTACTTCGTGTTATCGAAAAAGCGAAAACTGCCAAGTGCAATAGCCCATTTCACTTCGAAATCAGATATAAACCTACGTAAATCAACAAGCAACCCCGGTGTAAAATTCAACACTTTGTCCAGTGGGAAACAAACATACACATGAGACAGTTTATATCAGTGAATTATGCCAAGTATTGCCGAACACCTGGTGAAAGGTCTATATATTGTATTGCAAAGTTCGAACACACCACGCCCAACAAGAATAAGAGCGTGATAAAGGGTATATCCTTCCGCATACGCCCAGCCTAAATTTCACCAAGTTGTTAAGCATTGAAAGAAAAGGTTTTATGTTTTTAGTTTTCAGTTTCATATTTTTAGATACGTGTAAATCTAGGGATGACAATCGATGAAAAAAAATAAGCATGTCACTCAAAGAATGCAAACTATGTTTGATACTTTCCGTACATTATAAGTGAGTGAGTGAGCGAGTGAACGAGCGAGTAAGCGAGTGAATAAATAAATAAATAAATAAATAAATAAATTAAGAGTCCTAGGTCATAATCTTCACTGTATTACCGTTTTTTTTAAAATTTGTTATATATTGTAGCGTCTTATGTCAAAGACATTCACAAGAAACATTTTGGTAGGAGGTAAAATATAGTGAATCTATAATGAATCATATGCATATTGTACATGTTGACTCTCGGTATACGCAAATTTGGCAAGAAAACACTAAAATGGTTCTGATCACTGAATTAAGAGATTATTTTTAATGTTTATGTAAAATGCATGTATATATTCAAACGGCCAACTCTACTAGGAGCCCCATTTGAAGGGATCCTCATAGTTGTAGAAATTATGGCTGACAATCATAATATTTTTAATTAAACACCGGAAATTTGTCCAAACTCGGGTCATCTTTGCAAGTAGTCACTGGGTGGGGGTTGGGGGATTAAATGGGATGAAACTGTTTAAGGGTTGTCGAACACTTCTCCTCTATGTTAAGAACCGTGGCCACGAGTTAACTGACCAATCAAATCGTTAGATTATCTCTTGGCCACGAGTTAACTGACCAATCAAATCGTTAGATTATCTCTTGGCCACAACAGAGCGATATTTTTTCTCAGTTATTAACTCGTGGCTACGAGTTAGCGAGATTTTTTTTCTTAGTTATTAACTCGTGGACACGAGTAAGTAAGATTTTTTTTTAGTTATTATCTCGTAGTCACGAGATAATAAAAAAGAAAAACACCATGTCCCCTCTGTGCTTCCATTTATATTTGTGTCGCTGGCTACACTCGTCTCAGCGCGACCACATGACCGGCACAGGCCGTACCCCGTTTCATGCTGATTTTTGTCCTAACGAATATAGCTAGTCTGATACAGGGGTAGTGTAAATTAATGCTGATCCGATGGGTGTGGGTTCGAGCTCCCCTGGTGTTAAGAATATTTAACGACCTTTCCATGCGCAAAGTACTGCTCCAACCTTAGGACAACCAAAGGGGTAGAAAGAACTTGTTGCTTAGTTTTAAGAAGAAACAACAATTATGTCAATTGTAGGTGGAAATTAATGTAATAAAAGACTGGTGTAAACTGAATGTTCGACTTATTTAGATCTGTACTATTACACTCGATACTCACTGAGTTAGTGATCAATTGAGAATAGACATAACTTCTGGAGCAGCACCGTAGTCCAGTGGTAACGTTTCCGACTGTGAATCCGGAGGTTGTGGGGTCGAACCCCGTTAAGGGACAAAACATTTTCATGTTCTTCCACAATGCTAAGTACTGGTCCAATCGAAAGGGATAAGTGTAAGTTGTAAGATCTTATTTCCCAATCAACGTAAAATAAATAAGTTAGAATTTTATTTACTTCTAGGATAAAGGACAAAAAATAACTGATGCATAAAAAAGACAGACGTGATTATGACCGTGACAGTTTGCAGCAAACTCCACCGCAGTAGTTACCCTTTCCTTCATAGAGGACACCATGAAAAGACCTATACGAATAGCATAAAACCAGATCAGCCTGCGAGTAACTCGCAGGCTGATCAGGTTTTATGCTGTTCGCTGCTCCTCAGTGGTCTGGAAATGAGGATTTTGTAATTAAATTTGGTAAGGTTTAATTGTGGTTTTCTGCAGATCAGGCTTTATGTGGTACCTATTGAGTGCGTCAAAATGAGTCTATATGAGGGAAAGGGTTAAATAAACCAGACTGGACACAATATTTAAGTACTTAACAAGTGCCCTTGACCTTGAGAAAATAACACAACCTTTGACCATAAGTAATCTTTGAGTGCCATGTATATGTATGAGTTTCCAGGTCAAAGCTTTATAGATCTTCAAATCGCATAGATAACCCATTGTTTGCCAAGTAGATTATTTTCTGTCTATATCTTTACATCTTCCTAACAATACATATGTTTAAGTAATCCAATTTGTATTAATTAAACCGGTATCCGTGAGTTAGATAAAGACATAAAAAAATCGAAGCACATTTCTTTGAAAAATTATTTTATTAGACTAAATATGTGTATACGTGTATATGTGAAATCTGAATTCTTAATGCAAGTGAAAAACGTGTACAAAAGATATATACTCAACTTTATCACAGTTATTGCGGTATTTTTCCATACATTTCACAAACCATTTATTTGAAACAACGAAAATTGATTTACATGTATGTATTTTGTCACACACAAACACACACGATGAAATGACTTCTATATACATGTGATGGCAATATCCCTGGGTCACACTGCACGCTTTTTCTCCTCCCCTGTTTGATATCCGCATGACACAACAACTTCGTCTAAATATGCAGTAAATAAGACAACCATGTACGCGTCATTTGGATGGAATACTTAATTAGCTTTAATGATTATAAAGAAAACAAAAACTAACTGCATTTAAAATAAATGGTATGGATTACGAATGAACCCATACAAACAAGACAGGTTGGTTTTATATTACACATAGGACATATAAGGACACGAGAAAATGCTACTTTAAAACTATTTAAGATCTGTCTATGTATAGATGCATTCGGAACTGTTAGGAGGAACACCACAATATTTTACGTTTGTATCTCGGACTTCTCAAAATCTGGGTGGAAGTTTTCTGCTGAGGCAGCAGACGACTCTGTCGTACCGGAAATGATTGATGCGGTTGACCGCGTTGGTGAGACAGGTCGCTTCCCTCGCAAGTATTTGAATGTTTGGCATCGCCGGCGGAGCACGAAGTGGAACAAGGCGCAACCGCCGACTCCGACGAGGAGCCCGAGAGGGTAACCAATCACACCTGAAAAGCAATGTTTGGTAATGGTAAGTCACGTTTTTAATTGTATTTCTCTCTGTAAGACATTGAGTATTCTTTTGTTAAGAAGAGAAGAGAATTTTATTTCCGACTCGTTTAATGTTTACATATGTACATATCTTGTCATTCCACGTCAGGCTCGGTTCAAATTTTACTGCTATGCAGAGCGGCGGCAGTGTATCTCTCTCAAGTTAACTCAAGTACCCGAAAGGCCGAATGAATGAAATACGGTCGGCGGGACCTAAAAATTAAAAAAACTAATCAAAACGTTGTTTACCTGCTCTAAGGTTTCTCTCATATGAGTCATCATACAGGGGATCTGGTAGAGTCATTTTGATTGGTCGGCCATTGACCGTGCATGAGCAAAACGAACCATCTCCATCACAAGTCTAAAACAGTTAATCATATTAAAAAGCTCATAGATTACATAAAGGTTACTCGTTCGTTCCACAGAAAAAGAAAACGAAGACATTTTCCTTTAATTTCATGTTGGAAAGAGTGAAATTATATTATAAATTTTCCGTGAACTGAAAAGCATAGATAGGAAAATTGATCTTAGTTCAGTAATTTATAATATTAATGTTAAAACACATATACATATAAATATATCAAGTCTATTAATGTTATAATTTATCAAAAAAAAAAGAAGAATATTGTGGAACATGGTCAACTTGGAAAAGATTTGGTACAAACTAATGATGCATATGAATAGATACATGCAATTAGATATAGTGTGCTATGTCGATCTCTATCTAAAGTTCAAATATATTTCTGTCGACATTGATTGGGAAATAAGTTTTGCATCTGCCATCTGACCGTCCCAAGTGGACGAGGGGTTATGAGAGCGGGAGCTCGTGGGTTCGATCTCCGGTCGCAATGTCTTCCAGGACCGTTTGCCCGGTGTCAAGATAATTCGACATGGTGTGGTATCATGCCACATGTCCACGGCATGATACTGCAGTGTGACAGGCCCGTATCTGTCTCAAGTTGACATATATAGTCCCCCAAGTCACTGAAATACTGTCTCAATAAACAAACATTTTCCCTGTTTCCTTGGTTATAGTAAAGTCGTTTGATGATTTATTGGGTCCAAAGTCATGTTGCACAATTGGTTGACTTTGCTGGTAATGGATACTTACTTGGGGAATAAGCAGTTCACAGTTCAAACCAATGACGTCATCTGGGCAGGTACAAAAATAGCCCCCATTTATTCTGTTGCACCAGCCCCCATTCAAGCACGGGGAGGAGGCGCAGAAGTCAATCTCTGCAGTAAAAAGCAATATAGACTCTGACGGGCTATTATTGTATTTTGTTTTTACAATATATCAGGTTCTTATCGATGACTTAATCAGGACAGGTACAAAAATAGTCCCTGTTTATTCTAGTTAGTCACTGTTATTCATTAAAAGGATTAAAGACACTGTATTTGTTTCACAAAATGACATAACAGTTTTAAACCATGTGTTTGTATCTTTATGTACATATCCTTTCAATTTATAAGATATGCGTTGCGCGAATTAGTTGTTTACCCTCAGTCAAAAAGGTAAAGGTGCCTTCATAAACATAATAACCTGACTGAGATCCGCAACTCCAGTGTATATATAGTTAAGAGCAAATCACGAGAAACGCTCATTAAAGTACGTGAACGATCATGTGACCGCGAAATAACATGAGATTTGAAAACCTGAAAGATTGTTGTATTGTTGTATTGGGGTTTACCGTCGCTGCGATAGTATTTCAATCATATAGCGACGTCCAGCTAATTACAGGTGGAGGAAGACCCCGAGTACACAGAGGTACCCGGGTAGAACCACCGACCTACCGCAAGCCAGCTGGAAGGCTTCCTCACATGAAAAATCCGAAGTCCCTACCGGGATTCGAACCCACAGCGGTGAGGGGCTGAGAGATTTGTAGTCCACGACTGTAACCGCTCGGCCACGGCGGCCCCTGAAAGAAGCCGTCAAAAACAGTGTTATAGAATGTTAAATAATTGATTATAATTCTGACTCGACTTATTCTGTCTTAGTGTCAAAATCCACGATGATCATCTGCGGCATAAGGTGCTGATGCACTTGAAGAGCATGGAATATGATTCTAAGACAACTTCATAGCTGACTGTAAGCTACCGGTTGCATACAGCAGATATAAGTGAAATCCCAGAGTAGTAATGACTAAGGACTGGAAAGGAATTTTTCAGAAAAGAAATAATTCAATGAAAGAAAAAGATAATCTTTGCCAATATTTTGGCAATTATTGCCTATATGACGAAAAGTGAAAATAATGCTCCAGTGTTTATTCCGCAATAATTTTTTTTTGAATGTGTTTTTCCTCTTCTTATGGCAATTTTTTTTAAGTATAATTATATATTCCGGTCCCGGTTGCAGAATGGTTAGAGCGCCCGCCCTGGATATGAGAGGTCGTGGGTTCGATCTCCGGCCGTGACATAACAAAGTCGTAAAAACTGTACTGGTATAGATCCCTTGCTTGACGCACAGCATATAAAGGTATTCCCTGGACTGTTTGCCCGGTGTCATAATAGTGTGACTGGGTGTCTACGGCGTGATACTGCAGTGTGGCAGCACTACATCTGTCTCAAGTAGATATGGTCTGCAAATGACTGAAATACTGTCGGTGGGACGTTAAACCCAACAGTCAAACAAACTAGCATATACTTATTTTATGGGATTATTTTCTATAAGAAAACAAAAGTGCTTTTAGTCATAAACTGCCAGTTATTTCAGCACCTTTATTTAAGCAGAAATCTAGTTGCATAATTATGGTTACTTTCCATTCCTATATGTTTTTCATTTTAATATCATAATACATTACCATCGTAATTTAAATTAATCGGATAGATAAATAGATCGATATGAACTTAAAACGAATGTAAAAAATCGATCGTATCGTTCTAAAAAAGATGATAAAAGGAATAAAAAGTCATTCATAAACCTTCCGAACAAGGCACCAACTTTGATATAAAAACAAAAGCAAATATTATGATTCTTTATGTTTATTTTATTAAGTGTCAGTGATTTTTATTGCTCATCAATATTACTAAAAGAACGATTTAATTTTTGTGTCGGGTTTGGCGCCGTTACGAAACAACACTATACTAGTATATACAAATTACAGAGTACCACGATTATTCAGTAACTATTCAGTAGTTGTGTTATTTGTGTTCAAAAAAAATAAAATTGCACAGCTTGCGATAATTAATGGTGAAACAAACAAAAGTGGATAAATCTAAAAATAGTAACATTTATGGGGAACACCGTTTGGCATAGGGGGTTCTTCGTATGGTTCGAAAATACATCTATTCTTCTGCGGGAACCTCGGCTAGCCGTGCAGCCAAGTTAAAAGAATGTTTCAAAGCATCGTAATCAGTTTTGTGTTCCCATTTTTAACTAATTTATGTTTTGTGGCGTTTATGCGAATAATCGGAAGGAAGACGCTGTATTGTGCGTATAAACCACGATGTTCACGTATTCATACGTGAAAAGCATGGTATATGGTCCTGGGTAAGGCAACTGCTGTTTGCAGTATTAAGCGGAGCTCTTGGCGTCATTCATACCCGATTCAATGGTAATATTGACACACCAATAACGGGAAACGGATTATACAGCCCAAGTCTTACTTGTGTATTTTGCTAGCACCGTATTTTTAAGTCTAAGATTTGTTATCTGTTTTTTTTTTCCCTTTTTTTTTTAATTCGTTTGTCATCCCAGTAGAATTCGTTTTATTCTGCTATGCAGGTCGCAATAAAATTATACTCAAAGGAAAAAGAAACGCAGGATAAACTTTTGTGTTAGTTTTAAATAGGAAGTATTCGATGGTAATACAGTTTAAATTATTTTGATATAAATTTTTTTTTCAAACAAAATAAATGGTTGATAATGAGATGGGGTCTATAATATGAGGTTTATTGCAAGGCTAGGAGGTAAAAACGGAGTCTGGCTACTACAGATTCCAGTTACCCTGCGTTTCTTTTTCCTTTGAGTACATTATTTTTCACAACAAGTGTTTTTTTCCCCATTAATTAGTCCGTTCTGCACTAAATTTCAATGCTGCAACTATTATCATCACCTGTGAAATTAAAAACACTCCCCTATAAGACTGTGACAGCAATGAGTTTTTTTTTAAATTCTAGGTTCTTCATTATGTCTGTTTAGCTGGGTTTATTTGATTTTATTTGAATTATGTAGCGCCATTTTATGCTATCAAAGGCTAACAGGTGGCCAGTTCAACCTACAACTCTTTCCCGGGATTCTGACAGTACTGAAACTTTACCACGCATCTCTGTAGTTCACTAAGTACAGCGGTGGAATACGAATTATCATTCGAAAGAAATAGTAAGTCATTCAAAACGGAGACCTTGCCCGACCCAAGTACATGGGGATCGAAACCACAACCATCGGTCCCTATCCTGTGGTTGGGCACTGGAACATAGTAAAACTAATACCTATTTAGACAAATCCCAACAGTAAAAAACATTCCCGCGATTTCGCGGGACTTTTCCTATTATCAATTATAAATATACTGAGTTTTTCTTCAATTTCTTGCTGATAAACCAAAAACAAATAGTATGTATGCCTCTCATTATACCACAGATCTTTTATGAGCGATAGTGTCCGTTAAATGCCTGCATGCGTCTGCAAGGTGTTAGCGTCTCAGCGAGATCTCGTTCAAATACCTATTTGTTTTAATTTTTTTCGTCACGAGCAAATACATTATTTCGGACCGATTTATATCTCTGCCAGGTTTTTATGTCTATGGTGCCATTCACGTGCGAAAAGATTTAAATGCACTTATTAAAAGTTATACTGCTTTATTTTTGCATAAGCTGTATAAAACGATTTTGACCTTTTTATTGAACCATTCCTATCTCGGTGAACAACCGAAGAGTTTGGAAAAGCACCCGTTTCATTGGTTTGCATAAATTATTATAGGATATTCCATCATGAAATAGGGGTTTCAGAGTGCATATCTTTCTGCATGATTGTCAACTGGCAAATAACAATTCAATCTACCTATATAAACATAAAATACATCCAGTTAAAAAATTCAAACATACAAACCACCTATAACTGAGAAAGTAAACAGTTGTCTTTCTAAAACTATAGAATGCATGAACTTCTGTTGCGCATTTGGTTTAAGTGCTCGCCTGCTGAACTAAGGGCTCCCAGTTCGAACCCCTCTGGTAGATTTTTTTTTCTGTTCTACTTGTATTACATCTTTGTCCCTTTCGTTCTTTTTTTTTCACTGGCTAGTATATTTCATCTCCTTAATTAAGCGACAAATACGTTTTCTAGCAATTGCCAGCATTAGTATATTAAATATATATATATTGTAACACTTACTTTCTTTTAACTTTCATATCTTTTTTTTTTCTTACGCCGAATATTTTTTGAAGATATTTCTTGTATAATGTACTCTCATTTTTCAATTTGTGTATTACCGTGTAATTGCATGAATAAAACATAATTAAACTAGAATGTTTCTCACCAAGTTCACAGTTTTTGCCTTCATAAGTGGACGGACACTCGCACACGTAATCTCCCACAACATCGGAACATTGGCCACCATTTTGACACGGGTCACTCGAGCAGTCGTCTGGATCTAAAAGAGTGCGTGGATGATGTCATCAGACGATTGAATCTTCAGCTTATAAAAAGTATCGTATATTAATGTAAAAAAATGTCTCCCTCAGTAACAGCCGTTTACAATATTAAATATGGTGAAAAAAATGTTTCCCCCAGTAACAGCCGTTTACAATATTAAATATGGTGAAAAAAATGCCCCAGTACAGCCGTTTAATATTAATGTGAAAAATGCCCATCGGTTACAAGAGTACTCGGCCAACAAAATAAACAACAACAACAAAAAACAACAAAAAAAAAACCAACAACTGTGAATTCAGTTCATATCGTTGATCTAAGAGTACTCTGGCCAACAAAATAAAATTTGTCTCCTCCAGTTTTAGAATAATTTAAAGTTGCCATGTCAGACTAGCGCCACCTACCGTTGCTACACGTCTGGTTGTTGTATCCATTGTAACAGCTACAGTAGAACGTGGAACCATTGTGTTTACATTGACCTTGACCTTCACAAGGGTACGACAAACAGTGGTCGTGATCTGAAAAAGATAACCATTTGAAGATAGTTTTAGTTTGTGTGCTGCTTTTGAACATGGTTACAATAATTCATAGCATTTTTTTTCAATCTGCAAATACTTACTAAGGTATTACTGCGTCATAAGTATTTAATACTGACCATGAAACAATTGACAGTTACTCATTTGAGCATTTCTGTAACAAAGGCAATGCATTAAGTCTAGATAATGCTACTTGTTTTTTCGGCTGAAGTTTTGAAAAAAAAAAGAGGTAAATCAAAAGACACCGTTAGCTGGCGAGTTCTTTGGTATATTTTGGTGTGTAATACCGTTACAAATATTTTGAAAACAACCATATTTTATAATTTCATGAAGTTAAAATAACCAGCTACAAGTACTTGTTTTTTCCTGTGTAAAATTTGAAGAGGAAAAAAAAAGTGATAGTCAAATCATGGCAAAAGGTACCGGTAACTTGCAAGCCCCTTGAATTATTATGCGAAATTTGGTGTATATGGGGCAAAATATCACGACATTATGGCTATATCTATAGTTTATGATTTAATGAAATTAAATACCCAGCCGTTTGTTATTTTTCGGCGAAAATTAAAAGTAGAATTATAAACAGTGAAGTTCGGTGTATCCTGGGGAAAAATACCACACGAATCATGAGTATGTCCAAAGTTCACGAACCCATGGAAAATGAATACCGAGCTACTAGGAGTTTTGATGCTGTTGTTGCTAAACCAGAAAAAAAAAAAGAAACATTAATAAAATTTGATACCAAAAGGTTCAATTAGCTTATGAATTTACGTGCAATTTGATTTACTTAAGGTCGAGATGGATATGTGCATAGTTTATACCTTCTATTTCTCTTTACGATATTTGTTTGCAAAAAGGAAAATAAAGGCTACTTGGATATCACCCCCCACCCCACCCCACGTTGTTTGAAGTCTCTATGTGATTTAAATGCTGTCGCAGCGACCAACAACATACCTGTACAGTTCTCGCCGGCGTATCCCGGTCGGCAAACACAGACGTGTCCAGCGGCCGTATTATAACATATCCCGTTGTTTTGGCAGGGTATGGTAGCACACGTGTCGTCATCTGCAGTTTTTTTTTACATCTTATATTTATTCTTGCCTATCATTAGATTCATATAAAAAATATGACTTTTATCAATTTTTCAGTAGTCAACATTTTTTATTCCCAGAAAAAAAACTGTGGTTGGGTGTTAAAGTGTAAAAAAACTGAATCGTAGATATTTAAATTACTCACATCCAGCCAACAGAATATAACAATGCTGGGCACTTTGCAATCTGAAACATAAAGATACAAGCTGTATAATACTATAAATTGTTATTGTTGCATATCCTTCATCATTATCACCGTCATCATCAAACTGTTATACTGAATTACACATATCAATATTTATATCAAATGAATTTAAGCAGATGTGTGGATATAAAAACAATATATCAATTTTCTCAAATATCTCCTTATATGTGTATATGTGTATTGTATGTATGACTAGAAACTCTTTCTTCTTTTATATTCTTCTTTTTATTTGTTTTTATTTCTTATTCGACACTATCCGTTTCTTTTTCTTCTTCTTCTGCTTTTCTTCCCCTCCTTCACAATCATTCATTTCCACTGGTCACGTAATCGAATGGATTTTATCCACAGTCGTTAAAATAGTGTAAATAAACGTGTATCTCTTGTGTTGTGCACTCAATAGGGTAAGGGAGGATGTTTTCTTTAGACAAAATGCCCCTAAATGACTTAATTATGGTCTGAGATCCTTTAAACCCAACAAACAACCAATCATTCCTTTTTGTTTTCAATTTACTTTCTTTACTACATTTACTTAAGCAACTTACCCGCCGTTATCTTCAACCTTGACACAAACGACGTTAGGTCCGACGTCATTCGGTGACGGCGTCCACGTCAGGATCGTAAAATTTACAAATGGCCGACGAAAGTCGTCTGCAGTCAAACCAGTGTTTCCAAGATCACGTGGACCAGAAACAAGTAATCTGGATGGAAGATTACCCCTGTATTCGATATAAACAAAATAATTTAAAAAAATTTTTTAGTCACAGCATAGGGAAATACCAGTTATTACTCAATGTGCAGCAATGGAATTAGACAATCTGACTAAAGCCATCTCCTATATTACGCTACGCTACTTACCGTAGGAAGATCTGTACTTTAGTCAGATTGTGGAATTAGATAACATACTTACAATATGTGTTACCATTGTAAATTATATGTAATGCGAAAAAAGAAAAAAATCCAGAAACACTTCTTCTTTTTTTTTTTCCTTTCGTTTAAAAAATTAGGTATGCCATCAAAACATTATATTCGCCTCCTGTGTTGGCCTAATATTTTTAACAAAGAACATAATCATAAATGGGGTTAATTAAATACAAGGGACACTTCAAATGCTACAAAAAAGGATTACCCATTCCCTTTGAAATTTATTCTTTGAGACCAAGTTATTCCGAAGGGCACAAAGAAAGTAGTTCCGGTCCGTGGACTGTCAAACACTTCTGGCGGAGTTGCACAAGAAGACGATGACTGGCTTGGGAATAGGAAGAACTGCAAAGACATAGGAAGCTGAATATTCTAGAAAAATAATTAATCTATAAATTCCTTCTTCAAACAATTAAATGTTAATGATGTGATAGATTTCACTGCAATATATAAACTCAAGACCTTCTAATGGAAAGTCCTGGGACTTTACGCTTAACGGACAATCGGAAAACGGGCCCGGCAGAGGCATATACTTTCTCTGTGTCTACATCTCCGTCAGAGTGTTAAGATTGTGATTAGTTGCTTGCAGATTATTTGTTTCAAAATTATCATCTTTCAAAATATTTATACCATAACGTAATAGGATCTGTGAAAATAAAACGTATACCTGGAGAGGGATAGAACTTAGCGGAGTGGTCTGTGACACCGGTGTATCGTTCAGTCTGACAGGGTGGGTGGAGAAGTCTTCCACAGTCACTGCCACCAGGAAATGCTTGTGTGGCGTGCTTGCCGGGATGTTCACCGATACAGTACACGTGCTCTACAAAATATGAATAGTATTAAGGTTCCGGGACATTAATGCATTACCTCCAATTGAAGAGCATCCATAGAACATTAGAGTCCTGAAACCGTAATACAGATACAACAAAATTATGTTATGTTGCTGTAAAAGGGTATGTACGAGTATATGTGGAACCGAGAATGCATATAGCATAGGTACTTCAAAATATATCTTAGAAACTTTGGGTAAATACGCGTCAGTTTGTTGGATTTTAAAATCTATGTCCTTTGGACAATATTTCAGTTATTTGGGGGCCTAGAAACAGATATGATGATGTCAAACGTGTAAAGCCGCAAACATATGGCCAGTCTCACTATCCTAATATTTTACGAATTCAATGTCTACCATCCTCGAGGAACGAATGAAATAGCAAACTATTTAACGGCATCGATACAAAACTTAAATTATTTTGACGTTATAAAAGCCTAAATATATGGAGCATATTTTTTTTTTTTTTTTTTTTTTGTGGATATGGAATATGTCTCATCGAGCAGTGATACAATTCAACATTTTACTCGCCCTTCCATGAAAATGGTATCACTTTGAGATGAGATATATTCCACATTCACTCAAAACAAACTTTTAATTTTATGCCAACTGCTGCTTCGTACAAACTCTTTTTACGTAAAAAAAATTATAGATATATATAATTTATACCTGATCCAAGGAACCGCCTGGTAAGCTGACTCCGTTAGTGCACAATGGCCCGCACTCTGACTCACGTGACCAGCGGCACCTGACGACGTCGCCGTCAACGTCATATACTGGAATATGTATTTCCGTTTGGCAACCGAACTTAACCCTTGCGAGAAAACACAAACAAACGGATATTGTGTTAATGTTCATGCATAGGCACCGAATAAAACTGATACCTTAAAGTCAAAACATGTTGCGAGTTTTTTAAGCCAAAATAGTTCTATATCTCCTTTTACATTTCATGGTCTGTTGCGACGAGTGCAATATAAATTGACGCACGTTTGTAGTATGATGAAATTAGGCAAAAAGTACCTGTGGTAGAAATACATATCGCTGGTAACTTTTATACCATTTTTGTTATTTAAATAATAGACCGATGAAGGAATGAGCTCAATTTTACTTTACTATTTGATACACTACGTCAGCTATATCAACCTGTAGACAGGGAAGCTAGCCGTGACCGGGCTGTTGTTAGGGTGACCAGTATCATTGCGCGTCCGAAGGTCCACTTTCGTCTGGATGGTCAATGTGTTGTTAGCGGGACCGTGACTGCTGCTGTAACTGCAGCAGACGATCATATTTTAACATTTGTCATACAATTCCAATCTAACATATAAATGAAATGATTATTATTATCCGTGGTTTAGTGGATATATTCGCTGACTATACTAGCATAAGGGTCATCTATGGGTGCATTATATTTGATAGACCCATTTAAACTAAAATACCGATCAAATTATTTGTTTGTACTTTAGATAAAACATTAACGTTATTCACATCATTCATTGGACTGAACACACACACACACACACACAATAAATAAATAAATAAATAAATAAAGCAAGTAGTGATCAGTTGTTAAAAATCTTTAGTTTGAAATTATTTCCAATAAGTGGAAACCCTGTTTCCCGCAGTCCTTCACATTAAAATGATTTCATTTCTCAATTTGATAAACTAAAAATAATACGGACTCTTCTAGCGTTCCTTTCCGTCATTTTTATACAATTATGAATTTAACATTACCCGACAACAAACTCCCCACTGTATGGGAAAGTATAAGAAAACGTTTTCTCTCCTTGTTCCCAGTCGCCTGGAATGTCGGATGCTGCACAATAATACCCGTTGTCGTTAATCGTGCCACATCCGGTAGAACACGTCCACTCTTCTGACGCCATGCCTGTGACGTAACTTCCGCTGCTGGTACCATTACAACCGTTAGCTCCGAGTTGCCAACCCATACGAATATAAAATCTGACCTGTAGGGGAAAAATGTTCATGAAGTTAGGGAGGCGTGAACTTAGCCGAACGACGAGTTTTCGCCATACCATGTTTCCTAACTCAAATGACATACCGTTTAGTGTAAACATATCTAATTCTTGAATTACAGTATTTTTACAACATTGAAAATAATTTCAAAATAGACTAAAGAGTTTGTACAAATTCTTAAAAAAATAAGGCCTACAGTATCGGTCAGCCCTTATGAATTCATTGTCTAAACGTAATATTATATACACGAAAAGGCAAATACTATATCTAATTGAACTGAATACGTATATCCTTTGGAACTTAATATGAAACATCAAAATATCAAACTGGTTAACTTTCCGAAATGAGATATGTGCATGGTAATACTATATTTTGAAAAAAGAAAAAAAGTGAATAATAAAATAAATAAATAAAACACGACAAAGTCGCTACGAGACCCTGATTAAGGTAATTTGTATCACTCTCAGTTAAACCTATCAGAATTATCATTTCATTTTTAAGAGGGGACGACTTTCCTTAATAACAAAAATTTAATGAACAAAAAAGAATAGAATGTAAATTCAAAAGGAAAGAACATTCTCAGATCACGAAATTGTTGAGTTTGAGACAATTGAATAAAGGAAATGTTCAACATCTTCAGTTTGGTATCCGCAGTTACAAGCCGCACTATCTGAGATATATTTTTTTAAAGTATCAAACTAAGTTGACTGCAATAAATGTGTAATTGTGTAACGGTTAAAGAACTGGTCCCTGCGGTACACCTGTTATAAAGAAGAACATGAAGACCATTCTATTTAGGTTCGAATAAAAGATCATTGTACTAGATTTGGAAATATTACAAAACATTGAAAACAGTATTAATGTACATTTTCTGGGGTCAATGGTTGAAGTGATATTTGATAAATATGAATCAACTGAATACCCGTAGAATGTTGGTTTTTTTAAGATCAAGTTAGTTAACTATAAATGAGTGTTGATATATTTATTAATGCATTTTTTTTCTGTTAGTTAAATCTAAGTTAACAGCGATATAGGCCGCTAAACCACGGACACAATTATAATTTGCCATTCTTTTTTTAAAGTTGCCTTTACTCTGCAACTTAGATATACGATACATACCTGTGTATCATTTTCTGATGTCCATTGAACCGTTCCTCCTCTGTATACTGAGCACAAAACAAGTCTAAGTACCAACAGAACGTGCGCCAGTATTATTCCTCTATTCATGATTACGATAAGGAACGCTCTTTTTCTCCCCCCTTTTTAATCGCATTATCGTTAAGAGTTTTGGTAATATACGAAAATTGCAGCAGTAAAATAATTTCAAAATGAGCTGACAAGCGAACTTAATAATGTGCAAAAAAATCTCTGGGACATATGCCTTTAACGTGTATGAATACAGTAGCAAAGAAAATAGTTCTTATTCTTATTTACCTCTATTGATAAGAACTTGCGATTAATGATTGCTGGATTGAACCAATGAGAGTTCTTCCTGTCAGGTATGTTTGATTGGCTTAGACACTTCCTTATGTGCTGTTTGATAAAACACTTCAAAGAGTTGCCAAATGCTATTGACCTTAAATGTACACTGTTCTGTTATTCCGCTTTCATTTGAATATGCTCTGCTTTCTCGTCTGTACTTCGTTCAAAGTTTGAAAATAAAATATTGCATAACATGAACCATGGTCTTGATATGGAAAAAATACGTCCCTGCATGGTGCTTACGTGACAAAATTAGAGCTTGTCTGCGACGACTGGATTACGTCTTGTTTATAATGTATATTTCGAACGAGAGAAAAATAGTATTATTAAATGACAATGTAATCAACCAATTGTACTCAACTTATCAATTGTAAATCTATCACATTAAAGTACATGAAATGGTTCACAAGTCTCACCGGTAGTTAAATCCGGGACCCATCGCTTACATGACGAATGATATTGGCCGCAAATAATAGAGAATATTCGTTTGTTTTGAGTGGATATCGCATAAATATGAGCTGAAGCTTATCCTTTAAAATTGTGAAAACTACCCTGAACTTATATCACATATGGCCGCTCCTCGTAAGAAAAAAAGCGCACGTTCTTTCGGCGATGACGCCACGAAGAGCCATCTACGGACCTTGGGCCCGTTTCACTCAAATTTCAAATTCTTAGTCGTATGTTGCTCTACATAGATTCTAATTATGTCATATTTGCACAATAAAACATAAAGAAAGTTGATCCATTTCATTGCATTATGCGCTAAGTAAGATTTTTTTTCCGCACGAAATTTACTGAAACGGGCTCCGAACCCCACTGGTCAACGTCTTTCTCTTAAGATATCCCCATAAACTTTACCTAATTCGGCTTTGATTTTCTGCAGCGAACAATTAAGCATTGATATATGTTATATGGACCCTTTGCTCTTCTTTGCCTTTTCCGAAAAACAAAATACGCCACGTGACCAGCACGTTTAGCCAGAGAAAACTTAGTCGCTTACGAACATATATATATATTTAATTATGCATATTTTACTCAAGAATGAATAGGATTGAAACAACAGGCAAATACTGAAATTGTAAGCTCCCGGGCATGCAGGTTTTTTTAAAATAATTTTAGGACCGACGTCATTGAAGAGCAAGTGTCATTTGCCTTTTTAATTTTATATAGATCGATGTATGTAATCATAAAACATATTCAAAACGTTTTAAAATAGTTTAACTCGCCGAATTTGCTTTGGTTTAATATAATGCTAAATATGTTTTATCGTGTTTTAGTGTTTTATCTGTAATTAATCGGGGGATTTCATAAAAAAAAAGTTATATTTGTAATTACGCAAATCAGATAAAAATTGAAAAACAGAATTTTTCGGGTTAATGGAAGAAGTTCAATTTTCATAATTTGATTTTGGTTTCACCACTATGATTTGATTTTGGTTTCACCACTATGATTTGATTTTGGTTTCACCACTATGATTTGATTTTGGTTTCACCACATGATTTGATTTTGGTTTCACCACTATGATTTGATTTTGGTTTCACCACATGATTTGATTTTGGTTTCACCACTATAATTTGATTTTGGTTTCACCACATGATTTGATTTTTGTTTCACCACTATGATTTGATTTTTGTTTCACCACTATGATTTGATTTTGGTTTCACCACATGATTTGATTTTTGTTTCACCACTATGATTCGATTTTGGTTTCACCACTTTGATTTTTTTTTTTTTTCACCACATGATTTGATTTTGGTTTCACCACTATAATTTGATTTTGGTTTCAGCACTATGATTTGATTTTGGTTTCACCACTATAATTTGATTTTGGTTTCACCACTATGATTTGATTTTGGTTTCACCACTATGATTTGATTTTGGTTTCACCACTATAATTTGATTTTGGTTTCACCACTATAATTTGATTTTGGTTTCACCACTATAATTTGATTTTGGTTTCACCACTATGATTTGATTTTGGTTTCACCACATGATTTGATTTTGGTTTCACCACTATAATTTGATTTTGGTTTCACCACTATGATTTGATTTTGGTTTCACCACTATAATTTGATTTTGGTTTCACCACATGATTTGATTTTGGTTTCACCACTATAATTTGATTTTGGTTTCACCACTATGATTTGATTTTGGTTTCACCACTATAATTTGATTTTGGTTTCACCACATGATTTGATTTTGGTTTCACCACTATAATTTGATTTTGGTTTCACCACATGATTTGATTTTGGTTTCACCACTATGATTTGATTTTGGTTTCACCACATGATTTGATTTTGGTTTCACCACTAATTTAATTTTTGGTTTCACCACATGATTTGATTTTGGTTTCACACTATGATTGATTTTGGTTTCACCACTATGATTTGATTTTGGTTTCACCACTTGATTTGATTTTGGTTTCACCACTATATTGATTTTGGTTTACACTATATTGATTGTTTCACAATGATTTGTTGTTCACCATTCGATTGGTTTACCTATTGTTGGTTTCCACATGATTTGATTTTGTTTACAAAATTGATTTGTTTCACACTTATTGATTTGTTACTATATTGATTGTTCACTATTTTGGTCACCTAATGATTTGGTTTCACATGATATTTGTTCCATATTTATTTTGTTTACACTGATTTGATTTTTTTCACCATATTGTTTTACATATATTTGATTTGTTCACCAATGATTATTGTTCCTATGATGATTGTTCACACAATTGATTTGGTCACCACTTGATTTGATTTGGTTCACCATTGATTTGATTGTTTCACACATGATTGATTGGTTCACACTATATTGATTTGGTTTCACCATAGATTTGATTTGGTTCCACATGATTTGATTGTTTACTTCTATTGATTGTTCCATGTTGATTTGTTCAAATGTTGATTTGTTTCACCACTATGATTGATTTTGGTTCACC
>CM037794.1:42071864-42121864 GCA_021229015.1 Solen grandis
GACACATCTTAAAATCATGACAAAACTGTAGTGATTTTGGTCTGAAAACTGATTTCACTCATTATATTTTTAAATAAAATAATTCTATTTGCTCAAAGAAGATGCGTTTTAAATAATTAAACAGTTTTTTTTTGAATAGTTAAAGATCTAGAAGTGTATTTAATATAACAATTTTTGTTTAGCCAATCTCTTAATTTTTATATAGAAGTCAAGTAAGTCCAAGTCGTTTAAGTAAGCAAGGAAATTAGAATTTATAATTATGTAGATCGTCATACTTTATTGCCATGCAATTTTCCCTATCTATAACAAACCTTTGTTCCATCGATATGTTTTGATTGTCTACAATCGGAGACTTTGCAAGGTTTATCTATTATGGTTCATCAATTCTTGAAAAGTGGATTGTCATAGTACAAACAGTTTTGTATATTCTTCTTACAGTAACATTTTAGAATTATTCTTACCGACTTTGGTTTCACTTCGTTCAGTGGTTCTCGGAACAACTGTTTTAAAGATATTTCAAAGATTAAACAGAATTAAGCGCTGGTTTTGTTTATGGTCAGTCGCCAAAAAATGAACAAACTTAATCAGGGACAAGCAAGGTAATTGAAAATCAAATCCTGCTAAGCTTACAACGCAGTGTTTCTTCAGACTTTCATTAAGCATATTCAAATTTCAAATTATCAAAATTAAAAATTGACAGGTGTGGCTATCAGGATATTTTGTACATTTTTTGCTGGATTTTATTTTCAAATAAATTTCTATAAACTGTTGTTCATTGATACTTTAGGGATGTGGGGAGTTCAATAAATCAGAAATGCAACAGGAAATTGTTTATGCCATTTCCAGACGGACCCCTTTTGGGGACTTTTTATTTTTAGTTTGGTTTTATTTTGTTCAGTAGTTCTTGATGAGAAAGTGAGTGAGAAAAGCTAATAGCCGATATGTGACAGGTGGTAACATGGTCCGCCTACCCAGGGAAGGATAGTTGACAAATGGTGTGGTTTTGCTCCTTAACCAATGATTTATTTTTGTCTCCAGCCCCAGTGCCAGGTTTCTGATGCTCATAAGATTTAAAATCATCATCAAATGTTGTCTTGTATTTGTTCAGACAGCTTTCACCAATATTGTCAAAATTGTTGTTTTAAACACAACAAATAATGAAATATACTTCTACCAATGACCAGTAAAAAATTCATTGCTGCCGGCAGTCTAAAGAACTATAATTTTTAAACACTTTCTATGAACTGTCTTAATTACCCTCTTATATATGCAACTTGTGCCAGAGTTTGTTTCAAAAGTTCAAGTTTTCCGAATATTATGAAATACTTTACATCTGGCAAAAGAATATTAAATAGGGCCTACATTTCCATTTCGCATGCGCTATAATATCCCAATAAAATTAATGAAGAAATAAAATACTTAAGTAGTTTTCTTCTCCGAATGGACGCAAAAGTAAAATGATGCTACATACCACGTGGTATGGCCACACTGTATCGTACGTTTTAAATAGTTTGAAAAAAATTTGTATCTGCCTACAGATTGCAGTATCCTGGTGACTAATTTAACGGGTCCATACACATTCAATTCTCCACACTTTGTAAACAACAAGGACTGCGTTGTCGTGATCCAGTACGCTTTCATCAGGGATTTCGTTGTGCAGGTCCATTTTGAAGAATTCCAACTCGAACAATCGGAAAACTGTATTTTCGATTCGTTGAAAGTCATCGCTGGGCAAAGGGAAGGTTAGTTTTGCTTACATGCATGCAAATATGAGTAACTTATCAGGATCACCTACCTTTTTTCTTCACTTTTATGGAGTCTATACTTCTAATGGTTCGGTAGTCGAATGGTTAAGTGTCACTGTCATGAATTCGGATTCATCTTGGTCCTTAAATGACAATTTTTATGTCCCCTATAACTGTGATCATTGAGTTTGGCATTCAGAATACAAAGGTTGTTCATGACCCGTTAGCCTGTTGTCATCATAATGTGACAAGACTGGGTATCGTTAGAGGTAAAGAACAATTTTTATGTCCCCTATAACTGTGATCATTGACATATTGTTTTTGTTCTATCTATTTGTTGGTTGGTATGTCAGCAAATATAACATTGGTATATTGTTTTTGTTCTATCTATTTGTTGGTTGGTATGTCAGTAACTTTAACATTGGCATATTGTTTTTGTTCTATCTATTTGTTGGTTGGTATGTCAGCAACTATAACATTGGCATATTGTTTTTGTTCTATCTATTTGTCTGTTAGTATGTCAGCAACTATAACATTGCCATATTGTTTTTGTTCTATCTATTTGTTGGTTGGTATGTCAGCAACTATAACATTGGCATATTGTTTTTGTTCTATCTATTTGTTGGTTGGTATGTCAGCAACTTTAACATTGGCATATTGTTTTGTTCTATCTATTTGTTGAATGGTAGGTCAGCAACTTTAACATAAGCCATAACTTGAAAACAATACAAGGTACTGACTTGACACTTCATATATGAATATAAAGTGAATAGGAGAAGTACAGGTACTAAGAACCATAACTCGGAAGCATAACTAATAAACTTAACAAGATATTGACTCTAAAAATATGAATAGATGACACTACTGCAAAGACAGGCCATGAAATATTGTTAATTTCCCATTAAATTTCAATTTAAACAGAAAAAAAATAAAATTTTACCCTATTAATTGCCCTTGATTTTTGCAATGATTTGTTTGATTGGAAAACACATTTTAGTTGGTTACACATTTTAATTCATGAAAATATCCTTTTGATGGCCATGAATAGTGCCAAAATGTCATTAAAAATGTGAAAATGGGTTAATTGAAAAATTAATGGAAATTAATTAGACATGATTTTTCTTAATTTGATTTTTAACAGGCTAATAATGGCAATTCAATTATTTTCATGCCCATTTAAGTAAATTTATATATGTTTTTGGCATTAAAATGCCACATATTTAGAAACAAAACACATTGCAAAGCAGATTAATTTGCAGGTTCTATATTACTAATTAAATATCTAGGTCAGGTGAATTTAAAATTAAAATGTGATTGTTAACCTAACAATTTAATTGGTTTATAAAAGGGTTTTCACAGATTTTTAATGGTGTCCACTTAGAGGGCATTAAAATTCCTTTAAAAATGTAAGTGTATTTTAACTATGTTTTAATGCAGTTGTGTGATGAGATTGGTAAGTGCAGTTACCAAGAATCGTAACTCTACCTGGACCCATGTTTGAATTACCTCCCTGTATTTATCTTCAAGGAGAGAATATATAACGCACATACTATATAATTGAAAAAATATACAAGGTTTAAACTTCATATATAATTGAATGACAACTAAGAAAAGTGTTGTGACAAAGAATCAAAACTTTACCTAGTCTAGTGTTTTGATTATCTCTCTTAATTTTGTTTTATAATTTTTTGTTTGGAGCAAAACTCATAAACAAAACAAGGCAAGGACTTGAAACTTGAAACATTTTATGAAAGCCTGAAAGAGCAGTGCAGTAACCAAAAAAACAAGAATTATATCTCTGTCTGGCCCGATTTTTGTATCATGTATTTTTTCTACTTATTTTTTTTATCAATTTTTCATCAACTTTTCAAGGTGTTGATTTGAAACTTGACATATAAATAGATAGTGAGTAGCAGAAGTGCAATTATTACGAAACAACTTCGTCTTGTTCCAGTGTTGATATTTGTAATATTCTATGTGCATAAATTAAGAATGAAATGGCGCCACGAGCGAGAGCCCATAGAGAGATAAATATTGCATTGTGAACATATATCATTCAGCATGTACTCTGAAACATGTACATGTGAAAGTACGATAGCTTAGATCATCTTATTAGCTCGAATATTCGGCGTTGGGTGTTTCGGATGACTCTTGACACTAATTTTAAATTTTGTGGAAGGTTTTATCCACGAATTATAATCGCCATGAAAACTTGTCTATCATATAGACTATATGTACCCACGAAATTCCCATAGGTACATAATCAACGAAATATATTGTCAACGAAAATTAATGATTTTGCAGTAACTAACTTAGATATTTCGTTTTGCATTTTGTTTAGTTTTGCATTCACTGTACTGTCAAACTAAGTTATATTTTACCAAAATGCTTTTCGAATAGTCGAGCATGCTGTCACATGGACAACTTATATTTCTATATTCTCGAATACACGTTGAATACAGATTGCTTGAAAGAGCTTAGGTAGGTTGACAGTTAATATCAGATTTTCATTTTTACAGACTCCCCTAGTCTGGACGGCCCGTACTGTGGAGAGGAGTTACAGTGCAGGACATTTGTAACCAACGGCAACTCATTGAGGCTACACTTTACAACTGACGAATCATTAGCTTTATATGGAGTAAAGGCTGTCATCAACTATGTTCATAAAGATGGTAATACTATACTATTAAACACAGACAATCAGACAGATAGACAAATACTTTTTGAAAATATATCTATTTAATTTAATTAATTCCTCCCATTTTCATGAAAACAAGAGAATTGAACAAAAATATGAATGACAAAGTAGTGTAATTACACACATCTTTGTCATTGTTTGTGAATGTTTCAGAATGTCACTGTGAAAGCCAGAACACAGTCTGTGCCATGAAAGGCTTTGAGAAATTGTAAGTTTTTTTGTTGTTTTTTTTGTTTTGTCTCTAAAATCATATATTTCTTTTCTTATTTTAAGTACTTCTTGAGTTTTTTTCCTGTAATGGTGGTGGAGCAGAATTGAACCTTTTGTATGATAAGCCCTAATGGTGCATTTTCAACATATTCATACTACAGGAAAGAGTCTGTTAAGACATTTCTACGGACAATAGAAGACCGAAGCAAGCGTAGGCTTCTATTGTCTGGAGGAATGTCTTGACATGGAATTCCAGGCATAACTATTTAAAATATATTGCATTGAAGTGCAGTGGCATAGAGGTAACATACACTTCTCATTTTTTATGTCGAGGGAACGAGATAATCATTTTAGGGAACGAGATAATTAGTCGAGGGAACGAGTTAATTATCTCAAGGGAACAACTTATTATCTCGAGGGAACGGGTTAATAAGTCGAGACAACGAAATAATAAATCGAGTGAAGGAGTTAATTATCTCGAGAGAAAGAGTTAGTCAACCAGTCAAATTACTTGTTACAGTTGTCATTCATGATAATCAGAGACGATCATATTGTTATTTATTTTCGAGGAAGACTTTCTAATCGCCAAATTATGTTATGCTGAACACACAGGATGCGTCCGTTTCCGTAAAGCCAATCACATAGAATTTTGTACCCGTTTGATTTTGAAAAGAGAAATTTAAGTGATATGAAAACAGTTAAAGGTTTAATTCTGAACGTACTCAGTTAATCTGGAGGCCGTCTCAGTTATAGACTTGATGCAAAGATGTTTTACACAAGTACTCAATGACCGTCCCCGGTGACCTAGTGGTTAGAGTGTCCGCCTCGAGAGTGGGAGGTTGTGGGTTGGATCCCTTGCCGTGACAAACCAAAGTCATAAAATATGGTTCTGGTATAGCTTCATTGTGTTTTCGAGGCGGATCTCTTGGGAAATAGGAAGAGACCATCGGAACATTTTTATTGGGGGTCTATAGAAGCAATCTGTAAAGTTTATTATTATTATGATGATTTCTTTATACAATTCGTCATGAATACACACACGACAAAATATTTAAATCTGATACTGATATACCATAATTGTGCTTAAATATGTTTGTTTTGTTTGTTTGTTGGGTTGCGTCTCCAAATGACTGAAATATTGTCGGTGGACCCTTAATCCCAATAAACAAATAAACACTGACTCAACAAACGGACTCATGATTGCAATATTTGATTGGTTGACTAACTCGTTCCCTAGTGATAATAAGTTGTTCCCTTGAGATAATTAACTCATTCCCTCGACTTATTATCTCGTTCTCATGACTTATTATCTCTTTCCCTCAAGATAATAAGTTGTTCCCTTGAGATAATTAACTCGTTCCCTCGACTTTTTATTTCGTTCCCTCGACTTATTATCTCGTTCCCTCCAGTTAATATCGCGTCCCCTCGAGTTAATATCTCGTCCCCTCTACTTATTATCTTGTTCCCTCGACATAAAAAAGGGTAGTGCATGTCACCTTTATGCCACCATACTGAAATCGGGATACAATTTTCATATTTTTATGTGCTCCATCCTACTCACTTTTAATTAAATGTGCCGCGACAGCTGCAGAAGGCAGGAAACTATGAAACATCTAGATGAACGATTCAATTCTGTGCACACAATGTAAAGTCCCTGTCAAGGTGTATAATTTAACGAGGAATGTACATATGTTGTTGAGAAAGCCACAGATAGTGCAATGCAAATGGTGTCAATTTCTACTGTTTGTTGTCTGTTTAGCTCACCTGAGCACTTGTGCTCAGTATGAGCTTTTGTGACCAAATTTTGTCCGTCGTCCGTCGTCAACAATTGCTTGTGAACACTCTAGAGGCCACAGTCTAATTCCAATCTTCATAAAAAAAATGGTCAGAATGTTTGTATATATGATATCTCGGATGACTTCAAAATTGATTCATGTGGGGTCAAAAACTAAGTCATCAGGTCAAATCTTGTAAAATTTTAGAAAAATCTTGTGAACACTGTAAAGTCCACAGTTTTAACCAATCTTTACAAAATGTGGTCAGAATGTTTGTCTACATGATATCTCAGATGAGTTCAAGACTGAGACACATGGGGTCAAAAAGTAGATAACCAGGGTAAATCTAAAAGTAATCTTGTGAACACTCTAGAGGCAACATATTTCGCTCAATCTTCATGGACTTTGGTCTGAAAGTTTGTCTACATGGAATCTTGCATGAGTTCGAAAATGGGCAGATGTTAAAAAAAATGTATGAACACTGTTAAGGTCTAACCTTCATGGAACTTGGTCAGAGTGTTTGCCTTCATGAAGGATTGGATTAGTTCAAAACTGGGTCATGTGGGGTCAAAAAGTGGATCACCAGGTCTAATCTTATGAACATTGTAGATGTCACATTTTTGCTTCAATCTTTAAGGAATTTGGTCTACATCTACTTAAAATCTTAGATGAGTTTAAAACGAGTCACTTGGGGTAAAAAAAGTAGGTCACTAGGTCAAAGCATAGACAAAACCTTGTCTCCATAAAACTTGATAAGAATGTTGTCTCTATGAAATCCAGATAAGTGCAAATTTAGGTTGGATCAAAGTCTAGGTCACTGTGTCAAATGATCGGAAAAACACTGCAAACACTTTAGATGCCAAATTTTTGTTAATCATGCCTAACACAGCAATCTTACTCAGGTGAACGACACAGGGCCATCTTGGCCCTCATGTTCTTAATTATTCAAGTGAACATTGGCGAAAAAGTGACAGAAAACGTCGTGCAGTGGTACAATGCCAGGCCACTGATCCAGTGATTATAGGTTCGAATCCTGTAGAAGGCGAGATTCATGTCCATTTATTTCATTGAGTTTTACAGCTAAAATCATGATGGGAGATAGAAACAGAAAAAAGACAGATGCATATTGAGACAAAAGCAAGGAAGAAAAAATAAGAGTAACTTTACAGGAGATAGGGAGAGTGTGAGGGATCGAACCAACGACTTCCTGTTAACGCCCAAGACAAAATCCAGTTAGGACTAACTAATTAACCAAAAAGAAGCTAGTTTTTACCTTTTTACATCATCAAAATGCAATGCCCTTGCACATGCCCAGTTGAAACACTTGATCTATATGAATTTTCAGAGCTTCTGATTGGCTGCAATTGGCTACATTAAGGGTTACATCTAATCAAGTAATGTACATGTATATACAGTCATAAAATTGGGGTATCTAGTAACACTTTGATATTTTAATATTATGAATGTATCTCAGCGCTCACTTTATGTCGCTTGATAAATTCCATATATTTAAGATATAAATGATAGCTAATATATGTAATTATTAATTATTTTTATAATTAATGATAGCATAGCCTACATAATTATACAAGTATGTATCGGTGGATTGCTCCTTTTTAATGTGGTGGGGGATTCTTTACTTTCGTACATGCTGCAGATTTTGTTTCAAATGATGTAGCTCTTATTCTTTGCGCTTTTGAAACAATATTCACGATAGTCATCTTAATGCCATATATTTACTTGTTATACACACATAGAGTATAAACTTAATTATTTTAAGTCAATTTGAAACTATGTTTTAACAATTTCTTCTTTTTCATCTCGATGGTTCCTGTGCTGCACAAGTACTTTGCTCCTTGGAAGGTCATAATAAATTCATGCCCCCTCCCCAAATGGGTCCAGAACCAAAATTAATGTACACTATAGTACATGGACTTACATGTATATTGTTAATGTACAAACTGTAAGTATAAGCCATGTGAATGTGATCATCATCATCAGCAGCAGCAGGCACATCAAAAGCAACATTTTAATATAAGAAATAAATGCTTTTTTATTCAACAGTTGTCTGCAGGGACAGTTCTGCGTCAACAACCCATGTAAGAATGATGGGACATGTGTGGACAGGCAGGGTACAAAGACGTGTTACTGCAAGCCAGGCTTCACAGGGACTGACTGTTCTCAGCAGGATGTAAGTATGTTGGTACTCGTCTGCCGGGTGCAAGAAATATAGACCCAGATATACTCTACTGACAAGCTTGTCCTTTTTTTATAACTTATAACCTTAAGTTGTTTTAATTTTTTATCATATTTTCGGACTTTTATTAATTAAATCATTTGATTAACTGTTTTATTATAGTAATAATTGATAGTTCAACATATAATATGATATAAATTATGATTACATGTAGACTATCTCCTGGTATTACTTAGCACCTACTATTAGTTTAAGTATGTTTGGTGGATTTTCTGCCAGTTTATAGTACAAAATTGCAGACGATATGGTACGATGGTATGAAATTAACTATTATACTATTATATTATGAAATCACAGTCGTATCTCATCTTTCTCCTACATACTCAAAAGACAATGTGATTTATTAATTTGTCAGTGAAAAAAGTTAACTGTTACTTTTCCTTATAGCAGGATGCCATGTCACAGAATGTCTTTGAATTTCAAAAAGGGAAACAGTGGGCACTGCTAGCTGCTGGATCCTATGGATACGACAATTACAGACACCAGGTAGTGTATACATGATCCATAGGCTTAGATCTATTTGAATTAAATTTATTTTGAAATTTTTCAAATATTGATATTCATATTTTAAAGTTTGAAGGTTGAACTTATTATGATAAATATTATTAAAATTGCATTCAAGACCAATATACAAAACATGCATAAACCTACGTTTATTTCTTCTTCTTTTCTTTTAATCTTTTTTTTAACTAACTATACTGAGCAAGACAACAATTTTTTTCTTCTTTGGAAGTCACTTGAATTAAGTAAGAACTTAAACTCGGAAAAAATATGTCGATTAATCAGAGGCAAAAGTCACTGATTTATCGATTAATTTTGATTAAATACAAAATATAGCAGTTTAAGAGCAAATGCCTAAAAACCCTGAACTTTAATAGTTTTTATTGAACAGCATGGAAACAAAGTATTCTGTACTAAAGTTATAGATTTTAATTTCACAGATATTCAAAATCATGTATAAACTTTGAATTGAAATGAAATAAAAGAGCTTTAACCAAAGACAGATCAAAGATGTGCAAAGTGCAAAATTAATAGAATTACCCAATCAGAACATATTTTACATTTGCACGTTGAAATATAAAAAAAAAAACAATATTTGTCCCCATTGTCACGTCAACCAGTAGCTTGTCACTGTTTCGTTGACAGCCCATCGCTAGTATGAACTTATAATGAAGCCTGTTTATATTTGTTTAATGTTAAATCTATATTTACTCTACTAGAATTATTTATTAGAGTTAATAGTAATTAAGTCAAATTTTGAAAGTGGTTTTGGTCTCTGAAGAAAAGGAATAATACAGAAGTTGTACTATTCTTTCTTCACAAATGCTTGTAACTATTGGACCTAAAAGTCACACATACACCCCACTCCCCAACTTTGTTGTGGGTGGGGGTATACTGGAATCAGCTTGTCCGTCTGTCTGTAGACAAAATCTTGCTGTTCATCTTCAAAACATCTTGCTTGGATGATGAAACTTCACAGAATTGATCAGATGTCTGCATTTTATCTTCAAAACCCTGACTTAAAAATTGGATGAAACTTTGCAGGATAGATCAGTATGCCTGCATTTTATCTCTAAAATCCCTGACTTGAAATTGAATGAAACTTTGCAGGATTGACATTGACAGCATGTCTGCATTTTATCTCTCCAAAACCCCTGACTTGAAATTGGATAAAACTTAGCAGGATTGATCAGTATGTCTGCATTTTATCTCCAAAATCTGTGACTTGAAATTGGATAAAACTTAGCAGGATTGATCAGTTTGTCTGCATTTTATCTCCAAAATCTGTGACTTGAAATTGGATAAAACTTAGCAGGATTGATCAGTTTGTCTGTATTTTATCTCCAAAATCTGTGACTTGAAATTGGATAAAACTTAGCAGGATTGATCAGTTTGTCTGCATTTTATCTCCAAAATCCCTGACTTGAAATTGGATGAAACTCCACAGCATTGATCCATACCATGTTTAGTAACTGTTATGCATATCATCAGTATGTTCAATGCACCACCCCATCATCATCATCATCATCATCATCATCATCATTTGCAGTAAAAACAACAACAACAATATAAAATGGTGGATTCTCTGGACATTATGCATCTTTGGCCTCTGTGCCAGCCTATGTCGTTCAGTTACATGCACAGGTGTCACGTGGACAGATATATTCGGTTCAAATTTCTAATAAATAATTGATAGTTATGAACAACCTTCACCTTTTGAAACTTTAAAGCTATAAAACGATATCTTTGTAAATGTACTAGTAAAAAAACGGGTGACACTAATATATTCAAGATACAAAACATTGTCATGGTAGTTTTAATACGGAAATGGAAAGGCTCGCTGGTAAATATTCATGCACACAATACCGTAAGTTCAAGGGACAAAAAGTCACAGAACAATATTCAGACATCGATGAAAAAAAAAAAAAAGAAAAAGGATACCAAAGTATAGAAACAACACATCGAGTCCCCTAGGGCCAAGATATGTTTTTCATGTAATATTAGATATTTTTAGGCATTTTTCACAAAAGAAGCATGAGGAACTGAAGACATTCCTGCTTTCCTTTGTTGATGTTATAGACAATTCTCAAGAAACATAAGGAACTGGAACTCTGTATGGTTACCTTATGTAAACAAGAGTGTCTAATGTTGGTATAATTGTATCATAAAATATGCATCCAGTTTGTTGTCTCATGAATATTCATGATGTTCCGAGCATTTCTGAATGATATCAAATTGTTTCTGGCTATGTTAGGTAATCTTAGTGTGATCTTGTCAGTTAAAAAGTTGGCATTTTTTTTTAAGATTTTCGTTATGTTCATATAACTTTGGCTGTTTATGTCTTTCAAATTTTCTGGGAGTGTAAATGCTGCACGCTATATTTTCGTAGTGTTTCGACATACAACTCTCTTTCAAGAGTGATAGGGATAAATTTTGGACTGAATACATAGGTATCAAACCACAGATAATCAAGTAGAAAGATATTAATTACTTACAGGCTGATTTGTGCCACGCCTACCAGATTCTTCACAGTCATGGTATTCCTGATGAACAAATCATCGTCATGATGTATGATGACATTGCAAACCATACAAAGTATGTTGTAGAAACTGAAGTATCTTTTGCATGTTTGTTTGTTTTAGTTTACTTTTTTAGTCATCTGTGCTGAAAGTTGAGCTATTGTGACGAATGAATGTCCGGCGTCCGTCATCAACATTAACTTAAAACAAAATCACTTCCTTAACTACCAGGCAAATTTTCATAAAACTTCACAGGTATGTTCCTTAGGCGGTCTTTTGTCAAATTTACTTAAAAAATCAATTTGCATGCAGAAATATGTTTGCTATGGAAACTGAAAGGGGAAATATGTGAAAACTTCAAAAATCTTTCTGTCCAAAAGTACTGGCTTGATCCCAAAATATTTTGGCCCAAATGTTCCTTGGCTCACTCTCTTCCAAGATTTAAAACATGGCAGACAGGGGACGGAGCCTATTTTCCTTTTATGTAAATAGTACAAATTTGAAAAATCTTCTTGTTAAAAAGTACTAGCTTGATTTTAAATATTTGGTGCAGATGTTTTTGGCTCACTCTCTACCATTAGATTGTAAAGAACCTTTTGATGTGTTAAATAACATGGCTACCAGCGGTGGAGCTGAAAGATTTCCTCATTTTAGTGCAAATTTAAAAAATCACCTTGTCCAAAAGAACTGGCTACATTTAAAAGTACATGTATTTTTACACAGATGTTCCTTGGCTCACTCTCTACCACTGTTAGATTGTTAACATATTTTTGGATCAGTTGAAAAACATGGTTACAAAGGATGGAGCCCAGTTTCTTTAATATCCTTAGGTATTTAATGTTTCTATTCCTCCTACGAATACCTGGTTCTCAGGTGATCAATCGCAGGGCCTTCATGGCCCTCTTGCTTTTATAATAAGACTTAAAGAGTTATCATTGCGACTAAGTATTAAATCAAATAAGCCTACAAATAATTGTCATTCATACTAACTCACAATTACTGAGTATAGGGATTCTATATACGATGAGTGTTCGAACACTTTTGCAAACACACTGTTTTCGCGAATACCATTAGATTTTCGTGTATAAAACCAGAACAAACTGGTTCACCGAACATTTCTGTATTTATGTGTACACATGTATTAACATAATTGAAATCCACAAATAGGTTCCTTTATAATTTAGATTGCCTTCAGGAGTATTAATATACACTGAGTTGAAAATGGTTAGAAAACTAATAGAAAATGTCACTGAAATCAGGGGTTATATAAAAGCCCACTGTAAGTTGGTATTACTGTAATAAATTATGATATGTGCTGTTTATTGGAATAAACGAATGTCATTTTCCATAGTTAATAGGTGGCTTACTAAATTTGGTTCTGGCCAGGAATAAAGATGCCCCTTACTCAGGAAGACCTAGGTCTGTATTACAAAATTGAATATCAATAAAATCAAGTCAATCATTGAAAAAGATATGCGTTTCACTGTCAGACAGCTACACAAATGACAAACTTGGGTCTTCATCTGTTCATTCCATTCTTAAGAAAATTCTCAAAGTTAGAAAAACAAGTGCTCGTTAGATCCCCCATTTACTCACTGACGAGTAAAAATGTACAAGGGTACAAATGGCAATGAAGCTGCTGAAGAAGTACCCAGAATATTAGAAAAAAGGTATCTGATAGTCTCATAACGGGTGAGATCAATTTTTATGAGCCTAAGAGGAAAGTTCACAACAAGATATGGGCTTTGAAATTTGCCAAAAGGCCAAGTATTGCTAATCGAACACTGACAGCAAAGAAGGTGTTATATGCAATTTTCTTTAGAAATAGTGGACCAATCCTGCAAATTGCTGTTCCTAAAGGTAGGGATGTGTCTGGATGCTTCTTTAAGAATGCGGTTCTGAAACAACAACAAAAATGAGAAAAATACATCCTAAAACAGGACTCCATTTGTTACATCACAATGCTCCAGTCCACAAATCATCAACTGTTGTCCAGTTTTTGAAGTCGGAAAAGGTCAGTGTATTACCACACCCTCCATACAGCCCAGACCTGGCCCTGTGCGATTTTTTTCCTCTTTCCGAAATTGTAAAAGCACCTATCTGGTTGGAGATAAAGGCCCAGAAGTGCGCTGGGATCTGCAGTTTACCAGTTTCTGATTAGTGTACCCAAAGAGAAGTATGAAAATTGTTTCATAAATAGGATTCAAAAATTGAAACAGTGTGTTCTAGTTAAAGGGGGATATTTTAAAAGTAACTAGATCAAACGTCATCAAATTTTGATTAGCGTATCTTAGAATTTAACAGATCATATGCAAAAGTTTCGAACAGTCCTCATACATGTTATATAGGGTTCCTGCTGAGTAATACCAGGGGGTAATGGGTGAATCATACCCAGCTGAAACTTACCAAAGTTGTAAAAATAATTATACTGGTAATTGTATAACTTCCTGAACTTGGCACAAAGCACAAACATATAGTTCCTACTAAGCTGGGTGGCTAGTTAATTGATAGAATAATGTGATTGGTTGATTTCTTTGTAATTTTATTGATTTTAAAAATTCTAGGCAGGGTAAGTGATAATTCTAGGAATTTTACACCGTTGTTTAATGAACCTAATTGAAAATATTGCTAAGATCTACATAATTAGAGACATAAATCAGAGTTTACCCACATTTTCTAAGAAGTATATTGGTTGATCTTGCCGAGTTAAAAATACTTTTACTGTGTGTGTGTATGTGTTTTTAGCTCAGCTGAGCACGAAGTGCTCAAGGTAAGCTATTGTGATCACCCTTCGTCCGTCGTCGTGCGTCGTGCGAAGTGCGTCATGCGTCGTCAACAATTTTCTTTAAAGGACATCTCCTCTGAAACCGCTGGACAGAATTTAATGAAACTTGGCAGGAATGTTCCTTGGGTGAGGCTCTACAAAAGTTGCTAAAATAAAGTTGATCCATGAAGAACTCTGGTTGCCATGGCTACAAAAAGAAAAAAAATATGAAAACTTTAAAAATCATCTTCTTCAAAACTACTGGCCAGATTTCAAAATAATTTGGTACAGATGTTCCTTGGGTCGATCTCTACCAAAGTTGCTAAAATTATTTCGATCCGTAAAAAAACATGGCCGCCAGGGGTGGGGCTTATTTGCCTTATATGTATATAGAGAAACCTTTAAACGACATCTCCTCTGAAACTGCTGTACATAATTTAATGAATCTTGGCAGGAATGTTCCTTGGGTGAGTCTCTACAAAAGTTGCTAAAATAAAGTTGATCCATGAAGAACTCTGGTTGCCATGGCTACAAAAAGAAAAATAATTTGAAAACTTTAAAAATCATCTTCTTCAAAAATACTGGCCAGATTTTAAAAAAAATTGGTACAGATGTTCCTTGGGTCAACCTCTACCAAAGTTGCTAAAATTATTCCGATCCAATTAAAAAACATGGCCGCCAGGGGCGGGCTTATTTGCCTTATATGTATATAGAGAAACCTTTAAATGACATCTCCTCTGAAACCACTGGACAGAATTTGATTAAACTTGGCAGGGATGATCCTTTGGTCAATCTTAACAAAAGTTGCTAAAATAAACTTGATCCATGTAGAACTCTGGTTGCCATGGCAACAAAAAGAAAAAAAAATATGAAAACTTTAAAAATCATCTCCTTCAAAACTACTGGCCAGATTTCAAAATAATTTGGTACAGATTTTCCTTGGGTCGATCTCTACCAAAGTTGCTAAAATGTTTCCGATCCGTAAAAAACATGGCCGCCAGGGGCGGGGCTTATTTGCCTTATATGTATATAGGGAAAACTTTAATCAACATTTCCTCTGAAACCACAGGACAGAATTTGATTAAACTTGGCATGGATGATCCTTGGGTCAACCTTCACAAAAGTTTTTAAAATAAACTTGATCCATATAGAACTCTGGTTGCCATGGCAACAAAAAGAAAAAAAAATATGAAAACTTTAAAAATCATCTCTTTCAAAACTACTGGCCAGATTTCAAAACAAATTGGTACAGATGTTCCTTGGGTCAACCTCTACCAAAGTTGCTAAAATTATTCCGATCCAATTAAAAAACATGGCCGCCAGGGGCGGGCATATTTGCCTTTTATGTATATAGGGAAAACTTTACAGGGATCATCTCCTTTAAAACTACTTATTACATGGCCAGATTTTAAAATGTTTTAATACAGACTGATGTTCCTTGGGTAACCGTATACTCAGGTGAGTGATCCAGGGCCATCATGGCCCTCTTGTTTTTTTTAAACTTTCAATATCAACTCAACATTATTTATCCTATAAATACCTGTACAAATAATGATATTCAAGTTAAAAAAAATTCTCTTTAAATCTGATCTGAGTGATACATACAATATGTTCAAAGAGAAAATAAAAAGAAGAAATGACCCTACTTGAATTTAACTCAATATCCTCAGTTTTAAGCAGTTGACAGTTATCTTGCTTATTTATAGACTCGTAATGCACTAGGATGATACTACCTTAAAGCTTAAGAGCTCTGCCCCTTCTGTTTCACTTTCAACATAACATAATATTGGAACATCTTAGTGTTCTAGTGTAAATATGTATAATGAAATGATAAACATTTTTCAGAAACCCATTTAAAGGCAATATAATCAACAGACCAAATGGACCAAATGTGTATGATGGGGTTCCAAAACACTACACAGGAAAGGTGAGTTCAAGTTTTTATTGTCTTCAATGGCAGGATTTCAATCAATCTTACAGTATACACTGGAGAAGGCTAGCTATAACTCCTTCACCAGCCAACCACTTAGTTATATGTACTGTTAGTAATAAGCAATGCATCAAGAAATTTTGCTATTTTATTACACTCAACACCCACACAGTTGTGGGGGTATACTGGACTCAGCTTGTAAACACAATCTTGTTCTCTGCTTATCTCCAAAACCCTTGTTTTGAATTGGATGAAACTTCATGGGGTGATCAGTATCAAGTCTAGTTGTCCGTTTTCGATGGATTATTACAGAGTTATGACCCTTTGTATTTTTTATGCAGTTTTGTCCACT
Organism: Solen grandis; assembly: GCA_021229015.1. Lineage (NCBI taxonomy): Eukaryota > Metazoa > Mollusca > Bivalvia > Adapedonta > Solenidae > Solen > Solen grandis. The sequence continues at coordinate 42,088,616 of CM037794.1, forward strand.
CTTCATCTCCAAACTCCTCGCTTGAATTTGGATAAGAGCAGTGTCAAGTATTGTTGTGTATATCATCATGTCGTCGATTTGATGGGTTGAATTATCACTGAGTTTTGTCACTTTGTATTTTGTGCAATATATATATGTATATAAAGGGCATATGTTCTCGTCTGCACTTAGTCATCAAATCCTCTGGCTAATATTTGATGAAACGTCACAGGATTGATAGGTACTAAGTCTTGTTGTTATCAGTATGTTATATTGGATTTTTTAATCACATAGTTGTGGCTCTTTGTTTATATATAGTGATAATGATTTTTTGTCTGGAGCATTGTTTAAAACTTGTTTAAAGGGATTTACTTGAAACTTTGAATACAGATGGATAACAAAAAAGTCAGAGTGCCTTGTCCAAGACGCACAACTCCACATAATTGTTTAACTCACAAAAGCGCAACACGTTCAAATAGCTTTTCTGATCATACTTAGTGTCTGGCTTGCATCCTGCATTATAAGGTGTCAACAATATTTGATCATTCTAGATGCTACAATTCTGAATTATCTTGACAAAACTTTGTCAGAATGTTTAAAAATTTATGCCTTATCTTCACAAAACTTGGTCAGTATATTTGTCTTCTAAAAAGTTTGGATGATTTAAAAATATAAGTCATGTGTGGTCGAAATGTAGGTCACTGGGTTAAAGCCCTGAAAACCCCACATTATAGAGGCCACATTTTTGGTCATATCCTCTCAGAACTTAGTCAGAATTTTGTCTGATAAAATCTTGAAGAGTTTGAAACGGGTTACAAGCAGTCAAAAAGTAGGTCACAGGGCCAGCTCCCTGAACAGCCATTTGAACACCCTAGAGGCCACATTTTTGGCCTATTCTTCTTAAAACTTTGTCAGAATGTTAATCTTTATAGAATCTTGGATACAATAAATCTGTCCTTTGTATATTCTATCTTACAATTAAGATTTATAAAGCCTTCGAAGGGCAGGGTCAAGGTACTCAGGTTAGCTGCAATTCAGGGCCATCATAGCCCTCTATTTATTATCTCTCTATTATAATTATTCCAAGATTGCATGCAGGTACTCTTTGGTGATAAGGACTATGTATTTTTTTCTGTGACAAAACAATATGCCTTAGTGATAGTAACAGGTTAAATCCTGTTTCTCAGATTAAAGTGGGCCGGGCCGGGCTATATAGATATCATGTATTTTATCTCTTCTTGTCCTGTTTTTTTTTTCTCGTCTGGATTAACAAAGAGTTTTTTTTTCATAGTGAAGAGTCTGGGTGGTAAAGTTAGGTAATTCATCACTTTCATTAAGATCTTTAAGTTTTGTGTCACTTGCTGTAAGCAGAGGTGACACACATGGATCCCTTTTTCATGCTTCAGCAGGTGACAAATGTGTTCCAGAGAACACTCTTGTTAATTATTAAGATTTGAATTGGTTCTGCCTAAGCTAATCCACGTGTTTCATACATCAATGCTTGCATCAATGTAACTGATCCATCTCTATACACCATCTTTTAACACAACTTCTCAATATTTCATGAAAGATCAAAAGTTCAGAACAAAGTGAAAATATTTGTCACCCTAGATTATTTTCACTTTATTTATCGTATCATATTTAAAGAAATTTATTCATAATTCTGGGATATTCTTACAACACATTAGAGCTTTAATATCTTTTCATAATATGTTTAACTCTTTTTTATGGCAGGATGTGAACCCAGAAATATTCCTGAGTGTACTCAAGGGTGAAAAAGACAAAGTGAAAGGTAGAAAAGTTATTGAGAGGTAAGTTTGTCCATCTTTGATTTCTTCCATTCCATGCGCTTTGTTAAAAGAGTGGAAAAAACATGATCATTCCATTCTGAGGAGTGAAAATGATAACTTGATATTTCACTGCTACTTTGGTTTGGCCCTTTCTGATTGTTTGAAATTCAGTGTCAGTGATTGGGCCAAAGCATGTCAAAAATGTTTCAATGGCTCTTATAATAACAAGAGTTTGTTGTTGTTGTTGTATTGGAGTTTACCGTCGCTGCGATAGTATTTCAATCATATAGCGACGTCCAGCTAATTACAGGTGGAGGAAGACCCCGAGTACACAGAGGTACCCGGGTAGAACCACCGACCTACCGCAAGCCAGCTGGAAGGCTTCCTCACATGAAAAATCCGAAGTCCCTACCGGGATTCGAACCCACAGCGGTGAGGGGCTGAGAGATTTGTAGTCCACGACTGTAACTACAAGAGTTTGTGATATGATCTCATAGTATGGGATTTTGTCTATGACTTAATTTTTTATAAAATCAGTGAACATCTTTTTATATCAGAGCTTAAGTATAATTACACTGTGTAATAAAAATGTACATGTGAATTGGTCTTTATTGTATTTTTCATAATAAAATTTAGATGACATTGATCATTATATGCATAGGCAACCTCTCCCCCATATTGTCACGTCTTGCCATCATTAAATGTTTCTGTTAAAGTAAGAAAAATTTAAGAAAATTATATCATTTTGGCTCCACTGGTTTCTATTTTACATAGACAACTGCACTCGTAATCTATCCTTTACACAGACAGTACTCACCAAATACAAGGAACTGGAACTTAGTATGGATGCCATATGTATACAAGAGTGTTTACTGTCGGTATAATATTATCACTGTACCCCCACAGGTGAAAAAATGTGCACCCTGTTGGTTGTCTCATTAATATTCATGACATTCCGAGCACTTCCGAATACGTTTGAATTGTTTCTAACTATGTTAAGTAATCTTCGTGTGATCTCATCAGTAAAAAAGTTGGTGTTTTTTTTTTTTAAATTTCATTCTGTTTACATAACTTTCTGTCTTTTGATATTTCTAGGAATATAAATGCTGCACACTACTAGTATATTTTCATACAGTGTATTGTCATACAACGTTCTGTCAAAATTAATATGGATAAATGTTGGACGAAATACATCTTTCAACAATGTGAAATTTTGGCTAAATTTAATTAAGCTTTGTCTTATTCTGATTTATTTTGATAAATATTTTCTTATATGTACTGTATCTTTCCTTATAGTGGTCCAAATGATCATATATTTGTCAACTTTGTGGACCATGGTGCCCCAGGTATTCTTGGCTTTGGGGAAAAGATAGTGAGTTGTCTGTCCTTCGTGTGGCCTCCGGCTTCACCTTTCTGCAGCAAAATTTGACCTTTTACATAACCCATTTCACTTCCTGTCATACTGAACATGTTATTTAGCAGTCTACAAACTTTTGTCTAACTCAACTTATTATATGTGATTTGGTTGCACATTTTGCATACTAAAATTTTACTTCTGCAAATCAAATTCAGGTATTTCATAATAATATATCTCCTTGTCATGGATGTCAAATTCATTCCTTTTTAACCCTTTCCCTCATAGAGGACACCATGAAAAGACCTATGCGAACAGCATAAAATCAGATCAGCCTGCGAGTAACTCGCAGGCTGATAGGTTTTTGCTGTTCGCTGCTCCTCAGTGGGGACTTTGGTTTTCTGCAGATCAGGTTTTATGTGGTATCTACTGAGTGCGTCAAAATAAGTCTATATGAGGGAAAGGGTTAAAAATTATTATATCTTCCTTATTCTGGATTTAGTCCCTCAGACTGCCTTGCAATTCCTATCTTTGAATGCTAATCTTTCGTTGCAATTAACTGAAAATATTTGTATTAAAAATAATACATTCACAGTTGTACATGACCTATACATGAAGTTGTATATTTCCCCCTGGCATGCTACAATGGATGGTTCCCCAATTTCTGTGCAACTCCTCCCCCCTATTGATGATTTTACAGTTTCTATTCATACCTAGGTCAAGTGCTCACAAACAGTATCACAAACAAAAAGCATATGTTCTTTTGTGTAAAGTATTTGTGTAAAGTAGGTCAACCATTTACCATGTGTTTCACACGTACACTGGTTGGATAAGCCAGTTAATGTAAACATACTTGATTAACAGTTTAGGAACCATCCATGTAAGTCTTTTCATACAAAATCTCCCATGGTGACCAAGCTTACAAAGACCCATGGAGGCTTGATGGAAAACTATTGTGATTGCTACCTTATACACAAGTAATTACCATAGTTTCTCAAAGAACCATCAACATGTGTCATGTTTTTTATGCTTGAATGCATGATACAGTGCTTACCCTTTGTAATGCCTCCATTACAAAACAGATACGAGGGGTTGTTCAATATATTTATGGACTAGCTTTCAAACCTTTAATGTTTTATGAAACTATACGAAACAAGCATGGTTGAAAAGACTGTTATGATAATAACAGATACATGTCAACATGATCATTGAACAATATTTAATCAGAACAATGTACCAATAACGACAGAACTAACAAACATGTAACGTAATTGGCGCACAACACATAAAAATCTTGATGTTAATGAAATATTCATAAAGAACATTGATATTTAGTAAATTTCTCACATCCTCTTGAAGTAAAATGAAAAATGAAAAAAGGCATTTAATATATTTTTTATGTGTACATTACCTGTGCTGAGTCCAGTAATGTCTTACAACTCCAGCACTGTAAAACAGATATTTACTTTAAGTGTCACTCAATGGTTGCCACTTTGTTTCTCCGATTGGAGTTCGCCTTGCAAACCTTTGGTGTCATCTGTTGTGCTCTACTTTCCAAACAAAAGCATTTATGCCACTTTCAAGAAAACGTGAAACATATTGTCTCCTTTCACAGTCTGCATCATTTGGTATCTTTGTATCGAAGTTTTGCCTGGGTCTGAGAAAACTTTATTACTGTGAGCAATCAAATATTTTCAGTTGATATGTGCAATTTATATGTTATGAACAATACATGTTTATACACGTTTGTAAGATTTAAATGACATCAAGTTTTTTTTTATTTGAATTTTTATTGGATTAAATAATAACATTGTGCATAAAAAACAGCATGTGCCGATCTTGCGTTACTGTTTACCGGTATTGAATGGCAAATATCTTGTAGAGAAAACAAACATTAAAAATAAATCTATTACTAAACATCTAGATTTTAAGATGCCCTTCCAAACCAAAGGAAATAAATTTGTTTTACTTTACTGAATAAGAAATAACAGCTTTAGTCCATAAACTTTTTGAACACACCTCCTACCAGTATAACGGGGTTCAAGCTCTTCATAGTCAGAAGGTTATATGATTCAGTATCTAGGTACTATTCCCAAATACAGCATTTTGATGTGTCTGCACCATATTATATTCCCTTTGATATAAAAAAACTGATACAACTTAGAAATGTTCCATGTGTTGTATTAAATTGGATATTTAAAATTTTTTACTTAGGAATGTTCCATGTGTTGTATTAAATTGGGATATTACTTAGGAATGTTCCATGTGTTGTATTAAATTGTGATATTACTTAGGAATGTTCCATGTGTTGTATTAAATTGTGATATTACTTAGGAATGTTCCATGTGTTCCATGTGTTGTATTAAATTGTGATATTACTTAGGAATGTTCCATGTGTTGTATTAAATTGTGATATTACTTAGGAATGTTCCATGTGTTGTATTAAATTGTGATATTACTTAGGAATGTTCCATGTGTTGGGCTACAAAGCAGGTTTCTTTTAGGTCATGGTGGTTTATTTAGGCAGTTAGAATTATGTTTGAAGTTTATTCATTTGTTTGTATAAAAGAAATTACAACACCCATAGCTCTTTTTTATATTCTTGCGGATCAGACAGCAAGGTACATTTATAAGTCTTTTCTTTGTATTGAAAAATGTATACCACTTTTTTTGCAAAATTGATTTTTTCCCTATCAAAAGTAAGCTTCAAACAGTGGCTTCATACAGTTGGTTGAGCAGCCTACCTATGAGCTTGGGTCAGTCCTGGATATTGCCTTCACAAACTACCCAGCTGAAAATGCAATGTAGCCAACATGCCTGTATACTTTATTGAACATCACCTGATCTCTGTCCACATGAAAATCTGTTGTATAAAACATTTCTTCTTGAATCATTAACAACAAACTATTTATTTCAGCTACTTATTGTCAATATTTGAATTTTTATTCTATTTAGTGTGACAAGGCCCTTTCTAGGAGGGGACTTTTATTGCTCTGCAATAGTTTACTTGCTTTCATGATGATTAATGTTACTATTTTGTGTTATTCTTTTTATATTCTGATCTGTGTTTAGTGATATGTATAATATTTTTCTGTACTATTCTGTTTAATTTATAAATTATATTAATTTCTACTTTTATATGCAAGTTTTATGTATAAGAACTACTACCTTTTTAATAACAATGTCATTCCATATTTCTTTAAGAAATTGGCACATGTTTTCTTATTCATCATCACTGTACATGTATTTTGTAGCTTAAAGCCAGAGACTTGAATAATGCCATCAAAGACATGTATGTGAAAAAACGCTATGCCAAGGTTAGTAAATACTGTTTATAAAGATATATATGAAATCTACATTATAATATCATGCGAGAACACCGCAGTCCTGGTAGCTAAGTAGAGTGACCATTCCATAATTGTAAGGTTGTTGCTTGGCATTCTGTATATTCAGGATTTGCTGTCTTTGTGTTGGGATCATGCCATTCGGAACTGTCTGTGGTGTGTATGTTGTAATGACAGTAAGATAGCATTGTATCTGTCTCATGTGGACAGAATCCTATTGGATGAAAAGTAAACAAGTAAACAAACCTAAAACCTTTTTAAAGACTTGATATTCATGTAGTAAAATCTGGAGGATTATGAGGTATTAATGTATGGCCGAAATGTCAGTCTAATTCTAAATTGATGATATAATCCTAGAAAGCCTGATAAGTGTATTGAATAAAAAAATCAAACTATTGTTATTCAATATTAATAAAGTAATACCGGTATTTGTTTATAATAAAATCTTGTGTAATAGTACATAAAAATAAGTTTTGATTTTTCTGTACTTGCCTAGGTGTATTCTGAAAGACTTTAGATATTGAGGTATGACTTACCGTAATTCATGTATTTATTTATGAGAAATTTCTGGTGAAAAGAGATGCCTCTTCAGTTAGTTGTGAATCCATGTACTGGAATCGATGTTCAATAAAAAAAAGTTTTATAAACTTCAGATGGTGTTCTATGTGGAAGCATGTGAATCAGGGTCCATGTTTGAAAATCTTCTGCCAAAGAACATCAATGGTGAGTTTCAGAACTTATATATATAATTTAGTTTTTAAACACACTCTTTATGTCAAATGGGAAAATATTAAATATTCTTCATTGTTTTGTATATTATCAAATAGTATCTACAGTATCATGTATATGATATTTTATATGATTTTAAATATTGTTCATAGATATGTGTATTATCAAATAGTATCTACAATGTCATGTGTATTTTGTTGAATATTGTTCAATCTAATTGGAAACAAACTTTTACAAATATAGCTACAGTAACAATAAAGTAGGACCCAACACAAAGCACCTTGGATTTAGGTCAAGAGATATCTTGATCTGGAGTGATCCTGGTTGTAATGTGGTCAATGGTCTCCTGATGGTTGCAAAACATTGCTGTTATTTCGAATCCAACAAGGCGCAATAACAGATGTTCAAAGAACCAAGACAGATTACAGCTGCGCTGTATGGATTATCCCAGCATGATTCATGTTTGGTCTAGGGTGATCCCTGTCCAACACAAAATATCAGGGGCCCATTTCACTAAACTTAGTACAAACAAATTTGTTCTTAGTCGTAAGTCTGTTGTTCTACAAAGTGTCTCTAATGTCTTATTTTCATGATAAAACATGAAGAAAGATAGCCCAATTTACTGCATTATATAAACCAAAGGTGTCTGATACATTGCTTTGACAGAAAAACTGTCGCATTTAAAAATTTGAATTGTTTTAATGGGCTGCAACGTACCAGGTATCTTTGATACAAACACAACACTTTTTGTAAATAAAAGATCACAGGAAAAATACTATTGTACATCTGTGAATTTATGCTTAGGAACATTTATTTTAGTGAAATGGGTCACAGATTGCCCAAGATAAACACAGGGCCACGACAGACCTTATTGTAGCCATACCAGTTGCTACACAGACGATCCAAGACTACACTGGATTGAAAATCTTTCCTAATGGTCCTCGATGACAATTTATAAAGTGCCAGAGTGGTGTTCTGAACCATGACAGGCCATTCTGGACTATCCCAGATCAAAGTCAGTATTTAACATGGGTCAAACTCAAATAGTACATATTTCAGTCCAGGAGCATGGTGTGACTGGGACTCTTTTAACATTATGATTGAATCAGCGCCTCCTGGCAGAATTCTAACCATACCAATACCTTATACCCCTACAACAAAGTTGTGGGGTGGGATGGTGGATGTATACTGGAATTGTCTGTCTGTTGACACAATCTGTAGTCAGTTGTTCATTTCCAAAACCCATGGCTTAAATTGGGTGAAACTTCACTGGATTACCGGTAATAGATACTATGCCTAGTCGTATATATTGTCAGCATGTTTGGTAAGGATACTTTATTACTTACATTTAGCCTTTTGTTTTGTTAACAATATATTATGTACATACACTCTTCGCACTTTATCTCCAAGACCCCTAGCTTGACATGTATGAAGCTTCACCAGATTGATTGATACCATGTCTAGTTGTGCATAACATTAAAGTACTAAATCTGTTTGTACATATCACTAGCACGTTTTATTAGTGGAATGTTTTATCACAGAGTTATTGCCCTTTGAATCTGCGTTTGATAATGAATGTTTGTCTGGAGTATAAATTTAAAACTATCAAAACTGTATATTCCATAACCTTTAGAAATAGTTAAAGTTTCCTGTTTCTGTACTGTTGTTTGTCTTGAACTAAGCAATGCCCACTTTATTTCTTGTCTGTTGTTTTATAAAAAAAATCATGTTATCATGTATACTTCTAAAAGAATGGGCTGTTTTTTATGTCGGATTTGGCACCATTACCAAACAACTCTTTGTATAGAGAGTTTCATAGTTATTCAGTAACTATTCAGTAGTCTTGTTATTTGTTTTTAACAATAAATGAAATTGCTCAGTTTGCGAGAATTTATGGTGAATCGACCGAAACTGGATAAATCTAAAAATAGTAACATTTCTGGCAAAAACTGTATTGTGGGTTCTACGTATTATTGTTCAAAAGTACATCTACATTTCTGGGGAAAACCTCGACTCTCCTCGCAGCCACATTATATGAGTGTTACAAAGCAACGAAATTGGTTTTGTGCCTATTTTAACTACATGGCTCCTATTATTCATCTTAGAAGGTCATCTAATAGTTTATACGAACACTCGGAGGAAAGATGCTGTACAGTATGGCGTGTGTTTTGTATAGCATTAGGCACACATGAACAGAATGGTATATGGCCCAAGGCTAAAACAAATTCATAGCTGTATTCAATAATATAAGGGGATTCTTGACGTCAATTGTACTCGATTCAATGTTAATGCTTCAACTTCTATCCCCCTCTTTGAAATTTAATACACAAACCTATAAACATATATCAACAATGAGTTTCTTTGTATTATTATCTTCGTTAAATTTGGTTTATTTGCATTATTTTATGCCATTTTATGCAACCAAAGGCTAACAGATGGCCATTTAACCAAACAAGTCTTTCCCAGGATTCTGACAGTACTGAAATGTTAACCAGTAAGAGCAGTTACTTCCCCTGAACAGTACAAGTAGCGCAGTGTGACGTAATCACTGTGAAGAGTGTGGCACAGTGGAAGACAAATGACCATCAGAAAGAAATTGTAGGTTATTCATCACGGCGACTGTGCCTGATCCTAGTTGGGATCAAACCCACAATCCCGGCCTCACCACCAAGTGCCGCCAAGGCTGGTTTATTTATTTTAAAACCCATGGTCAATATCCAGTGGTTAGCCACTGGGACATGATATAACTCATATCTGTTTAGACGAATCCCAACAGTAAATAACATACCTGCGATTTTTTCTAGTTATTTCTTATAATAAGATCAGACTGTAGCATATGGTTAGATGAATATAAGTTAATGACATCTTTATTTTTCACTTTTAGCTGACATATGTAATGTTTGTTTGCTTGATTTTGTTGAAGTACTTATCATTTCCTATGTTTAAGTCAGCGCATTAACGCTGTACGACTCATTTGTGCCATTAAATACTGTGGTATACAATAGAAAATCCTAATCAGGCTGAAGGCAACATGGTATACCATAGGAAAAACTTGACTTGATTATTTGAGTTTACCATCGCCTCGACAGTATTTCAGTCATATAACGAAGTCCAGCTATTTACAGGTGGAGGAGGACCCCGAATGCATGAAGGCATCCAGGTAGAACCACTGACCTATGGGAAGCCAGCTGGAAGGCTTCCTCACATGAAAATCTGAATGACCCCATTGGGATTCGAACCCACGAGGTGAGGGGCTGAGTGAGTGTTAAAGTCAACGACTTTACCTTCTCAACCACGGAGGCCCCCACCATAGGAAAAGTCATTAAAATATCATTAGGTTGATTGGGGTATAAGTGTCAGTCAGCGTTATATTAAGTCATGTGATTATTTTTTGTTCAGTGTACGCCACCACAGCAGCAAATGCCCACGAGTCATCTTACGCCTGTTACTATGACATTACCAGGAACACTTACCTGGGGGACGAGTACAGTATTAAGTGGATGGAGAACTCTGACAAGGTAATGTATGTCACTAGTTGCCGGAGTGCTTTGCAACCGGAAAGTCATAGTGAAACACCAAAGTCTTGAATTATAATAATAACATGTATACAGATTTCTTTTTATGCCCCCGAGATTTTTGATCTGAGAATGGCTGTGATTAAGAACCACAGCTCTATCTGGCCCAAATTTTTAAGAATCTCCTCTTAATTTCTTATTATTATTTTCTCCACTTTTTGTAGGGAGCCCAATTTATAAACTCTACAAGGTAATGGCTTGAAACTCCTAACATAAATAGATTACAAGATCGGAAAGTGCCGTAATCAAGAACAATTACTCTACCTGACCATTTTTTTTTTAATTATCTCGCTTTATTTAATTTTACAAAGAATTTCTGTGCAGAGAATAACTTATTTATTATATACTTGAAGACAATACAAGGTACTGACTTGAAACTTCATATATAAGTAGATGACAGCTAGTAAATGTACAGTGACCAAGACCCATAACTCTACCAAGACCTTGTTTCTGTAAACTCTCTTTATTTTTAGCTCACCTGAGCACAACGTGCTCATGAGCTGTTGAGATCGCCTTTTGTCCGGTGTCCGTATGTGCGTCCGGCGTCAGTTTTTATCAGTTTTTGTCCAGAAAAAAACTTCTCAACTATTTAAGGTATTGATTTGAAACTTTAAATAAAAATAGATAGTGAGCAGCAGAAATGTTACAATTCAGAAACTGAATCCGTCAGGTTCTTTTTCTTCAGTTTTCTCCTTTTATTTTGTTATTAGTTTTGTCTTGAGCATTTCTGCATTACTATATGGAATAAAGTCAATATATTTGACATACTTGCTCGGTTCATTAATTAATGGCTTTCAATTGACACTAATATTTTAAATCTGACCTGTTCAGACGGGGGCATGGTGTTTTTCAAACACATCTTGTTTAGGATAAATTCGAGATTGTTTGTGGTACCTATTATTCTATTTGTACATAGCAGAATGCTTAAAAACAAAATGAAAAATAAAGTTACTGTGGTGATTCATACATGATCTGATAATGGGCAGTCACTTTGTACATGTATCACTTTGCACATGTATTAAGATATTTGTTTTTTCTTTATTTTGTGATTATGCAGGACCAACTACTTTTATGACTTGATGGTTACATGATTGACTCTGTGTTTTGTGCCTAAGAAATGAAAGTTTTTCCTCACTGGGATTTGAACCACATCCTTCAGACCACTACTTCTTGAATGTTGCTTCCTTTTATAGTCTTATTTTGAATGAACTGTATTTTTTTTTTCTTCATTTTTTTTACTTTTCTTGCAACCAGTATGTTAACTACACAGCTCTGCCATTTTAAGATTAATTTCATTTTCAATGTCAATAGAAAAACTATGCTTTGCATTTGTAGGAGGACCTGAACTCCGAGACACTGGACAAGCAGTTCAATTTTGTGAAGAAGGAAACAAAAAAGAGCCAAGTGCAGAAATTTGGAGATCTGGTGAATGTTTTGTCGACAAGCTAGTGCCTCATTTAGGGATAGTTATGGTTTTTATGTGTTGTTTGTTACTTTGTTAAATCTAAAATAATTCAATTTATTTCTATCACCTAATTTTTGGTGGCAAGGCATAGTTTTGAAATAGATGTATGTGGTTCACTTACTATCTATCAGTCTGAAGATCTGCTCCTTATAGCAGAACTGGTCCCCGCATTGCCAGAACCCACATTTGCTCGATTTGTACCTTTTGCTTTTAAATCTACCATTTTTTTAGCTCACCTGAGCACAACGTGCTCATGGTGAGCTATTAGGATTAGCCTGTGTCCGTTGTCAACAATTTGCTTTAAACGAAATCTCCGCAAAACTGCTGGACAGAATTTGATTAAATTTGGCATGGATGAACCTTGGGTTTACCTTCACAAAAGTTGCTAAAATAAACTTGATCCATGTAGGAATGTAAAAAATATGAAAACTTTAAAAAGCATCTCCTTCAAAATTGCTGGCCAGATTTCAAAATGTTTCAGTGCAGATGTTCCATGGGTAACTCTCTACCTAGATTGCTAAAATTATTCCGATCCATAAAAAACATGGCGGCCACGAGCGGGGCTAATTTGCCTTATATGTATATAGTGAAATATTTAAACGACATCTCCTCTGAAACCGCTAATTAAACTTGGCAGGGATGATCTTTGGGTGAACCTTCACAAAAGTTGCTAAAATAAACTTGATCCATGTTATATGTTTATAGTAAAATCTTTAAACAATATCTTCTCAGAAACCGCTTGACAGAAATTGATATAACTTGACAGGGATGATCCTTGGGTAAACCTTCACAAAAGTTGCTAAAATAAACTTAATCCATGTAGAACTCTAGTTGCCATGGCAATTGAAAGAAATGAATCATGAATGAATCATGAAAACTTAAAAAAACATCTCCTTCAAAACTACTGGCCAGATTTCAGAATGTTTTAGTACAGATGTTTCTTAAACCTATACTCAGGTGAGAGATTCATGGGTTCTATGACCCTCTTGTTTTGTTTTGTTTTTGTTTTTATCTTATTAGCTATAAACTTTGCTTTGTTTGTTGGTTTTAACTTCGTACTCATGAATCATCAGTTAGACATTTCTTGGATCTGTGGGGAAGTTGTATATACAGGATGGATTGTTTGACTCATGAAACAGTGCGCTACATTATAACTTACATAATTATAGTTGTTAAGATTTGAAAGTCAGTTTTTACTTTTGAAACTTCAATGAAGAGTATTCAAAGCACTACATGTGGTTTCAGTTGTCAGCAAATAGCTGATTAATATTCATGAAAACAAAGTTTTGCCAACTGAAAATTCTACAGTATAAAAGATTGTGATAACGGAATTTATCATATGACATGCTCAAACAGCTGTTTCGTATAACCATCACATATTTTCTTATATTTAACGTGTTACACATAACGTTTAGGCCGAATAACATTAATCCACGTCATGTGCGTGTGTATATATATATATATATATAGTGTGTGTGTGTGTGTGTGTGTGTTGAACTCAATTAAATGTGTTTGATGCAACTTTATTCATATGGTGTTGAAAATGTATGAGAAATACACACGCTAAATTGTAATATTCATTTATTATTTGAAACTATTTTCTTGGTGTTAGAATACAAAAGTATTTCGCTCACAGTCGGTACATTCGTGTTTTGTCTGTTTGTTGTTAAAATCGCGATTTACTCTCAGTATATATGATATATGACAAAAACAATCTGACATGAATTATCATTTCATATCAAATTTTACTGAACTCGTTCATGAAAATGTTATTAAGCATATAACATGTCAGATCCTATACCGTGGGTTCAGACGATGCGGTCCTTGACACTCCTTGTAGTTGTGTGGATAGATTGTCAACCCCATAATCAGGTGGATGTCAGCAACAAAATACAGAAATTGTAATACAGTTGAACCTGTATAAGTAGTCACCTGTATTAAACAGTCAACCTGCATTTAGCGGTCAGTTTTGATATACCAAACTATTGCATTTTCTTATATGTTTGAGCTTCATTTAGCGGTCATCTCTGTTAAGCGTTCACTTTTTCTTGTTCCCTTGACTGACCGCTTAAGACATGTTTGACTGTATATCTCCCTTGTGCTCAGCACATAAGTTTAATTCTAGGACTCAGGTATGCTGAGTGTCAGGGTACTATAACTGGGTGTTGTATCAAGACAGCTGTCTACTGTGTGATATTGTATTGAGGCAGCATTATTTAGGTTTCCTGTAGACAAAATCCCCAATTAACCGAAATAGTGTTCGTGGGATGGAACCAATACAAGCATATATACTTTATTGCAGTAGTGTATACTGATGAAAAAGTTCTGTAACTACTTGTTCATTTTGATTTAACCCCTACTCTGTTGACTTGGTCATCATTGATCAAAGTTGCAAGAGGTGTTTTCCATTGACTTAATACAATGTAAATTAATTTTGTATCCTTGCAATAATGTATCAAGTTGTAAGATTTACAGTAATATTGTTATCACTCTGATACAGGAAATGGGGCAGATGAAGGTGTCAGAGTTCCAGGGAAGGCAGGAAACGGCCACACCCAGTAACTATGTTAATGATCCCATTGTAAGTAGAGGGGAGTTGTCCTGGAAAGATTTTTTAGGTCCCCTACCGGTGTTTACACCACAGGAGACTATAGATTTGCCCTCCGTCTGTCTGTCCGTCTGATCTTATGTCTGTCCGAATGTCCAGAAATCTGGATCCTGCGGTAACTTAAAAACCATTTAAGATAATTTTATGAAACTTAGTATGTGAATAGATGGCAGTATGGAAATTCTGTGTCACTTTGTTTTTAGCTCACCTGAGCACAACGTGCTCAAGGTGAGCTTTTGTGATCACCCTTCGTCTGGCATTCGTCGTCAACAATTTGGCTTGTAAACACTCTAGAGGCCATACTTTTTGGCCAATCTTCATGAAACTTAGTCAGAATGTTTGTCTCCATAAAATCTTTGACAATTTTGAAATTGGGTCAACTGGGGTCAAAAAGTAGGTCACGAGGTCAAATCTTAGTAAAACCTTGTTAACACTCTAGAGGCCACATTTTTGGCCCAATCTTAATGAAACTTGTTCAGAATGTTTCTCTCCATAAAATCTTGGACAAGTTTGAATTTGGGTCATGTGGGGTCAAAAAGTAGGTCATGAGGTCAAATCTTAGATAAACATTGTTAACACTCTAGAGGCCACATTTTTGGCCTAAACTTTATGAAACTTGGTTAGAATGTTTGTTTCCATAAAATCTTGGACAAGTTCGAATTTGGGTCATGTGGGGTCAAAAAATAGGTCATGAGGTCAAATCTTAGAAAAACCTTGTTAACACTCTAGAGGCCACATTTTTGGCCCAATCCTTATGAAACCTGGTCAGAATGTTTGTTTCCATAAAATCTTGGACAAGTTCGAATTTGGGTCATGTGGTCAAATCAATTATATGGCAAGGTATCTTGAATAAAACTGATAATCTTACTGTAGCTCAAGCTGGACATTTGTCCGATTTTTTTACACAGGCAGAGGTTGCCGTCAAGGTGATACTATTTCATCTTATATTTTTATTCTTTGTGTTGAAATATTGGCAATAAAACGAAGGAAATTAAGAATATAAATGGATACAAGAGGGCCATGGCCCTGAATCGCTCACCTGATTATAAATGAACAACATATGTTGCATTTTTCATATTGACCTACTTTTTAACATCACATGATTCACTTTCGAGCTTGACCAAGATTTATGGAAACAAACATTCTGACCAAGTTTCATAAAGATTGGGCCAAAAATGTGGCCTATAGATTGTTAACAATGTTTTTCTAAGATTTGACCCCATGACCTACTTTTTGACCCCACATGACCCACTTTCGAGCTTGACCAAGATTTATGGAAACAGACATTCCGACCAATTTTCATGATGATTGATCTAAAAATGTGGCCTCTAGAGTGTTAACAATGTTTTTCTAAGATTTGACCTCATGACCTACTTTTTGACCCCACATGACCCAAATTCGAACTTGTCCAAGATTTTATAGAGAGAAACATTCTGACTAAGTTTCATGAAGATTGGGCTAAAAATGTGGCCTCTAGAGTGTTAACAAGGTTTTACTAAGATTTGACCCCGTGACCTACTTTTTGACCCCAGATGACCCAATTTCAAAATTGTCCAAGATTTTATGGAGACAAACATCCTGACCAAGTTTCATGAAGATTGGACGCCGGACGAAGGGCGATCACAAAAGCTCACCTTGAGCACGTTGTGCTCAGGTGAGCTAAAAAAAAGATGAAAAAATATAAACTGTCTCAATTTGCAGGTGATATGTATGTTTTTGGATGGATTTTCACAATCTTTAAATGAATTATTAAATGGGCTTACATACTTAACAAGTGTTTCAGGTATAAAAGTTAATTTTGAAAAAAAAAACTCAAATGGTTTGGATAGGTTAAAATGAATATAGCAGTGAAACCATAAAAATCAAAGTGAGGTTTTCATGGGGATAAAAACTCCTTTAAATCATTAGGAATCACATTTGATGTAGGTTTAATAGAGTTACATTTATGAATTTTAAAAACAAAATACCAAGGTTAGACAAAATAATTAAAACATGGGGAAAAAAGAAATATATCTCCAATTGGAAAAAATAACTGATATTTAAGCTTTTATCTTACCGATCCCTAAATACCTATCTATTTGTACCCCTTTGAAATTTTCAGGAAAATATATTCAGTAACTTAGAACAAGAATTCTACAAATTTATTTGGGATGGTCAGCTGACGATAGGTCCCCGACCTCAAATGCACCTATTATGGGGACAATAAATGGGGTATCCTAATTGCAGGAATCTAAGAAAAAGTTCAATACCTTTCCATTTTGAAATACAATAATTCAAATAGAAAAGGTCTTAGATTAAATGAAATATTTCAGTAGAATTATTCATCCCTTAATGAAACTAAAGCAATAGAAAAGTTTGTACATATTATCTTGCCATTTCGCATTTTGAACAATCATTGAAACATATATCATTGTATGAGTGTAATTGAAAATCTTTTAAAAACTCTCATATGCCAGGTCTGACCTTTTTGTAACCATATAAATTATGAACTTCTCAAACAAATCCTAGGGACATGATTATTTTAGTTAGCAATCAGTCAATATGTGCATATTATGATCATTTCCCTTGTGACAGAGGGATGCAGTAAAGTCAGCGGATGTGCCGATAGAGACGCTGAAGAGACAGCTGGACCATGTGAAGAATAAGAAGGAGGCTATAAAGATTAGGAAACAGCTCAAGAAGCTTAGACAGGTTCCATTAAAAAACCCTCAGATATCAATGTAGCTTGAATGTGGAGATAGGCATGACCTATTTAAGCTTTGTCTCTTGAATCTTTAATCATAAAACAAAGTTGGAAAATGGGTGGTTACAATGTTAATTTATGATTTAGGTTGATAGTTAAGATAATCATTTTTTTCTGATATCATTCAATTTATTGTCTGAGAGTAAAAGTAATTCTCATACTTTCATTCTTTGCATGTTTTCTGCGTCAAAATGAAAAAAGAGCACACTAAAATAGAAATGATTTCGTACTGTTTGAAATTCTTAAATCTTTGGAACCAGGTTAGCATTTTAATACCATGTTGTTTTAATACCATGTTGCAGGAGAGGGACTTGGTAGATGACACAATGAAGAGGATTGTGGACATTTCTAAGTCAGCTAACATCATGGTGGAAAGACACAATATCTCAAAATGGGATTGCTATTTTGATATTGTTGACTTTGTGGAGAGAGTCTGCGCACCCACTCTTAATATTCCAAAGGTATTTAGTTTCTTATCATCTTTTGGTAATTGTCAAAATGATTGTTCTGTCATCTAGTGGATTTCACCATAATATCGCTATTGTCTAGTGGTAATGTACCCAACTGCGAGGTTGTGGGTTTGAACCCTGTTTGGGGCAAGGATTTTTCATGACCTTTCAAGGTACAAAGTACTGGTCCAACTTAGGAATTGTTTACGAAGATAAGTTGTAAGAACTTGTTTCCCAATCAGCATAAAATGAATAAGTTTATACTGTTTGTCATGAAGAGGAAATGCCATAATCGTGTTATTTGTAGATCACAGACATTCCTAGACTTGTGAATACAATATATTGCAGTCATTTCTGAAATAATCTAGTGTCAAAAATTTAAAACCAGTCTATACAATGGAGCTGTCTGATCTATTTACAAAAATCTCTATTTTTGCTCATACAATATTAAAGCTCAGATTCCACACAGTCTGCATTGTAAAAAATAAATCTTTTGTTTCACATACCATCTGAATTTCTGTTAATTAATGTTTATCAAGTCATAACTAAGAAGTTAAAGGTGAAAGAAAAAGAAAAGAAAGTTTACCCTAGCATTACAGATATCAGAGACAGAAAGTGTATAAAATTATTCTTATTATGAAAACATATCTTTTGCACATATTTTATAAAAAAAAAAAAATAGAACCAAATAACTCATTAACAGTACCCAAGATTCATATCATTTTTCATTTACAAAGCATTACCTAGTGGACATGAAAAATATCATGAAATGCAAGCATTATCTCTCTCTCTCTCTCTTTCTCTCTCACACACCCACACACGATATAACTACATGTATGCTGAGTTACAATTTAGACTAGGCTTAAAACAAAATAATTTCATATTGCACATACATACATACATATATTGTATATACATTCATCATGTTTCCATTTTAGAATGACTACGCATTGAGGAAGCTCTACATGTTTGCCAACATGTGTGAGAACATTCCCCAGGAGGACATCAAAGAATTCATCAGTAAAGTGTGTGAAAAGGAAAACTGAGCTTAACACCAATCACAATGAGGTGACATGAACATAACAGCCTAAAAACCTAGCTCAGCAGCGTCATGTAAGATATCATGACTTTGACCAGTTGATGTGGCTGTTTGTAAATACAAAGGAAAAAAACTTTTGAAAAGTTGGCATAGTTTAGCAATGATAATTAGAACACAACATAGTCTATGTTGGTGATTTAGTAAATGTATGTCTTCATGACTTCAATATCTACTGCAATCAAAATATGATATAGATGTTCTTTGTTTGTAAATATGACTTTGCTTTTTCTATATCATTTTTTATTCAAGTTTTTTATTTTAAAAATAGTTATCAATATCATATTTCAATATCAGAGAGATAAAATGCATTATATTTCAATCTATATTTAACACGCACAAGTTTTTTCCTATGGCTATTGTCATTGTATGTCATTTATCTATTTCTTCATGAATTAAGTATGAAATTACAATATATCAGTAGATATGCTTACACAATGTAGTTTTAGAAATTAAAAATTCAACAAAAACTTTCTGTTGCAGTTATTTTATTATGGCTGAAACTAAGATATTTTTCTTTGATATTACCTAAACGTTCATATACCATACTAAAATGCACTTTTGTTATGAATGAACATTCCTGAATTTATTTGAAAAAACAACAACAAAAACTGTTAATATGTATTAAATCAGGTGGTTGTTCTTTTAATTTATAAACATGATGAAGGTTGTATTCAAATACCATCATCACAAAACGATGTCAAAGTAAGTAGTTCATATGGTTATAAATAAACCCCCAGATACGAAGTATATGGGGGCTATATTGGAATCGCGTTATTATCAGGTCGGTCGGTCTGTCCATCGGTAGTCCGCGCTATTTCTTAGCTACCTTAAGTTGGATTTCGATTTAACTTTAAAGTACTTATCAAGTACCATATCATTTGCATGTCTTCATTAGCTGGATTTAAATGAGTTGTGCATGGCCCTTTGATATATAATGGAATATATTTTTATTCACTATACCTTGGCTACTAATGGTCTGATTTTGATTTAACTTTACAGCTCAGCATAAAGGGGTAGTTCCAGCACTGGTTGGCCCGGTGTCAGGATAATGTGACTGGGTGTGGTATCATGCCACATGTCTACGGTGTGATAGTGCAGTGTGGCAGCACTATATCTGTCTCAAGTAGTCTCCAAATGACTGAAATACTGTCGTGGGATGTTAAACCCAATAAACAAACATATATACTTATTTAATATTTATTAAGTATTTTTATCAGGGATAAATGTATAAGTGTATTAGAGCTCTATCGGGTTTTTGTGTGTTTTTATCTTTACCCGTCAACTTTATCAAGACTGTATGACATGGTACAGCAACTGTGACAAAGCGGTATCTGGGGTATTCATCATTTTCAATGATAATTCTTGTTGATATTTATTTAATATTTTTCAGTATAAAAAAAGCAATGAATATACATTTCTTTGTTAGATGGTAATGACATGTCATAACCAATTGTCAGTTGTTCTTTTTGATGACTTGATGCCCCTTTATTTTCCTGGCGATTTGAATTTTCAAAAAGAAAATAATCTATATCATATAATTATATAAGTGACTTTCTGAAGTTTCTTCAGAGATGAACTTTGCAACTTTCGTCAAGTGATCTTGACCCTGACCCTTGTTTTACATGATTGTGACCAGTCCCAATGGCCTTGTGAGCATCTGTCCCAATTTCAGGAGGTTGTTGGTTTAATCCCCAGCTGTGACATACTAATGTCGAGATATGAGGGTAATTTCAGGACTGGTTGGCGTGGTGGCAGGATAATGTGACTGGGTGTGGTATCATGCCACATGTCTACGGCGTGAAACTGCAGTGTGGCAGTACTGTATCTGTAGACATAGTCTCCAAATAACTGAAATACTGTAAGCAGGGCGTAAAATACAATAAAGAAACATAATATGATTGTGGGCCCTGTAAAAATGTGTCGAGTCATTGCCTGCCTTCATAACAGTAACTTAAACAACAATTGCAAGCCAAAGAATATGTTAGTTTTCCAGACGGAAATTATCAATGAAACAATTAAGTTCACTCTTCTTTCAAAACAGAGCAAGCCAAAGAGTTTCATCGGTACCAGTCTCAAAATGTGGCAAAGACTTTTTTTAATCATATGTTTACTTATGTTAGAGGCACTTAAATGTCTTTGCCAAGAGAATTTTATGAGATTTTTTTTTTCAGAAAGCATATTTTTAGAGCATTCGAAGTAAAAGAGAAGTTGTGATATGAACATTGATTTGAAGATTAAATAGGTGTCAACATGCTGCTTTTTTTCAGACTTTAGAAATGCTTTATCATCAACAATATCCATTTTCTCGACTTCTTACACATGGTTCGTACAGCTTTAAAAAGTCCCTAAATTTATGCATTGTCTTTAAAAAGACCCTTAATTGAACTTGGCCTTAAAAAGTCACTAAAATTCCTTGAATTCTTGCTTCTTTTTCTGTACAAACCATATTACATTTCCCTAATAAAAGACAAAACTATTCTTACATTAAATACATTTATTAAAATGAACTGTAGCAACTGGACAGTGACTGATGAATATAACAGTGTACAGTTCAAATGTAGCCAATATAAGAACTTCCCTGTACAGGAACATGTCATTAAACAGATCCCATTGATCCATCAATTTAAATTAAACAATCAAATTCAAAATATTTGTCTAATTTGTAAACTTCAGGCTTCCTGATCTTTATCATCTGACAGCAGCCCTGCATCCAGTTACCATTAAAAGTCCCTAATGTTATCGTTTGCATTCCTACTCTGCAGTTCTACCACCCATTCATTCTTGTTTGTTTTTGGTCAAACAAAAGAAATTACAGTCATAATCATACAAGAGCCATGTTGATATGGCCATCTCCCGTCAAATGCTTGCTCTTTAGAAGATGTGTTTGAGAGTAGAATAATTCACTTTTAAAAATATTTTTTGGTAATGAAGACTGATGTTTAAAGTGAATAGATATATGAAACCCATGTGAAGACCTACTAATTCCCCTATTTTGAAGTCTACAGGTAAAATGTTCAGGTCACTGTAACAAAAATTAAGCCTGAAAAACAGCAATGGGCAATAACTCAAAAATTAAGGGAAGAGTTATCATTCTTGCAAACTGCACCTATGAAGTATCAGGTTGATACCCCAAATACTTTTTGAGTTATGCTCCGGACAAAAATGTGGGACGAAAGACGGACGGACAGAAGACTATAATCATATGACTGTATTTCATAGTTTAATTGTATCTGTAAATTTATCTGCACGGAAAACACACACACACACATTTTTATATAGACAAAGAAAACAAGACAGTTCTATCTTGCATCTGCTTACAAACCTGTATGGAATCACTGTCCTTTAACCCTTTCCCTCATAGAGGAAACCATGAAAAGACCTATGCGAACAACATAAAACCAGATCAGCCTGTGAGTAACTCGCAAGCTGATCAGGTTTTATGCTGTTCGCTGCTCCTCAGTGGTCTGGAAATGAGGACTTTATAATTAAATTTGGTAAGGTTTAACTGTGGTTTTCTGCAGATCAGGCTTTATGTGGTACCTACTGAGTGCGTCAAAATGAGTCTATATGAGGGAAAGGGTTAAGATAAACTTGACCTTTATCACACGGTTATTTCATTTTTTCCTTAAGTGACACAAAATAATGTCATCCTATTGATGGAAAAAGTGATTTAGTCGAAATCTAATATGTATTTCAAATTATAGAGTTTAGCAATATTTTGCATGTATATACAATTTGCTGCAGCTTTAAACAATTATGTACTGAAATTTTAAATGTTAGTCTAACCACTTTTTCAAATTAAGTTTCATTTTTAGTATGTACTGTGAATTAGGCGTAATAAAAAATTACTTATTTTTGTTGTTGTATTGTGGTTTACCATCGCTGCGATAGTATTTCAATCATATAGCGATGTCCAGCTAATTACAGGTGGAGGAAGACCCCGAGTACACAGAGGTACCCGGGTAGAACCACCGACCTACCGCAAGCCAGCTGGAAGGCTTCCTCACATGAAAAATCCGAAGTCCCTAACGGGATTCGAACCCACACAGTGAGGGGCTACTTATTTCCACTTACCCTACCAACCCTAATTTTTGTACTGACCCTAAACTTTTTTCATAGCATTCAGGCTATTACGGTTACTAAACCTAGTTTTCCACTTTGTAGTCAATTCCACTTTAAAAAATAAGGTAAACATGGAGAAAAAAAATTTAGCCGACCTACCGACATCATTTTTATCGGAGATGTTAGTGGAAACAAACAACTTTTTTTCACCTTATCCTCAGTAGATCTTTCTTAAGAAATAATAAAAATGGAATAATACCCTACTGTAGATTTTAAAATTTTTTTTGAGAGGCATCAAAATGATGCGGCAGATGTAGAATATTGGAGCATTCTTTTGAAAATCTTCCCAAACATATCTTGAGTATCACAAGTGACATTAAACACTAAAGTGTGTTGACCAGAAAGCAGAGGAATAATAAATTGTCACCCATGATTAGGAGGGACAGTTCACATTAGAAGTAAAATTTATGTATCATTAGAGTTACTCGACATAAAGTTTTAACTTTTATGAGAAAAGAAATTGACCTTTCCAGTACTTACAGATGTATTCAAAATGACTTACATGCTATCTAATAGCTACACTGGATAATCGATAGACAAAGGTTGATCTGGTTTACACAAAACATATGCTTTTGTTTGTGATACTGATTGTGAGCAGTTGATCGATGACTGGAAAGGGTAGGACTTGAGTATTAACGACTGAAAGCTGTGGGTGAGTGATGGGTGGGTAAGAATATGATGTAAATAACTAAGCTACTGATGCATTGACCTGTGATGGATGAGCATTAATCGACACTGAACTATCCAATAAGCTAGAAAAATTATGGCATTTGATTAAACTTATTCTTATAGAAGAAGAAAGTTTAAGCAGCGTATGGATGCTAACATAGACATGTGCAGTGATAACTACATTAACCAGGAGTTGTTTAGATTTGTTTGAACTAGGCAGTCTCCTGAACATAAGTTTTGTCATGTTGATCCGAAGTCTGTCACCATCGAAATGGTGCACTGTTCATTACAACTCTAATAATAAAACATGAAGAACATATGCAGGACAAAACAAACAATAGCCGCAATGAGAACGAGGATGCCGCCGGCGGTGAGATACCAAGCGAACCCAACTCCGGACCATGAGCCGCTTGTGAGTTCCATTACGTCCGAGATGTACACAATGAGAGCAGCCGATATCAGGGTAACTGCAACAAAAATCCTGCAAGTTTTATTATCTTTAATACGAATGTAATTTTATAATGGTTATGCAAAACTACAATAAAGAACAGTAAATAAATATCAAATAACAGGCCCGGATCCGGAATTTTCAGCCCGGGGGGGTGGGGGGGGGGCAAAATCTGAGTACTAGGGGTGCCTGGAACATCCCACCCCCGGGAAAAATGTTTTTGGTATGATGGAGACAGGCCAGGATCCAGAATTTTTCCACTGGGGGGGCCAAAATCTGAATGTGATGTGAATGCTGGAGGGGGGGGGGTCTGGAAAATTTTTTTTTAGTGTTACGGAGATGCATTTTGAAGGGTATCTGGGGATGAAAGTGAAGGTTCTTTTATGGGTTTTTTTTGTTTTGTTTTTTTTTGTTTGTTTTTTTAATTGAACACCATATATCTAATGCCTAGGTGCCACTGGAGAAAAATCATCGGCGATGTGGAAATACACAAATTTTCTCCCAGTGGCATCAAATGTTTATGCTAAAAAGACGGAGGAGTCCCATGAGAAGCTTTGGGATTGGTCCGTTGAAACGTTCACTAATGTTTCGATGGGCTATGGTACGAATGGCCTTGTATTATCGGGGATGGCTTTCGATGCTTGGGAAATTTCTCCGATGATCGGGGAAGACCTTCACCGAATTTGAAACATCATCGGGGGAATATCCCGCAGATTAGGGGATGTATCGCACCATCCTAGGTGTCTCGGGGAAGATTATGGGGATTATGAGAATTTGGTGGTGGAATTAAGAGACAAAACCAAGGGTGGACTTTTTAGTCTAAGGTTGACCAAAAAAGCAACAAATTTTAGAGTGCGCTTGTCAGGGAGTTGGTTTCATAAAATAATACTTAAAAAGTTATGTAAAAATAGTAAAGCTGATGACATTTTGAAACAACCCATTTCTGATTAAGTTTAATTTGCTTGGCTAGCAATAGGTATGCATCTACTAAGATTTTTTTGCTACAGCAAAAGAAAAAACAAAACAAAAAAACAAACAAAAAAAACAACTTTGTACATGTAGGGAAAAGTGAATTCAAATTTCGTTGAGTAGTTTTAGTCAAAGTAAGTAATTAATTGGTAATTGCCTATTTTTCCTAATTGTTAAATCGCTCGGCAGACGACATATAAATTTCTCTCAATCAGTGAACGTGTCCGCAGTACCCTAAACACATGCTTACCACACAGTCATGGACGACTGCAGATACGGTTTACCTACACATTAACAGCAGGGGGCCATAAGACAATAGGAGTCTGGCTGGTCAGGTGGTTATGCGGGTAGTTCAGTAGGGGGACCCACGATGGGGATTTCCTCTAGACAACACTACTATGATGTAATCAAGGGATTTTATAGCCTAGAAAAATGTATGACCAGGGCAGCTGGGGGGGGGGGGGGGGGGGGGAGGCAAGGCCCCCTCGCCCCCCCCCCGCTGGATCCGGGCCTGGGAGATGCATTCTTTTATTAATTTTCGTTGGCATTAAATTTCGTGGATTCTGTAATTAAATCAATATCGTTGGTACTTATAATCATGGGTTCATATTCTAGAAAGTTATTTTTTATCTTTTTTTTTAAATCCGATATATAATTTTTGAAACTTGAAGGTCATGGATCCAATCTTAGGTGCCACTGGGGGAAATCATCGGCGATTTGAAAATACACCACTTTTTTCCCGATGGCTCCCGATGTTTGAGCCAAAAAGACAGAACAGTCCCATAAGAAATGGCACTGAGTAGGAATCGGGATTGGTCCGTTGAACGTTTACTGATGTTTCGACTATGGTACAATGGGCTTCAATTATCGGGGATGGCTTTAGATGTTCGGAAGAGCATTAGATTTTAGATATTGTAAAATTTAGAAATATACATCTGCTCATATTGTGTATTCTCTAAAGAAGTACCAAATCTAAAGGTTTCAATTCCTACCTTTTAAATATTCAATTGTCAATATTGACATCAGGTTACCTACCCTGCTGACATGCATTTACTTTATAACATATGACACAATTTAATAACCATATGTGATACTTTACTTACTTGAAACCAGTAAACACAGTGACAAAACGATTCCCAGAGCAGCCTTGCAGTAATCCACGATTTTGTGGACGGGGTAGACACAGAGAAATATAATTTTTTAAGGTTGACCAAAAAAGCAACAAATTTTAGAGTGCGCTTGTCGGTTTTAAAAAAAAAAAAATGCGATTATTCTGAGATTCTATCACAAGATCTGGAATGTGTCACAGAAAGGTTGCTGAACCTTTGAGACATCACCGAAGCATAGGGGATTCCTCGGAGGAAAAATATTTCGCGGAAGCTCCGTGAATGCTTCCCGGGAACTTATGCTTATGTTTCCCCGGCCTGTTTTCTCCGATAAAACTTCGAGAACATAAAGGGGAAATTTTCAATGCAAGCAATGAAGTTCTCCCGATGACTCCACATGGCTCGCGACGCTTTCGAAGCTTCCGCGCGACACAGGGGAACCTGTTCCCGACGCCTCGCGAGGCTCATCAGTTTCCATCAGGAGCACATCCCCGAGGCAAAAAAATGTCAAGTGGGACTGAGCCTTGAGCGATATAATTTTATATTTTACCTTCGCAAAGCCATGTTATTGAATAACTACTGTGCAATAGTGTTTGACTACAGTTGTATTTAAAAAGGGGGTGTATACAGACTGAGACACTGATATTACTGAAAGGGCATTTACTCAAGTATTGGGAGATAAGGTAAAAATATAAGTTTCTCGTGCATTTTCCACTGCAAACTGGCATTAAAAATAAGTGTGTTTTTTTTGGCACCCCCCCCCCCCCCAAAAAAAAAAGTGACTTGTGTACACTATCAATTAGTGAATACTTTGAATAATCATCAGTTTTAGACTCAACAGTGTAAAAGACAGTTTTGTTTAAGTCTGAGGAAAAAAAACACACACACATTAAACATATTTTGTCAAATATGTGGAAGGGAATACCGGGTATATGCTGTATTAGATTCGAACTTGCCTGCTTTAAATCTTTTAACTAATGGTTACAACACAATGTTTAGAGACGGTGATTATATAAACTCGTTAATAAATGATTTTACAAGTATCATACGTGATGTTGCCGATCCTTTGTTTAAAATTAACTTTATACACGATAACTGTACTGTAGGTTTCAGTGACACGCCACTTTCACAGCAGTCAGAATGGTTTGATGCGGAATGTGTCTGTGCAAAACGGCTATACCAAAATGCTCTGAACGTTTTTAATAACTGTAAAACAGATACAAGTAGAATACATATGTTGGAAGAGAAGAAAAAATATAAGAATCTATTACGGAATAAAAAAAGATCATTCGAAGCATTGAGGATGAAAGAATTAGAGAAATTACGTTATTCAAGGCCTAAAGAATTCTGGAAATATTTTAGTAAAAATAGGGTGAATAAGAAAAATGACCTAACTATTGAAGATTTTTTTCAGTATTTCTCAAATTTAGAAAACGATATTTTTACAACAATAAATGATGAGGCTGAAAGTTTTTGTCTAAATCATGATTTTATTACTCCCGAAACTAATGACGACGAGTTAGACTCGCCAATAACCATTCAAGAAATTTTATCTGCAGTAAAGAATTTAAAGCGTAACAAAGCTTTTGGCCCTGATTGTTTGTTGAACGAATATTTTATAGAATGTATCGACATTTTAGCACCCTATGTTTGTGATATTTTTAACGCTGTTTTCAGGTCTGGTGTATTTCCTGAACAATGGACACAAGGTATTATTATCCCGCTACATAAAAAAGGGGACAAGAATGATGTTAACAATTATCGTGGTATAACTTTATTAAGTTGCTTATCTAAATTATTTACATCAGTATTAAATAAACGTATTGTTACTTATTGTGATAAATATAATTCTATTTCAGACGCTCAGTTTGGATTTAAAAAAGGTTGCTCGACAGTTGATGCCATGTTTTCATTATTGTCTATTGTTCAACATCATTTAAATAACAACAAACGCCTGTATGTAGCGTTTATAGATTTGAAAAAGTGTTTTGATAGCATATACAGAAATGCGTTATGGCTGAAATTGTATAGAAGTGGCATACAAGGAAAACTATTATGTATAATTAAGAGTATGTATAATAGCGTAAAATCATGTGTTAAGCACTGTGCTACTTTTTCGGATTTTATTGATTGTTCAATAGGATTACGTCAAGGCGAAGTACTATCGCCAATCTTAGTGTCACTGTTTTTTTAGACGACTTGGAAATGTATTTACAAAATAAGATGATTCTGGATTACAGATTAATGATATTGTTTTGATTTTACTCCTCTTTGCAGACGACATGGTGCTGTTAGGTAAATCTCCAGAAGACTTGCAGCATAATCTCAATCTTTTACATTCATATTGTTCACACTGGGGTTTAGAGGTAAATACATCTAAGACAAAAATTATGGTGTTTCGTAAAAGGGGTAATCTGTTAAAAAATGAAAAGTGGGAATATAACGGTAGTACTATTGAAATAGTTGATAATTTTAATTACTTAGGTACTGTATTCCAGTACACTGGGACTTTTGCTCAGAATAATGAATTTTTGGTTGGAAAAGCGCTTAAGGCTCTAAATGTTTTCTTAAATAAGTGTAAAAAAATTCCCTTGAAACCAAAAATTCAGTGCCAACTATTCGATTCATTTGTTGGTTCAATATTGAACTTTGCATCAGAAATTTGGGGATATACAAAAGCAAAGGACATTGAAAGAGTACATCTTAAATTTTGTAAACGTATATTGAATGTTCGATCTAATTCGTCATCAGCAGGGGTATATGGTGAACTTGCACGTTTTCCATTATATATAAATCGTTACTTTAGAATCATACAATATTGGTGTAAGATAATTCATTCTGATAATATAATATTAAGGAAATTATATGATACTGGTCTAGAAGATTCGTTAAATGGTTGTAAAAATTGGGTGTCAAATATCAAAAAAATGTTAAATGATTATGGATTTTCAGATGTATTTGAAAACCCTGTTAATTATGACATGAAACATTTTCCCATAATATTCAAACAAAGAATAAGAGATTGTTTTATCCAAGAATGGTACGGGATTGTTTCTCGTAGCCCAGTTCTATCTGAATACAAGACTTTCAAGGTATCTTTTGAGTACGAGCCATATTTAGATTTGCTTCCTTATGATCTTAGATTCTTCGTTTCTAGATTTAGAATTTCAGCCCATTCACTTAGAATCCATACGGGTAGATATAGCAATCAAAATATTCCAAGAAATGAAAGATATTGCTTATGTTGTCAAACGCGAGATATAGAGGACATTTATCATTTTATTTGTGTTTGCCCAGCATATGAAATAGTAAGGAAATTATATATAGATAAAGTGTTCTATGTGAGCTAAATTTATTAAACAAGCTTTAAGTATAAGAAGTAATATATTTAATGTTCAAGCCATTTAAATTATTTTTTTCAACTGGTTGTATTTCTAATATATTTCATATATTTACAAAGTTAAATGCACACTCTCCATTTCTTTTTTTCTTTCTTTTTTTTATCATAACACTCACAATTGATTAATTTGTCATCACCATTGATCATGTGATTATATGTTGTATATTATGTACTACTGACCATATACTTTGTATCAGTCAAATAAAAGAACTGTTCTGTTCTGTTCTGTTCTGGTAATCTTGACTCTCTAATTGTCGATCTGGTAGCAGCCTTCACACACAGAATTCCCAGATAAAAAAAGAAAATCAGGCACACGTTTTAGGGTCGGACGGTTGCAGAAGGTTTTGGGCCCCTTCTGCATGTCGATTTTTTGCATTTTTTCTAAATATTAAATCAGTGACAAAACAAACAATATTCAGTTATAAAAGATGTTGATATTTAATATAAAATCTTTAATATCCGTTTAATATCGCACATGAATTGTGTTTTCTGTGCATTAGTATTTCGTATTCATCGACTTATCAGTAACATTGTTAAATGACTGGTTACCTGGTTTGATTTGAATAAATGATCATGCATAATCTACATATTCATTGTCCCAAAATATGGATTGTCCCAAAATATGGCTGATTGAAATTTTCAAATTCTTTCATTTCTTATTCATTTTTATATATGATCATATATATATAAATTTGAAATACACCAGGGTGTCTATATTAAGACACCATGAATACACATACGCGTACATGTAGATTATTGCATTCGTAAATCTTAAAAAAGTGAACATGATGATGTATCAGCCTACTGTTTGTATTTATTCCTTAAAAAAATATTTAGAGGAGTTGGTTTCATAAAATAATACTTAAAAAGTTATGTAAAAATAGTAAAGCTGATGACATTTTGAAACAACCCATTTCTGATTAAGTTTAATTTGCTTGGCTAGCAATAGGTATGCATCTACTAAGATTTTTTTGCTACAGCAAAAGAAAAAACAAAACAAAAAAACAAACAAAAAAAACAACTTTGTACATGTAGGGAAAAGTGAATTCAAATTTCGTTGAGTAGTTTTAGTCAAAGTAAGTAATTAATTGGTAATTGCCTATTTTTCCTAATTGTTAAATCGCTCGGCAGACGACATATAAATTTCTCTCAATCAGTGAACGTGTCCGCAGTACCCTAAACACATGCTTACCACACAGTCATGGACGACTGCTGATACGGTTTACCTACACATTAACAGCAGGGGGCCATAAGACAATAGGAGTCTGGCTGGTCAGGTGGTTATGCGGGTAGTTCAGTAGGGGGACCCACGATGGGGATTTCCTCTAGACAACACTACTATGATGTAATCAAGGGATTTTATAGCCTAGAAAAATGTATGACCAGGGCAGCTGGGGGGGGGGGGGGGGGGGGGGGCAAGGCCCCCCGCCCCCCCCCCCCGCTGGATCCGGGCCTGGGAGATGCATTCTTTTATTAATTTTCGTTGGCATTAAATTTCGTGGATTCTGTAATTAAATCAATATCGTTGGTACTTATAATCATGGGTTCATATTCTAGAAAGTTATTTTTTATCTTTTTTTTTAAATCCGATATATAATTTTTGAAACTTGAAGGTCATGGATCCAATCTTAGGTGCCACTGGGGGAAATCATCGGCGATTTGAAAATACACCATTTTTTCCCCGATGGCTCCCGATGTTTGAGCCAAAAAGACGGAACAGTCCCATAAGAAATGGCACTGAATAGGAATCGGGATTGGTCCGTTGAACGTTTACTGATGTTTCGACTATGGTACAATGGGCTTCAATTATCGGGGATGGCTTTAGATGTTCGGAAGAGCATTAAATTTTAGATATTGTAAAATATAGAAATATACTTCTGCTCATATTGTGTATTCTCTAAAGAAGTACCAAATCTAAAGGTTTCAATTCCTACCTTTCAAATATTCAATTGTCAATATTGACATCAGGTTACCTACCCTGCTGACATGCATTTACTTTATAACATATGACACAATTTAATAACCATATGTGATACTTTACTTACTTGAAACCAGTAAACACAGCGACAAAACGATTCCCAGAGCAGCCTTGCAGTAATCCACGATTTTGTGGACGGGGTAGACACAGAGAAATATAATGGCCAGAACGAGGGTCAACAGGCCAGAAAATACCAGGCCTAAGATTGTCGTCCTGTCGCTTACTGCAATTGTACAATCAGTTTTAAAACAAAAATTATTCAAAGCTAAAATATATATATATATATATATATATATATATATATATAGAGAGAGAGAGAGAGAGAGAGAGAGAGGGATCAAAATCGATCGTTACGATATATACATGTATAAAGACTATTATGGTCAGACTATACCTATATACAGGAAAACTGCCTGTTATGCCCATTTGACGATTATTTTCTTCAATCCACATGAAAGTGACATAGAGGAAATTCAATCAGAACACAGTGGAATTCAGTACAAATACGATGTACATGTATATTAAAGATGGATGGATGGATGGATGGATGGATGGGTGGGTATTTTATTTGCAAATTCAAAAGGCCCATGAGATACAATTTTTTTTTAATATGATATGGCAAGACCGTGTTAAATAGAAAATGCACTTTGTATGTCAAATGTAAATAAAACAAACTTTCCAGTATTAAACACTTTCAAAATTTTCGCAACACGTTTAAAATGACAATGGATTATTCATTTTGTTTGTTTTCTTATGGAACAGAATTAGGGCAAAAATTGCATCTCACCGTCTTACACGTGACATTCTGCCTTTGCCATACTGACAAGTGATATGCTGTATTATGTTAAGTGCGTTTATCAATGCTGTCTACTGACTAATGCTCTTGTGTATCTTGCATTAGTTAATGATTTGGCTTTCATGTGTCAAAATTTGATGCTGTTATATTTTAATGTTTTGTTGAGCAACTATCAATGTGACATTTGTTTTACGTTAAACTGTCTAAACTGCCTCATTTGGGGGCAGAATAATCAAAGAGAAGTTAATTCGTAGAATCAAGATCCTGCGTTTCGTTTTTACTCAGGGGAGGAAACTGAATACTCGGAACTCTGGGAAAGTAATATGATCATAACAGGAGTTGAAATATAATAAATGTATAACAGTTTGACTTTTTAAATAGTTTTATTTTCACTTAGGGTAATTTTTAGGAGGAGGTGGGGGGCATAGCCCCTTGGTTTTTAGGTGTGTGTAGGGGGGCGGGCGGGGGAGGGCATAGCCCCTTGGGAAATATTTTTCTAGGAGGACGGAGATGCATTCTGAGGGGCATCTGAGGGAAATTTGGTAGATTTTTTTCAGTTTTGACAAGATTCCTGTCCCACGACCCTCTTGTTATTGTAATGGTGGCGAATGACAACGCTTGGAGGT